>CM039519.1:7685646-7709239 GCA_022433055.1 Begonia peltatifolia | reverse complement strand
CTTCACGGTGGAATCCTTCTTCCTCCTTCATTATTCTCTTCTCTTTCTTCATTTGGCAGCCACCTCTTCCTTTCTTTTCTTTCTCTCTTCCACGAAGGTGCAGCAAGAAGCCCTTCTCCTTAGGTGGTCTTGAAGCTTCAAAGGTAAGAGTTGGTTTATCTTAAAGTGGGTTTAGGGTTTATGGCTTAAAAGGGGGTATTTTGACGTGTTTTCATGAGGGTTTGATAAACCCTAATGGCTTGCACGAAATTATTGCATGTTCTTCTTCTTTTTGGTTAAATTGGATTTAAATTAAACATTCTAAGGAAACTATTGCCTTTGGAATTAATTTGTTTCGATAATTGTAGAGAAAGTTGTGGATTCTTAAAGTTAAAGTAGAAATTTTGATTTGGATTTACAAGGCAGCTATGGTTTCTGATTTTCTATCAAGTATTGTGTTTGGTTGTTGATAAGTGGACTTTACCATGTTAAAGAGGACTCTTTAAGGATTCCATAGCAATTTGAATCACTGGATTTGGTTGAGTATACAATTAGTTATAGATAATTGAAGTTAAGTCAAATTGTAAGGTGAAATATGATATTTGTGAAATGTGTTAAGTTGTTGGATTATTGTGATTCTAAACTAGTTGGATTTAATGCTTTGATGTTTGGGATGTTCAATTTAAGCCACAGAATCTATCTAGTCGTTTTGGGTAAGTGAATAGAATTATTAAAAAGGATTGTTAGTTTGATTTAAAATCAAAATATAAGTTGGTGGTTATAGATTGGACTTGCTGGGTTGGATTAGTTGTTTAGGATATTATTATTGTTGGAGTTATGAATACGCTTTGTAGTTTTTAAATGTTAAGGCTAAATATTGATCTTTAAAGTCATGTATTATAGGTTTCGGATTGAAGAAACGGACAAGTGACCTTAAGTTGCTAAGGAATCCAGGTAAGTTTATATCGCATGTGTTTGGCCCTTAAGGCCTACATCGTGTATGGCCTATGTATTGTCCATTGAGCAGTCCATGTTATGTATTATGTATCGTCTGCTCAATGATCAAAATTATATATATTGTCCACTTTGTGGTCCACGTTTTATTAAGGGTCTGCTTCCCCCATTAAGTCTCTTTAACCCATGTCAAGTGAAAAGTAAAGAAAAGAAAGTACATGTTTTATGAAATGTCAATGCATGCTCATTCATGTCATACTATATATTCTTATTGAGCTTTAGGCTCATTAGTTTAAACTTTGATGATGTAGGTGAAGATCTTTAACAGGTGAGGATTTCGAGCCTCAGATTGATAAGTAGGTGCAGTTGGAGGAACGAGCTCGTGGGGTGTGTTCACAGCAGTCAGGCGACCATTTTGACCCGTGGGTGATGTTCTAAAGGTTTTTGTGAGGTTTTAAAATCTCCGAATATGATGTATAGATAGGAAATTCTGTGTTTCAAAAGCTACTAGAAAATTAGGTTTTGGTGTTATATGAATGGAGAAACTTAAGTTTAGAGTCCCCCATGTGTTTCATTTTAAATTTCTGTCACGTGTCTAAGTTGGTTGGAAAGGTATTGATGAGGATATCATTAGGTAATTGCATAGGCACATGTACGTGTTTATAGGTAAGGAAAGGTTGAGAGAGATTTGTGGGAGATTTATAAGGTGTTAAGTGTTATTTGTGGTGAATTAGAGAAAAGAGGAGATAGTAAAGTCTGGTAGGAACGACATTCTATTTTAAGGTGTTGACTTTACAGAGCAAGTGTCGACCAGTTAGTGTAAATTTATGTTTCAAGACGTCCAGAGAGAACTAAGGTGTCGACTTATGACCACAAGTGTTGACTGCTTAGTAGAAAATGTCATCAGTGTAACACCTAGAATTTTCTGTTTGAATTAATTTCGGATTTAATTTTAATTGTGGAGTTTTGGTCAGAATTGATAACGGAGAATTTCTGCTCTTAAGTAAAAGATTATTGTACAGCTAATGGAGGAGAGAAAAATTTAAGAATCCAACCGGAGTTGGACTGTATAACAGATTTGTTGAACGATTAAAAGTTGAGGGCAGTTTAGTAATTAGGTATTATTATTATTAAAAATAATAATAAAATAAATATAAAAAAAAAAAAAAGAAGAAGAACACTATTGGTGTTCTCCTTCCAAGAAAACCCCCGCCGCCTGTTCTTCTCCTCTCCTACCCGAAGTTCGGCAATCCTCTTCCTGCGACGTTTAGTCGATTTCTTCTTTGTTTCTTCAAATTACAGTAAGTTTTAGTTATTTCTGAATAGATAGTTAGTGTGTTAGTTGTTTTTACCGACAAAAACGAAGTTAGTGAGGGTATCTGGTGATTTGGTGAAAACCTAAGAGGGAGATACGGGAAATTGAATGTAGAGTCGATTTTTCGCATGTTGATGCTTAAAGCTAGAAGTGGGAGTAGATTACGAAATTTTATAAGAATGATTCAGTGGTTGGATAGCCGAATGCTCGCATTATGGTGCGGTTTTCGCTCGGTCATGTTCGGCCAAGCTGTAGGTCTTGAATTAGGAAATGGATGAGACCATAGGAAACTAGACGCCCTAAGGAACTTGTAGCACTTTCGAACATCCAATTCGGACGAGTATTTGAGAAGTTGTGAATTTCTGAAGTTGGTCGGAAATTGAGTGAGATTTCGGGTTTAGTGGAGAGTTTTGGTTTTGGTACGAGTTATGACTTTCAAGCTAGGAATTTATGAATTGAACGAGTTAGAATTGATGGATGTGTGATTTCATAAGTATTCCCACTTAGCGTACGAAGTTACGAAGTACGAGTAATTTCAAGGATGCCAGGTAAGTTATAAATTGTTTGTGATTTGCCTTCGGGTCTACAGCATAGAATGGTAGGATTGTTTGTTTGTTTTGATTGTTGTTTTGTTGTTTGGTCAATTGGTTATGCATATGTGTTGTCATGCATCATAGTTTTGAATTACGAAAGAACGAGTTTTGAGCATGATTTGAATTGTGCATATGAAATGTAATCAGATAAGAAAAGATGTCATGCATGGGCAACGCTTCGTCATTAACGTGCTAGTGAGAAAGCACTTGGGGGTTCCCATGGATGAAAGTACGTAAGATGACACGATTTGTGAATGCTTCGTCGTTAACGTGCTAGTGAGAAAGCACTAGACGGTTCTATGATCGATGTTAGGAGGAGATTATGTAACGCTCCGAAACCCTACCTATTTGCAATTCGCTACTATTCTGATACCAACTCCTTACACTCGTATCGTAAAATTTGAAACTTTTATTCGTTGACCTAAAACAACAGTTTTGGAAAATATTTTTGACAGCTCTGCAGTGAAAATTTGATTAAATTCCCTTTGGATAAAATTTTATTTTGTTAAACATGAAACAGGGACTCCCGGTCGACACCTATAAGCAGCGGTCGTCACTTGAGTCATCTCGGATTTCTCATCGGTCAACACCGGGAACACCGGTCAACACTTTGCTACTCTCGTGTCTTTTCATTGGTCGACACTGTAAACACCGGTCGACACTTCTATGCTCACCACAGAAGGGGTCGACACCCGTTTCCATAGCTCGACACCTTAATCCTCTATGCCCGCACAAGTCGTCCCCCGCGGTCGACACCGGTACCGTTTTTACATGCACGGTCGACACCTGTAACCAGGGCTCGACACCTGATTCAGCTCTGCCTTTCACAGATCGAGCCTCGCGGTCGACACTCACCTTACATTTACACTGACCGGTCAACACCCCTCGATTTTGGTCGACACCTCAAACCAGTATCAGTAAAACTCAACACCAGTTCATTTAAATGCTCACGGCAATATCTCACGGCAATATCTCCTCAATCAAATTCACGAAGTAAAACCTATGGATTGAAAACATAAATTCTCCAAATAAATTTCAAAACAACAACATTCTACTTACATTTATCCACAATACTCTTACTACACCACCTAAAATTCTCAAAATCTATATAACGTTGTTCGACTCAAAACACTTACAAGAATCACACCCTTTACCCGCCATGGTCTTGTCGCCCCAACATTTTCCTACACCGGCACATGACTTCTCCCACCAACTTCAATCTAGACCTGCCCATCATCTAGCAACTCACCCGAAAGCTCGTTGTCACCTATGCCAAGGAACACAAAACGTAAGCCTAATGCTTAGCAAGTATAGAATATGAACTCGAAAACCAATGCATAACTCAACCCTTAACACATGCAGTTTCTACACTCAATCTCGTTTTCTTTTCGTTTCATTATTTTCCTCTTCCACTTTCACGTGTAAGTCAGACCAGCACCCATCCCTTCCACATTTAGGACGACCAATCCATAACCCACGGAGCGAGGTTAGAGGCACACATCATGTTCGCACACGGGACAGCCCTACGTAACCTGCTCCTAACAGCGATTATAGAACCCCATCGTGCTTTCTCACTAGCACGTTAACGACAAGGCGTTCACCCATGCGTTGCTAATATTTTCTTTTTTGATTACGTTTCATATGCACAATTTCAAACATGCTCAAAACTCGTATTTCGTAATTCAAAACCATGATGCATGACAATCACGAATGCACGACTCAAACAGCAAAACAAACAAGCAAGCAAACAAGCAATCCTACCATTCCAATGTGTAGGCCCGAAGGCAATTCACACATGTTCAAACAATTACATGGGGTTCTTGAAATCTTTTCGTTCTTCGTGACTTGGCGTTCTA
This sequence comes from Begonia peltatifolia, assembly GCA_022433055.1. Taxonomy (NCBI): domain Eukaryota; kingdom Viridiplantae; phylum Streptophyta; class Magnoliopsida; order Cucurbitales; family Begoniaceae; genus Begonia; species Begonia peltatifolia. Next base: position 7,704,542 of record CM039519.1, on the reverse strand, counting down.
ACTGGAATACCTATACAATTATACATTCGTCAAATTCTAACTCATCAAATTCATAATTCCTTAACTTGAAAGTCCTAATCCACATCAAAACCAAAACTCTCCGCTAAACCCGAAATACCGCACAAATTTTCGTCCAACTTCGAAAATTCACAACTTGTTCAATACTCATCTGAATTGGACGATACAAAATACTACGGGTTCCTAAAGACGTCTAGCTTCCTATGGTCCCATCCCTTTCCCATTCGGATGTCCACAACTTAACAGAACATGGCCGAACAGATACCATTCCAAAAATTCACATACACAGCCAATAAACCATCTAATCTTCCTCACAAATTCTCATAATCTACTCTTATTTCTATCATAAGCACCAATACGCGGATGGAATTCAACTCTATGCTCAATGTCTCGCATTACCCTCCTAGGTTTTCACTAATTCGCCCTATATCCTAGTTAACTCCATTTTTATCGCTAAAACAACCAACCTACTATATATACTCAAAACTAGGTAAAACATACCGTAGATTTGAAGATTCGTGGCAAAACAGAGAAGGATCGTTGAGGGCTTCACGCGGGAGAGGAGACGCTACGGAGAAGGAGGAGAAGCTGAAGGGGACTGCACTGAAGAATAACACCGCAACGTGTTTTAGTTTTCTACCCACCCCCCTTTTTTTTATTTTATATTTTTCCTAATTACCAAACTACCTCCGCCTTTAACCGTTTCACAAATCTGTGATTCCGTCTGGTTCCAGTTCGATTCTTAAATTTTTCTCTCCACAATCAGACTCAAAATAATCTTTTACTCAAGGGCCAAAATTTTTCGTTATTAATTCGGACCAAAACTCCACCGATTACAAATTACAAAATTCGAAACTAGTTCAAACGAAAATTCTGGGTATCACATCCCTCCCTCCTTACAAAAATTTTGTCCCTAAAATTTGCTACCTAAACAGTTCAGGACAACGTTCCATCATGTCATGTTGTCTTTCCCACGTCGCCTCCTCCACATCGCGGTTACGCCACAGCACTTTTACCAGCAGAATATCTTTGTTGCGTAGTGTCTTCACCGCATAATTTAAAATCTCCACTGGCCTCTCCTCGTACGCTAAGGTTTGGTTGTACTTCAATTTTCTGCTGCACCACAACGTGTAATGGATCTCTGAGACACTTCCTTAGCATCGACATATGAAAGGCATTATGAACTCATTCCATGGAAGCTGGCAGTTCTAGTTAGTACGCAGCTCTTCCAATTTTTTTCGTGATTGGGAATGATCCAATGTATCTTGGGCTCAACTTACGCTTCCTCCCGAATCTCATTATGCCTGTAAATGGTGAAATTGTCAGAAAAACTTCATCTCCTACTTCAAATTCCAATTCCCTTCTTCTTCCATCGGCGTAACTCTTTCGTCTACTTTGAGCTATCAATATCTGCTGCCAAATAACTTTGATCTTCTCAGTGGTTTGTTGCACAATTTTGGGACCACTCAAGCTTGCTTTGCCGACTTCATCCCAATAAAGGGGCGATCTGCACTTCCTTTTGTACAACGCTTCGTAAGGGGCCATACTTATCGTTGCCTGATAGCTGTTGTTGGAAGAGAATTCCACCAAGGGTAAATACTTGCTCAACGAACCCTGGAACTCCAACACACAAGCTCGAAGCATATCCTATAAAACCTGAATAGTCCGCTCATATTGCCCATTAGTTTGAGGATGAAAGGCTGTACTGAAAGTCAGCCGTGTCCTTATTGCCTTGTGCAGACTCTTCCAAAATTTCAAAGTGAACCTCGGGTCCCTATCCAACACAATTGAAATCGAAACCCCATGCAACCTTGCTATCTCCTGAATATACAGGTTAGCAAATTGGTCCATGTTGAAGGTCATCTTTACTGGTAGGAAATGGGCAGATTTGGTTAGACGATCCACAATCACCCACACCGCATCGAATCCATTTGCCGTCCGGGGCAATCCAACCACAAAATCTATGGATACCTGGTCCCACTTCCATTCTGGAATCGACAATGGTTGCAACTTTCCTGCTAGTCTCTGATGTTCAGCCTTAATTTTCTAGCAGATTAAGCATGTCTCCACATACTTTGCACAGACGTTTTCACGCCAGGCCACCAATAATGTTGCTTAAGGTCTCTTTACATCTTTGTGCTTCCAGGATGTATAGAGATCCTTGAGGAGTGCGCTTCAGACAAAATGTCTTCCCAAAGTTGACCGTTGTTCGGAACGTACCACCTATTTTGAAACTTCAGGATTCCATCATTTGAACAGCTAAATTCAGCTCTATCGTTAGATGTCATGCTCGTCCTGAATTTGTTGCATCTTGAGTCATCTTGTTTAACTTCCTCTAGAATCTACGACTTCAGAGATAAGACTGACAATTGCGCTGTCACTTTTGAGGCTAACTCCAAATTAAATCTCTGAAATTTTGCACTAAACTCCATAGACATCTCGGTGGTCATCACTGATACTGAGGTCGAAATTCGGCTCAATGCATCGGCCACTACATTGGCCTTGTCGGGGTGGTATTTGATCTCCAGGTCATAGTCCTTCACAAACTCCAACCACCGCCTCTGCTTCATATTCAGCTCTTTTTGAGTAAAGATATACTTTAGACTTTTATGATCCGAGTATACCTCACACTGCTGTCCATAAAGATAGTGCCTCCAGATCTTTAGCGTGAAAACAACCGCCACTAACTCCAAATCATGGGTTGGATAATTTCGTTCACAGGGCTTTAATTGTCTCGAAGCATAAGCTATCACCCATCCGTTTTGCATCAATACACAACCCAATCTAATTCCTGAAGCATCACAATAAATATTAAACTTCTTGTCCATCACCGGAAGTGTCAATACTGGAGCTGTAGTCAATTTCTGCTTCAGCATCTGGAAACTATGCTCATAGTGCTCCGTGCATATATATTTGACTTCCTTTCGCGTCAGATGAGTTAGGGGCGCTGCAATCTTTGAAAATCGCTCAATAAACTTCCTGTAGTAACCCGTGAACCCCAGAAAGCTTCAAATTTCTCTGACGCTCCTTAGCTGTGGTCATTCATTGATCGACTGTATTTTAGCCGGATCCACCGATATCCCTCCGCCAGAAATTACATGTCCAAGGAAATGGACCTTATCTAGCCAAAACTCGCACTTGGAGAACTTCGCATACAACCGATGACGCTTCAAGGTCTCCAGAACCATCTTCAAATGCTCCTTATGTTCTTCTTTGTTTCAGGAGTAAACCAAGATATCGTCGATAAATACAATGACGAACTTATCCAGATACTCTTGGAATACTCGATTCATTAGGACCATAAAAACAGCTGGAGCATTTGTCAGTCCAAATGACATTATCAAAAATCATAGTGTCTATATCTAGTCCGAAAACCTGTCTTCGGAATATCCTGCGATCTAACCTTTAGCTGATAATACCCTGATCTCAAGTCTATCTTCGAGAAAATCCAAGTTCCTTGGAGTTGATCAAATAAATTGTCTATTCTCGGTAATGGATACTTATTCCTTATAGTTAGCTTGTTCAGCTCCCGGTAGTCAATACACATTCGGAGCGATCCATCTTTCTTCTTTACAAATAGGACTGGCACGCCCCACGGTGAAAAACTCGGGCGTATGAATCCTTTTTCCAATAGCTCTTCTAGCTGCCTTTTCAATTACTCTAATTCTCGGTCTGGGAGTAATCCGGGCAAGTCATCCAAGAACACATTAGGGAATTCACAAACTACCTCAATATCCTATGGCTCCGTCTCCACATGAAAGTGAGTATCTAAAATTTTTGCAATAAAACAAGAATGCTCACCCATTATTAACCTCCGAGCTTCGACGGGTGCCATTACGGATAGCCTCCCCCTATTCTTCATAGCCTGCAACGAATGCTTTGCACCATTTTGGTGAAAATTAACAGTCCCAGCCCTGAAATCGATCATCGCGTAGTGCCGAAATAGCCAATCCATACCCAATATTACGTTATAGCCCGTTATCCCCACTACTATCAAATCGGCAGGCATACTCCTGGTCCCCACTGATACGAAGCTGTCGCATACTACTTGATCGGAGTGCATGCGCTCACCGAATGGCAACCCCACTTCATATGTGCACCCGACGGGTTTAGCCCACAAGTTCACCTTTACCACAAAAGTTGTAGCAACATAGGAGTGCGACACTCCTGAATCTATCAATGTAAATGCGGGCACCGTATCAACTAGTACCGTACTTGAGATAACAGCTGGATGATCCTCGCTCTCGGGCTCTATCATTACGAAGATCCTGGGCGTTATCTTGGCCATTCCCTTCTTTGCCACGGTGTAATCTCTGGATATGTGGTCGGTCTTATTATAGGTAAAACACCGGTTGACCCTCGGCTTTGTGCAATTCCTGGAAATGTGACCAGCTTCATTGCAATCGTAACATCTGCCTGCAAATTGTCCACACTCTCCCTGGTGCCTCTTCAAGCAATTGGGACACTGCAGGTACCTATTCAGTATTTGGGGCTTCTTTCCTCCCCTGGAATCATGCACCATGTCATCTGGCCTCTTGTTAAGCCAGTAAGAGTAAGATCCTCCCCTGCTTGACTGAGGTGTGATTTCCTTAAAGAATCTCCTGGTGGTCTCTCCTTGCTTCGCACACTTGGCTTCCGCTCCTTCTACTGTCAGTGCTTTGGCCACGACTTGTGCATACAGTACTCCCTCAGTTCCAGAAATCCTTACACCCCTATATATTTCTGGCTTTAACCCTTGCACGAACTGTAGCATCTTTTCTTCTTCGTTGCTCACCAATTGGCTTGCAAATCTGGACAATGATTTGAACAGTCAGACATATTCGGCTACTGGCCCAATCTACTTTAACTGTAAAAACTCCAATGTCTTTGCAGCTTGGACCGTCTGATTGTAGTACTTGTCATAAAACATCTCTTTAAATCTTTTCCAGGTCAAGTCCCTGGCAGCTGTGGTGGCTTCTACTGTCTCCCACCAACTTTGTGCGTCATTCGAAAGTTAAAATGTCGCACACGTAACCATATTTCCTTCCTCCACCGCAGCATACTTGAACATGTTCTCGATGATGCGGATCCACCTTTTCGCAGCCATCGGGTCTGTCATTTGGCCCTCAAACGTCGGAGGCTTCAATTTCCTCAACCTCTCTCCGCTAGAGCCTGCTTCATGGCTCCCCTGTCCTTGATTCAACAGCATCGCCAATTGTTGGGACTGCCTGTCAACCAACTCGGTCAGCTGTCATATCGTAGCCAAGTTGTGATCACCTTTCGACTCTACTGCCTCTCTCGAAACTCTAGGTTGTCCCAGTCGTCTATCCATTTCAGATAATTCCTGTACGAGGTTAGCATAGTCTAGCCTTAGTCATAATCTAACTAAAACAAACAACTACTTACAGTTGGTGGAGCATGTTGCATGACGGCCAGCAAATGTTTGGTAATCCTTTGAACGACATGACCATAATGGCTCTGATGCCAACTCCTGTAACGTCCCGAAAACCTACCTATTTTCGGTTCGCTACTATTCTGATACCAACTCCTTATACTCGTATCGTAAAATTTTGTAAAATTTGAAACTTTTATTCCTTGACCTAAAATGATAGTTTTGGAAAATATTTTTAACAGATCTGCAGCGGAAATTCGATTAAATTCCCTTTGGATAAAATTTTATTTTGTTAAACATGAAACAGGAACTCTCGATCGACACCTATAAGCAACGGTCGAAACTTGAATCGTCTAGGATTTCTCATCGGTCGATACCAGGAACACCGGTCAACACTTTGTTACTCTCGGGTCATTTCATCGGTCGACACTAGACACACTGGTCGACACTTCTATGCTCACCACAGAGAGGGGTCGACACCCGTTTCTACAGGTCGACACCATAACTGTAACACCCCGAGAACCACACGTTCCCGGTGCGCTACAGTACGTCTACTTATACACACTATGACACACTGAAAACTTGACACAACTCACTCAATTTAATACCACTTTTGTTTTCAAATCATCTTCAAAAGAACATTTGTGAGTAGGAAAAATTTTCGACTCGATTCGAAAACAACTCGCATCTCGAAGAGGGAACACGAAATCCTTAATATAAAAATACACAGCGGAAAAGAAAAATATTTTAAAATAGTTTTTAAAATTAACCGACAAGACAAAAAAATCCTAAGATGGAGTCCAACCCACCCCTCGAACTACACAAATTCGGTGTCGTGCACTCACGTCCCAACTTTAACGCCCCGCGCGCACCCTCGAGCCGTGCGTGCCAACTGAACATCACCCTATCATGCGCACGCTCACAGCGCCACGTGCCCCACGCACCCTGCCTCCGTACCACACGTCCGCACGCACGCCCTCACCCGACGCCGCACGAATAGTGAGTACCCACAGGGCCACGTGCCCCGTGCACCTATGACCACGCCGCACTTCCGCTCCACTCCACACTTCTCTAACACTTACTGTACACATCCCGACCTATTCCATCTCCTCTCGACACCCAACCTCTCTTCCGAAATTTCGTGAGAGTAACGCCTAAAAACTAGCTATCCCAAAATTTAAACCCTGCACACACAGTTCACCAAAAACTAGCAATATTTATCTATCAACCATCCAGAGAATCTCCATAACAAATAATCAAAGTTTAAAGACAACAAAAATCCATCAAATACAAATGCAGAAAGTCCACAGTATAGAGCAATATCATACTCTAACATAGAATAATACGTACGCATTCCCAAAACACTACAACCACTATATACAATCTTGTACGATCGACGTCTATACGAACTCCTCTATCCGCATAATGAGTCGACACAAAATAACAACCCCACGCATCTCACCATTACCTATCACAACCACAGGTCGGGTCGCCCTAACAAAATTCGCCGTCCGGTGCCTCGGTCGCACGCCGCCAACCGTCCTATGCCTCAGGACTGGGCTCTCGAGGTTCACCAGCAAAATCGTCAGCACCTACACCATAGAACACACATCATAAGCCTAACGCTCAGTAAGTAGTACAATATGAAAATAAAAGCCATCAATGTAATCCTATCACCTGCAGTCTCTACACTTACACTCATGTTGTCACATCGGTGACGCGTAGTGTAGCCGTACCAAGGTAAAGAGGAACCTATCGCCACCCTACACCCTTACACGTCGCCACCGTCTCAAACTCCCCAGAGCCAAGGCCCACAAGCTACACACACGCATGACCACACAGCAACCACATTAGAGTGAGGGTGTACCTCGTACCACACTACACCCTGACACGTCGCCTCCGTCCCAGCCTCCCCAGCACGGGGCCACAGTTGCCACACACACATTTCGCGACAGGCCAGCCGACCCACTCCTCGAGCGGAATCCGCGACTGGTGTTGTACCAGCCCACACACTAGTAGGATCCGCGGTACCACTGCCCATCATTCTCACCGTTAACACATACACGTCGCGTGACGGCCCTGCATGGCCACTCCTCGAGCGAAATACGTGGTTGGTTATTTACCGACCCACACACTAGTAGGATTCACGGTACCACCGCCACGCGTCTCACCACTTACTCAAAATATGCTCAAAATAATTTTCGTTCCCTTTTTAAAAAAATATGTTGCATATCAAACAATATGCACGCGCACGACAAACAATGACATAAATCCTAAAGTTCTACGGTGTAGGCCCACTTAGGCAAAACACATGCACGCAATACTTACCTGGCATCCTACGCTCGCTCGACGCACAGATTCGCCAAAAATGCCTCAACCTAAAACACAAACAACCACTCATCAATCTTTACTTCAAAACTCACCAAATAATTTAAAATGACATTCCTTAACCAAATCCATGAAATTTCAGTTAAAAAAGGTCACCAATGTGGTTCGGCCGAAAACCAGCCTAAAGTTTGGACACGCATAACTTTTGCGTCTGTCAACGGAATCGAACGATTCAAGTGGCTAAACGTCCCCTTAGGAACCTAGTTTAACATAGTAAGACGGATTTTAAAACAGTAAACTACAGATAGGTGGAAAACCCCCGAAAAATGGGATCTGCCATTTTTTATTAAATTTCAACTTTTTGTTTTCCGCAACAAAAACTCACTTAAAATTAGTCTTACGTATCAAAGACGGCCATGCTACTATCACATGTCACAATTCTACGAAAAACGCTTACTAATTTGACTTGGATAAAAATCCAACATAAACTTCCGACGCGCATAACTTTTGCGTCGGATATCGGAATCGAACGATTCCAGCAGCCATACGTTCCTCTAACCACCTATTTTAACCAACTAAAATAAAATTTAAAACAATTAACCTTAGCCCCGTAAAAGTCCCCAAAAATAGAACTGTTTTTATACAAAAAAATCTAAAATCTCAACTTCGTTCCAATTTCGCCAATTTCTTCACCGAACAACCACATTTAAACTTATTAAGCATAATCCAACCGGAAATCAAAAATTCACGCACAAAAATCCAAATTTGGGTTCAACCTTTCCCCCTCGGTTTCTCTCCCTCTCACCGGACATCTACTGTCCATCCACTAACACACACATTCACCCTCCTAATTCACTCAAATATTGTAGCCAAATTCACAGAAACGGAGGGAATCCGAACATTAATCTCGACCAAACAGGACAGGACAGCAGAGGAAGAGAGGGACTTACAGGGTGGTGTCACTCTTTACTTAGGTAGGGGAATGGAAGAAGAAAAAAATCCAAGCGCTCGGCTATCGGCAACAGAACCGAATGGGGGCCCTTCCTCGCGGTTGTCGGCAGAACAGGCTTGGGCTCTCACTCCGGGAGTTCGAGCTGTTGAAACTGAACGACCTCGATTCGTCGGAGAAGCAATATTCGGCTGTGGTTCTGCTCACAAACTCGCGGTCGTCGTCTAGCGATCGAAGACCAAAACCGAGCTCTCGATCGCCTTCTCTCGCACGTACGCTCTTGGCTCTGGCAAAAAAAAAAATCGAACACTGAACAGTTTCGCGACGAAGCCGTTCAGTTGTTTTTATAAAATTTTAATTTTATAAAATAATTTATTTTATTATTTAAATAATAAAATTACCAAAATGCCCATACGTGTTTTAATCACTTGAAATTTTGTTAAACTCGCGCCTTCCAACTTTAAAATTTCGAAAACCATCAGAAAACTAGACTTCGGGTTTTATAACTTAATTTACCCGTTAAGATATTTCTCGAAACTCCAACTGAGATTAAATTAAAAATTTCAGAAATTAGTTTTAAAATCTGAAATTTTCCGAGTTATTACATCTCCTCCACTTTATAAGAATTTTGCCCCCAAAATTTACGTAGCGAATAGGTAAGGATACTGACGCTCCATGTCTTCACACCGCTCCCAAGTAATCTCTTCAACACCATGATGGCACCACAACACTCTGACCAAAGGAATCTCCTTGTTACGCAGCACTTTCACAGCTGATCCTAAGATCCTCACGGGCTTTTCCTTGTATGACAGCGTCAGGTGGATCTCTATATTTTGTTGTGGCACTACGTGAGAGGGATCGCGCATACACTTCCTCAGCATCGAGACATGGAAAACATCATAGATGGCATCCATCGACGAAGGCAACCGAAGCTAGTACACAGTTCTCCCAATCCGCTTGACAATCGGGAATGGTCCCACAAACAAAGGGTTGAGCTTCCCCTGCTTTCCAAACCTCACCACTCCCTTGAACGGCGCGATCTTCAGAAATACCTCGTCGCCCTCACTAAACTCCAACTCTCGAAGCCTCTGGTCAGTATAACTCTTCTGTCGACTCTGAGTTGCTTCAATCCTCTTCCGTATCACAGAAATTTTGTCGACAGTCTGTTGTAAAATCTCAAAACCTATCAATCGGGCCTCCCGAACCTCATCCCAATACAACGGCGACCTGCACTTCCTTCCGTAGAAGGCCTCGTATGGTGCCATACCAATGGTGGACTGGTAGCTGTTATTATATAAGAACTCCACTAATGGCAAGAGCTTACTCCAAGCCGTCTGAAACTCCAACACACAGGCCCCGAGCATATCCTCCAGAATCTATATAGTTCGCTCTGACTGCCCATCGGTCTGGGGATGAAAGTCCGTACTGAAATGTAATCTGGTGCCCATAGCCTTATGCAAACTCCTCCAAAACTTGGACGTGAACCTGAGGTCTCGGTCTGAAACAATCGACACCGGAATCCCATAAAGTCTGACTATCTCCTGAATATATAACTGGGCAAACTGATCCATGGTATAAGTCATCCTCACTGGTAAAAAGTGAGACGACTTCGTCAATCTGTCCACAATCAGCCAGATAGCATCATGGTCCTTGGCAGTCCCACCATAAAATCCATAGTGATCCGCTCCCATTTTCACTCCGGTATTGGTAATGGTTGGAGCATCCAAGGTGGTCGCTGCTGTTTCGCCTTCACCTATTGGTAGACAATGCAGATCTCAACATACTCAGTCACCACTCGTTTCATGTTAGGCCACCAATAGTGCTGCTTCAAATCCCTGTACATCTTAGTACTTTCGGGATGCACAGAGAAAGAAGATGAATGGGCCTCTAATAATATATCCTTCCTCAGCTCCTCATCCTACGGGACATACCACCTATCCTGAAATTTCACAATCTCGTCCTCTGAATAGCTGAACTCAGAATCAGGCCTAGCCTCCATACTCGCCTTCAACTCGCTACACTCTGAGTCAGTCTCCTGGGCCTGTCTGATCCTGTTCAGAATAGTCGGCGTCAACAACAAGGCCGAGAGAGTGGCAGCCAGATCAAAACCAACCTCCAGGCCAAAACTCTGCATCTCTGTCATCAACTCCATAGGCCCTATCGAAGTCATGGCAGAAGTCGAAGCTGTCACCCGACTCAAGGCGTTTGCCATCACGTTCGCCTTTCCCGGGTGGATTTTGATCTCCACATTGTAATCCTTGACCAGCTCGAGCCATCTCCTCTTTCTCAAATTTAGCTCCTTTTACGTGAAAATGTACCTCAAGCTCTGATGGTCTGAGTAAATCTCGCACTGCTGCCATAAAGGTAATGCCTCCAAATCTTGAGTGCAAATACAACAGCTGCCAGGTCCAAATCCTGAGTGGGATAATTCTGCTCGTACGCCTTTAGCTGCCTAAAGGCATAAACAATGACTCTCCCACCCTGTATCAAAACACACCCCAAACCAATCCTGGAGGCATCACAATAAATGCAGAATTTCTCTCCTTCCACGGCCAGCGTCAGTATAGGAGCCGTAGTTAATCTCTGCTTCAATGTCTGAAAGCCATCCTCACACCTGTTGGTCCATTCATACTTCGCATTCTTTCTAGTCAGCCGGGTAAAGGGAGCTGAGATCTTAGAGAACCCCTTAATAATCTCTGATAATATCCGGCCAACCTTAGAAAACTGTGTATCTTGCTAGCACTAGTCGGCCACGGCCACTCCTTTACAGCCTGAACATTCACCGGATCCACTGAAATACCCTTAGAGGAAATAACATGCCCCAAGAAGTGAATCCTGTCCAACCAAAACTTGCACTTCGAGAACCTAGCGTACAACTAATGCTAGGTCAGAATAGTCAATACGATCCTCACGTGCTCCCTGTGCTCTTCCTCACTCCGCGAATAAATCAGATTGTCGTCGATAAACACGATCGAAAACTTGTCCAGGTACTCCCTGAACACCTAGTGCATCAGATCCATAAATGCTACAGGGGCATTGGTCAACCCGAAGGACATAACCAGAAACTCAAAATGCCCGTACCTCGTTTTGAAGGCCGTCTTCGGTACGTCCTCTCCCTTTACCGTCAACTAATGATAGCCGGACCTCAGGTCGATCTTAGAAAACACTCGAGCACCCTGTAGCTGATCAAACAAATCATCAATCCTCGGCAATGGATACCTGTTCTTCACCGTCAACTTATTCAGCTCCCTATAATTGATACACATTCATAGGGATCCGTCCTTCTTCTTGACGAACAGAACTGGCGCGCCCCAAGGTGAAAAACTAGGGTGTATAAAGCCCTTATCCATCAACTCCTCCATCTGAGCCTTCAGCTCCTTAAGTTCGGTAGGTGCTAACATGTATAGGTTCTTGCACACCGGCTCGGCACCTGAGAAAACATCTATCTCGAATTTGATCTCCCGATCAGGGGGCAATCCTGGTAAATCATCACGAAATACCTCTGAGAACTCCTGCACAACAAGAATATCCTGTACCCGAGTATCACCCTGTGACTGTGCATCCCCGACACTTGCCAAAAACCCCTGGCAACCCTTGCCCAACAACCGTGGAGTCTGACAAAAAAAGATAGCAGATATCCTGGCAAGACCTTTACCTGCTTTAAATGTGTAGCTTTCCCCGCCCGGGAGCCGAAAATAAACCTCTCTGGTCCTGCAGTCAATCTTCGCATGATGTCTGAACAGTCAGTCCATTCCCAAGATCACCTCATAACCGCTCATATGGAGTATGACTAGCTTGGCATATAACTGTTTCTTCCCCACTGTCACTACATTGCCTCGCACTACTTGTTCTAAATACAAATATTCTCCTGATGGCAAAGTCACATCATAATGTCGCTCGGTGGGATGGAACTCCAAGTTTGCCTTAACAACAAAATCTGTCGACACAAACGAATGCGTAGCGCCCGTATCAATCAAGGTATAAGCTGTCATACCAGAAACAAAAATGTTACCTACAATTACTGATGGCTGGGCAGCATCATCTGGCTCAAAAAGAGCGAAGACCCTCGGTGTAACTTTGGCTGACATCTTGCTCGCAGTTGGGGATCTATTGGCTAAGTGTCCCACCTCATTGCAATTGAAGCAGCGGTTCTGACGTAGCTTCTGACACTCTCTGGACAAGTGGCCCACCTCGCCACAGTTACAACACCGCACTGGGCCCACTCAACACTCGCCCGGGTGGCTACTTTGACACTTCGGGCACACTGGAAACTGTCTTAAACCCTGCAGCCTCTTGGTGCTCTCCTGGCTACTTGAACTGTCACTAGGTCTCTTCAGGCCCTTCTGCATGGATGCTTCCCCGCTCAACTGTTGCAGTCACTCTCTGAATGATCTCTGAGAATGCTCCTTGGGTACCTCCCGATAACTAGGAAGCTTCGTCCGAGCCTCTTCAATGTCCAGGGCCTTCGCTACCACCTCCTCGTATGGCATGCCTCGAATCCCCGCAATCCGCATGCCCATATAGATATCCACCTTCAGACCCTGCACAAACTGATGTACCTTATTCTCATCGAGGCTCACCAAATTCCCTGAAAACCACAACAAGGCCTCAAACTGTCGTACATACTCGGCCACAGCGCCAATCTGCCTCAACTACGCAAACTCCACCATCTTCTGTGTTCTGACAGAATGGCTGAAATACTTACCAAAAAACACCAACATGAACTCCTCCCAGGTCGTGGTCTCCACATCTCTGGTGGCCACTATAGTATCCCACTAATGGCTTGCATCCTTGGCCAGATAGAATGCTGCACTAGAAACTTTGTCTTGCTCCTCCACCTTTGCAAAACTCATCATCCTCTCCATGCTCCGTATCCACTACTCAGCACTGAGAGGATCTGGAGATGACCCATCAAAAGTCGGGTTCTAAGTCTATACAGCCTATCACTCCCTCTATAAGACGAACCCTGTGTGATAGACTGACCCTGGTCGTCACTGCTCATAAATTTGTCCAACTGCTGAGACTGACGGTGGACTAACTCGGTAAGCTACCGGACGGTATCATCCATATCGCTTATAGCTCTAGGCGCCTCTTGTCGTGGTCGGCCTCTACCTCTGCCTCTCGCCTCTCCCGACAGTTCCTACCTTTAACATATAGAAAACTCACATTACTCCTATAATAAATTTAAATGTAAACACTTACAATTGGTGGAGTGCTCCCGTGCAGCGGCTGGCGGTGTTAGGTAATCCTCTGAACGACGTCGACCCCGTGGCTCTGATACCATAACTGTAACAACCCAAGAACCACACGTTCCCGGGGTGCTATAGTACGTCTGCTTATACACACTATGACACATTAAAAACTTGACACAAGTCACTCAATTTAATACCACTTTCGTTTTCAAATCATCTTCAAAAGAACATTTGTGAGTAGGAAAAATTTTCGACTCGATTCGAAAACAACTCGCGCCCCTAAAAGAGAACACGAAATCCTTAATATAAAAATACGCAGCGGAAAAGAAAAAACAATTTAAAATAGATTTTAAAATAAACCGACAAGACTCGAAATCCTAGGATGGAGTCCAACCCACCCCTCGAACTACACAAATTCGGTGTTGTGCACTCACGTCCTCACTTCGACGCCCTGCGTGCACCCTCGCGGCTCGCGCGCGGCAACCCAACATCACCCCATCACGCGCACGCTCATAGCGCCGCGTGCCCCACGTACCCTGCCTCTGTACCACACGTCCGCACGCATGCCCTCACCAGACGTTGCACGACCCGTGAATACTCGCAGGGCCACGTGCCCCTCGCACCTTCAACCATGCCGCACTTTCGCTCCACTCTACACTTCTCTAACACTCACTGTACACATTCCGATCGATTCTATCTCCTCTCGACTCCCAACCTCTCTCCCGAAATTTAGGTAGAGTAACGCCTAAAAATTGGCTGTTCCAAAAATTCAGTTCACCAAAAACTAACAATATTTATCTATCAACCATCCAGAGAATCTCCATAACAAATAATCAGAGTTTAAAGACAACGAAAATCCATCAAATACAAATGAAGAAAGTCCACAGTATAGAGCAATATCACACTTTAACATATAAAAATACGTACGTGTCCCCAAAACACTACAACCACTCTATACAATCCTGTACAACCGACGTCTATACGAACTCCTCTATCCGCATAAATACTCGATACAAAATAACAACCCAACGCATCTCACCATCACCTACCACCACCACGGCTCGGGTCGCCCTAACAAAATTCGCCGTCCGGTGCCTCGGTCGAACGCTGCCAACCGTCCTATTTCTCAGGACTAGGCTCTCGAGGCTCACCAACAAAATCGTCAGCACCTACACCATAGAAAACACATCATAAGCCCAACGCTCAGTAAGTAGTACAATATGAAAGTAAAAGCCCTCAATGCAATCCTATCACATGCAATCTCTACACTCACACTCATGTTGTCACATCCGTAACGCATAGTGTAGCCGCACCAGGGTAAGGAGGAACCTATCACTACCTTATAGCCTGACACGTCGTCACCGTCCCAGACTCCCCAGTTACGAGGCCCACAAACTACACACACGCATCACCACACAGCAACCACATCAGGGTGAGTGTGTACCTCGCGCCACACTACACCCTGACACGTCGCAACCGTCCCAGCCGCCCCAGCATTGGGCCATAGTTGCCACTCACACGTTTCGCGACAGCCCAGCCGGCCCACTCCTCGAGCAGAATCCACGACTGGTGTTGCACTGGCCCACACAGTAGTAGGATCCGCAGTACCATTGCCCCTCACTCTCACCGTTAACACATACACGCCGCGTGACGGCCCAGCCGGCCCACGTTTCGAGCGAAATTCGCGGTTGGTTACGTACCGGCATACACACTAGTAGGATCCGTGGTACCACCGCCACGCTTCTCACCACTTACTCAAAATATGCTCAAAATCATTTTCGTTCCCTTTTTAAAAACATATGATGCATGTCAAACAATACGCACGCACACCACAAACAATGACATAAATCCTAAGGTTCTACGGTGTAGGCCCACTTGGGCAAAACACATTCATGCACTACTTACGTGGCGTCCTAAGCTCGCTCGATGCACAGCTTCGCCAAAAATGCCTCAACCTAAAACGCAAACAACCTCTCATCAATCTTTACTTCAAAACTCACCAAATAATTTAAAATGACATTCCTTAACCAAATCCATGAAATTCCAGTTAAAATGGGTCAGCATTGTACTTCGGTCGAAAACCAGCGTAAAGTTCGGACGCCCATAACTTTTGCGTTCGTCAACAGAATCGAACAATTCAAGTGGCTAAACGTCCCCCTAGGAACCTAGTTTAACATATTAAGACAGATTTTAAAATGGTAAACCGCAGACAGGTGGAAAAATACCAAAACCGGATCTGCTCTTTTTTATTAAATTGCAACTTTTTGTTTTCTGCAACCAAAACTCACTCAAAATTAGTCTTATGCATCAAAAACAGCCATGCTACTATCACACATCACAATTCCAAGAAAAACGCTCACTAATTTGACTCGGACTAAAATCCAACAATAAACGTCTGACGCGCATAACTTTTGCGTCGGATATCGGAATTGAACGATTCCAGCGGCCATACGTTCCTCTAACCACCTATTTTAACCCACTAAAACCAAATTTAAAACAGTTAACCGTACCCCCGTCAAAGTCCCCAAAAACAAAACTGTTTTTATATAAAGAAAAATCCAAAATCTCAACTTCGATCCAATTTCACCAATTTCTTCACCGAACAACCACATTTCAACTTATTAAGCATAATGCAACCGGAAATTAGAAATTCACGCACAAAAATCCAAATTTTGGCTCAACCTTTCCCCCTTGGTTTCTCTCCCTCTCACCGGACATCTACTGTCAATCCACTAACACACACATTCACCCTCCTAATCCACTCAAACATTGCAGCCAAATTCACAAAACGGATGGAAGCCGAACATTAATCTCAGCCAAACAGAACAGGACAGCAGAGGGAGAGAGGGACTTACAAGGTGTTGTCACTCTGGACTCAGGTGGGGGAATGGAAGAAGACAAAAATTCGAGCGCTCGGTTGCCGGCAACAGATTTGAATGGGGGCCCTTCCTTGCGGTCGTCAACTGAACACACTCAGGCTCTCATTTCGGGAGTTCGAGCTGCTGAAACTAAACGACCTCGGTTTGTCGGAGAAGTAATACTCGATTGCGGTTCCACTCACAAACTCGCACTCATCGTCCACCGATCGAAGACCAAAACCGAGCTCTCGATTGCTCTCTCTTGCGCGTTTGCTCTCGGCTCTGGCGAAAAAAAAAATCGAACACTGAACAGCTTCCTCGTGCAGCCGTTCAGCGGTTTTTAAAAATTTTTAATTTTATAAAATAATTTATTTTATTATTTAAATAATAAAATTACCAAAATGCCCATACGTGTTTTAATCGCTTGAAATTTTGTTAAACTCGCGCTCTTCCGACTTTAAAATTTCGAAAACCATCACAAAACTAGACTCCGAGTTTTATAACTTAATATACCCGTTAAGATATTTCTCGAAACTCCAACCGAGATTAAATTAAAAATTTCAGAAATTATCTTTAAAATCTGAAATTTTTCGGGTTATTACATCAATCCTCTCTGCCCACGCAGGTCATTCCCCGCAGTCAACACCGCTACCGTTTTTACATGGACCGATCATCACTCGTAACTAGGGGTCGACACCTGCTTTGACTCTGCCTGTCACAGGTCAAGCCTCGAAGTCGACACCCCTCGAAATATCAGTAAAACTCAACACCAGTTCATTTAAATACGCACGGCAATATATCCTCAATCAAATTCACGAAGTAAAACCTATGGATTGAAAACATAACATCTCCAAATAAATTTCAAAACAACAACATTCTACTTACATTTTTCCACAATACTCTTACTACACCACCTAAAATTCTCAAAATCTATATAACGTTGTTCGACTCAAAACACTTACAAGAATCACACCCTTTACCCGCCATGGTCGTGTCGCCTCAACATTTTCCTGCACCGGCACACGACGTCTCCCGCCAACTTCGATCTAGACTTGCCAATCACCTAGCAACTCACCCGAAAGCTCGTCGTCACCTACACCAAGGAATACAAAACGTAAGCCTAATGCATAGCAAGTATGGAATATGAACTCGAAAACAAATGCATAATTCAACCCTTAACACATGCAGTTTCTACATTCAATCTCGTTTTCTTTTCGTTTCATTATTTTCGTCTTCCACTTTCACGTGTGAGTCAGGCTGACACTCATCCCTTCCACACTCGGGACGGCCAATCCATAACCCACGGAGCGAGGTTAGAGGCACACATCATGTTCGCACACGGGACGACCCTACGTAACCTGCTCCTAACAGCGATCATAGAACCCTCTAGTTCTTTCTCATTAGCACATTAACAACGAGGCGTTCGCAAACCGTGTCACAATACGTACTTTCATCCATGGGAACCCCCTAGTGATTTCTCACTAGCACGTTAACGACGATGCATTCACCCATGGGTTGCAAATCTTTTCGTATCTGATTACGTTTCATATGCACAATTTCAAACATGCTCAAAAATCGTATTTCATAATTCAAAACCATGATGCATGATAATCACGAATGCACGATTCAAACAGTAAAACAAACAAGCAAGCAAACAAACAATCCTACCATTCCAAGGTGTAGGCCCGAAGGCAATTCACACACGTTCCAACACTTACCTGCTGTTCTCGAAATCTTTTTGTGCTTCGTAACTTGGCACTCTAACTGGAATACCTATAAAATTATACATCCGTCAAATTCTAACTCATCAAAATTCATAATTCCTTAACTTGAAAGTCCTAATCCATATCAAAACCAAAAGTCTTCGCTAAACTCGAAATTCCGCACAAATTTCCATCCAACTTCAGAAATTCACAACTTGTTCAATACTCATCCGAATTGGACAATACAAAATATTACGGGTTCCTAAGAACGTCTAGCTTCCTATGGTCCCGTCCCTTTCCCATCCGGATGTCTACAACTTAACCAAACGTGCCCGAACAGACACCGTTTCAAAAATTCTCATACACAGCCAATAAACCATCCAATCTTTCTCACCAATTATTGTAATCTACTCATATTTCTATCATAAGCACCAATACGTAGATGGAATTCAACTCTACGCTCAATTTCTCGCATTA
>CM039519.1:7669057-7685546 GCA_022433055.1 Begonia peltatifolia | reverse complement strand
CGAAAGTAGTTTAAACGGAAATTCTGGGTATTATAAATTATGTATGGTCGTCCCTTGTGTGAACATGATGTGTGCCTCTAATCTCGCTCTGTGGGTCATGGTTTGGCCGTCCGGAGTGTGATAGGATGGGGGCCTACTTGACTCACACGTGAAAGTGGAAGATGATAACAATGAAAACGAAACGAAAACAAAACCGAGCATAGAAACTGCATGTGTTAGGTATTGAGTTGTGCATTGATTTTTAATTTATATTCTATACTTGCTAAGCATTAGGATTACGTTTTGTGTTCCGTGGTGTAACTGACGACGAGCTTTTCGGTGAATTGTTAGGTGATGGTCATGCCAAGGATGGTGGTTAGTGACGCACGTCGTATGCTGGTGCAGGTAGTTTGTTGGGGCGACATGACCATGGTGTGATAGGTTGTTGAATTTTGTAAGCGTTTTTGTGTTAAACACCAATGTATAGATTTTTGAGGATATAGGTTGTGTGGTACGGTTATAGTCGGGATTGGAGTAGCGATTATGTTTTTCTTAATCACTTGGAGAGATTATGTTTTAAAAATATAGGTTTTACTTCGTGGATTTAATCGTGGTAATGTTCGTCATGTGTTTTCTCTGAACTGGTGTTATCTTTATATATATTGTTGCAAGGTGTTAACCGAAGTCTATATTTGTCGATCGGTCAGTGTAAAATGAAAGGTGAGTGTCGATCGCGAGGTTTGACCTGTGCGGGCAGAGCCGAAGTAAGTGTCTACCCATGGTTATAGGTGTTGACCGGTTAGTGTAAAAATAGTAGCAGTGTCGACCGCGAGGGTCGACCTACGCAGACAGAGAGGATCAATGTGTCGACCTGTGAAAGCAAGTGTCGACCACTCTCTGAGATGAGCGTAGAAGTGTCGACCGGTGTTCCTAGTGTCGACCGATAAAAAAACCTAAGAGAAACGTAGTGTCGACCGGCGTTACCATTGTCGACTGATGAAACAACCGAGACGACCTAAGTGTCGACCGACGCTTACAGGTGTCGACCGAGTGTCTCTGTGTTACGTTTTATAAAATAAAGTTTTATCCAAACTAACTTTAGTTGTGTTTTCTGCTGCAATATCATTTAAAATATTTTCAAAAATGTCATTTTAGTTCGAAGAACAAAAGTTTCAAATCTTATGCAAATTTTTACGATACGAGTGAATAGGGAGACAGTAGCAAACCGATCCAAGGTGGACCGGGGACGCACAGAGTTGGTATCAGAGCAGTGAATGAATCGAGAATCATGTAAAGTTTCTGGGGCGTCACAGGAGTTGGCATCAGAGCAGAGAACGAACAGAGAATCGTGTTTGGTTTCCGTTGCAACACAGGAGTTGGTATTAGAGCCAAAATGGTCAAGTCGTTCAAAAAATTACCCAACATTGCTAGTCGCCATGCAACGTGGTCCACCAACTGTAAGTAGTTGTTTATTTTAGTTAGATTCAGACTTAAGGCTAGATTATGCTAACCTTGTGCAGGGATTGGCCAAAATGGATAGACGACGGAGACAACCTATAGTTCCGAGAGAGGCAGTGGATCAGGGAATGATGACAACTTGGCTACGATCAGACGGCTGACCGAGTTGGTCGACAGGCAGTCCCAACAATTAGGAGTGCTATTGAATCAAAGACAAGGGAACCATGGTACGGGCTCTCGTGGAGAAAGGTTTAGGAGATTGAAGCCTCCGACGTTTGAGTGCCAGATGACGGATCTGACTGCTGCGGAAAGATGGATCAGCACCATTGAGAATATGTTCAAGTATGCCAATGTGGAGGAGGGGAATATGGTTACATGTGCGATATTTCACCTCTTGAACGACGCTCAGAGTTGGTGGGAGCCAGTAGAGGCCATCGTAGCTGCCAGAGACTTGACCTGGAAGAGATTTAAAGAGATGTTTTATGACAAGTATTACAACTGGATGGTCCAAACTGCGAAGAGGTTGGAATTCTTACATTTAAAGCAGACTGGGGCACTAGCTGAATACGTCACACAGTTTGAATCATTGTCCAGGTTTGCAAGCCAATTGGTGAGTAACGAAGAAGAAAAGGTACTACAGTTTATGCAAGGGTTGAAGCCAGAGATATATAGAGGCATGACAATCTTTGGAATCGAGGGAGTACCGTATGCACGAGTCGTGGCCAAAGCATTGGTAGTGGAGGGGGCGGCAGCCAAATGTGTGAGGCAAGGAGAAGCTACCAGAAGATTCTTTAAGTAGGTCACACCACAGACGAGAAGGGGAGAATCTTCTTCTGTAACCAAGAGGCCATGTGGCATTGTAGATGGTTCGAGGGGAGGAAAGAAACCACAAATCTAGAATAGGTACCCGCAGTGTCTGAAGTACTTGAAGAACCATCTGGGAGAATGCAGATAGTTTGCAGGCAGATGCTATAATTGAAATGAAGCTGGTCATATCTCCCGGAACTGTATAAAGCCAAAAGTCAACCGGTGCTTCACCTATAACGAGACCAGTCACATATCTAGGGGCTGCCCCGCAGCAAAGAAGGGTCCGGCCAAGATGATGCCCAGGATCTTTGCTATGATAGAGCCTGAAGGTGAAGATCGGCCAGCTGTTATTTCAGGTACTGTGCTAGTTGATACTGTGCCTGCATTTACGTTGATAGATTCAGGAGCATCACACTCCATTGTTGCTACGACTTTTGGAGGCACTATCTTTCTGGATAGCAGTGTGAGATATATTCAGATCACAAAAGTCTGAAGTATATCTTCACTCAGAAGAAGCTGAATAAGAGGCAGAGGCGATGGTTGGAGTTCGTGAAGGACTACGACCTGTAAATCAAATACCACCCCAACAAAGCCAATGTAGTGGCCGACGCATTAAACCAGATTTCGACCTCAGTTTCAGCAATGCATACCGAGATGACTAAAGAGTTGAGTGCAAAATTTCAGAGATTTAATTTGGAGCTAGTTTCAAATGTGGCAGTAGAATTATCAGCCGTACCTTTGAATCCGTCAATTTTTGAGAAAATTGGAGAAGCTCAACAAGATGACCCATGGTGCAATGAATTTAGGTCAAGAATAGCATCTAATGAAAGAACTGAGTTTAGCTGCTCAAACATAACCGAATCGCCCCAGTTGACCCGAACTGACCTAGTTGACCTGGATCAGCCCAATTGACCCAGACCAGCCTAGTTGACCCGGATCGACCCAGTTGACCCGAATCGACCTAGTCGACCTAGACCGGTTCAGTTGACCCAAATCAACCCAGTTGACCCAAACCAAATTTCAACCCGAATCAGACCGAACCGATCCAAGATTAAACTGCTAAGGATTTTCTGTCCAAATTTTTTTATGTAATACCCTGAGGAAGCCCACGTTCCTGGTGCGCTACAGTGCATCTACACACTACACACAGTAACACTTGACATAACTCACTCAATTTAATACCCCTTTCGTTTTTAAATCATTTTCAATAGAACATTTGTGAATAGTAAAAAATTTTCGACTCGATTCGAAAACAACTCGCGTCCTGAAGAGGGAACACAAAGTCCTCAACATAAAAACTACGTAGCGGAAAAAAAAAACCATTTAAAACAGTTTAAGATAAAACGGTAAGACTTGAAATCCTAGGAAAGAATCCAACGCCCCTTGAACTACACAATCTGGTACCACGCACTCACGTCCCCACTTCGACACCCCGCGCGCACCCTCGCGGTGCCGCACGTGCCAACTCAACATCACTGTGTCTCGCTCACGCTCACAGCGCCGCGTGCCCACGCACCCTGCCGCTATACAGCACGTTCGCGCGCACGCCCTCACCCGGCGTCGCATGACCCGTGCGTACCTGCAGGGCCGCGTGCCCCGCGCACCTGTGATCACGCCGCACTTCCACGCTCATCTATACTTCTCTAGCATTCACTATACACACCTCAACCTATTTCATATTCTCTCGACTCCCAACCTTTCTCCTGAAATTTTAGCAGAGTAACGGCTAAAAACTGACTATCCCAAAATTTAAACCCTGCACACAATTCACCATAATCCAACAATATTTAACTATCAACTATCCAGAGAAAATCACCATAACAAAATCAGAGTTAGAGGACCACGAAAACCCATCAAATACAAATGAAGAAAGTCCCTAGTATAGATCAATATCATACTCTAACATATAAAATATATGCGTACGTCGCCAAAATCACACGCACTCCATATACACCTATACACTGACGCATATACAACTCATCTCATCGACTATACTTAATCACCACAAAAGAAAGAAAAACCCCCAAACCAACCAGGCCACAACCTACCATCTCCACAGGGTCGGGTCGCCCTAACAAACATCCGCCATCTGGTGCTGCGGTCGCACGCCGCCAACCACCCTACGGCTCTGGACTAGGCACCCGAGGCTCACCAGCAATATCGTCAGCACCTACACCACATAACACACAATATAAGCTTGATGCTCAGTGAGTAATGCGATATGAAAGTAAAACCCGACAATGCAATCCTATCACATGCAGTCTCTACACTCACACTCTTGTTGTCACATCTGTGATGCGTAGTGCAACCGCACCAGGGTAAGGAAGAACCTCACGCCGCCCTACACCTTGACACATCACCACCGTCCCGGATTCCCCAGCAACGAGGCCCACAAGCTACACACACGCATCACCACACAGCAACCACATCAGGGTAAGCGTGTACCTCGCGCTACTCTACACCCTGACACGTCGCCCCCGTCCCAGTCTCCCCAGCACGGGGCCACAGTTGCCACACCCACACGTTCCGCGACAGCTCAGCCGGCCCACCCCTCGAGTAGGATCCGCGACTGGTGTTGCATCGGCCCACACACTAGTAGGATCCGCGGTACCCCTGCCCATCACCCTCACCGTCAACATATTCACGCCGCATGACGGCCCAGTCGGCCCACCCTGCAAATGGAATCCGCGACTGGTGAAGCACCAGCCCGCACACTAGCGGGATCCGCGGTACCACCGCCACACGTCTCACCACATACTCAAAACATGCCCAAAAATCATTTTCGTTCACGTTTTAAAAATATAATGCATGTCAAACAATACGCACGCACACCACAATCAATCACATTAACCCTAAAGTTCCACAGTGTAGGCCCATTAGGGCAAAACGCATGCATGCACTACTTACCTGGCGTCCTAAGCTCGCTCGACGCACAGTTTCGCCAAAAGAAAGCCTCAACCTAAAACACAACTAATCTCTCATCAGTATTTATCTCAAAATTCACCAAATAGCTAAAAATAACCTTCCTTAACTACACTCATGAAATTTCAACTTAAACGGGTCATCGGTTTGGTCCGGCCGAAAACCAGCTTAAAGTTCGGACGCGCATAATTTTTGCGTCCGTCAACGGAATCGAACGATTCAAGTGGCTAAACGTCCCCTTAGGAACCTATTTTAACATACTAAGACGGATTTTAAAACGGTAAGCCGCAGATAGGCGAAAAATGCTAAAAACTGAATATGGCCTTTTTATAAAATTTCAACCTTTGTTTTTCTTCAACCAAAACTTACTCAATTCAGCTTTACGCACCAAAAACAGACATGTCACTATCACACAGTGAAATTTCATGAAAAACGCTCACTAATTTGACTCGGACCAAAATCCGGCATAAACTTCTGACTCGCATAACTTTTGCGTCGGATATCGGAATCGAATGATTCATGAAGCCATAGGTCCCTCTAACCACCTAATTTATCCCACAAAAACAGAATTTAAAACGATCAGCCAAACATAGGCCGAAACGGCCAAAAACAGAAACTGCCCCAAAGCCAAAAACGTCCGATTCTTGATTTCAATTCGAATTTCACAACTCCTGTACACAATTAGTCGTATCCCACTTATACATGCCGGCCAAGCTTGCCATAATTGAAAGGAGGCCGAGCACCAAGCTCGGCAAACAACAGTGAAACCGACAGGGCTCGCCTTCGGTTTCCCCCACCAAATTCCCGGTACTCCCTCCTCAACACTTCAGCCAAAATGACCGAAAATGGAGGGAGGCCGAACGTTACACTCGGCCAAACCAGACAGGACAGCAGAGGGAGGAAGAGAGACTTACCGAGTAATGGAGTTCTGCACACAACATGAAAGAGGGACTCCAGCAAGGCGCTCAAATCGTCGGTGGCAGAATTGGTCGGAAACTCGCCCTCGTGGTCGTCGGCCGAAACACTCGGCTCTCACTTCGGGAACTCGAGCTGCTGAAATCGAACGACTTCGGTTCGTCAGGACAGCAGCACCTGCTCGCAACTCGCACCTCGCACCTCGCACCTCGCACCCACGTTGGTCGGCCGTCGATCACAGCTCTGACTACGGCACACGATCGTCTTAGCCCCTCGGTCGCCTTCTCTCGGCACTCGGGTGCTCTGCAGAAATAAGCCGAATGGCTTCTTCCCGAAGCCATTTGGGTGATTTCATATATATATATTAAATAAATTACAAATTACAAAACTGCCCTCACGTGTTTTAATCTTCCGTGATTTCGTTAATTTCTCGACCTCTCGATTTTAAATTCCGAAAACCATCGCAAAAGTAAGCTCTGAGTCTTATAATTCAAATTTTCCCGTTGAAATATTTCTCAAAACCCCGACCGATATTAAATTAAAAATTTCGAAAATTCAAAATTCAAAATTCAAAATTTCCAGGTTATTACATTTTAAGTTGGAATTAATTAAGTAGGATTTTAATTTAGACATTCGAATTAGGTAGGAAAGATCCCGGAAGTCATATGAATCGATCCAACTCAATCGGACCCAAGAGAACAACGTAAGGAATTTATGTTCAAATTTCTTGGATATTGAATTTATTAAGTAGAAATTTAATATCAAAAATTCTATTTGAGCAGGATATTATTTAGAATAGTAGACGAATCTCGATAACCATACCGCTCAGAATCCAAGTAAGTAAAAATATAGTTTTCTCAAGTTTTGGCTTTAGCCCTACATCACAAGATACTATATTATTTTCTTATAACTATTTTATTACACGAGTTGATATTTGAGCACGCATATTTCGGCATTGACCTACAATGGTATAAAGATAAAATTGGTATGACATATTGTATGTGCATGAAAATGATGGAATTGACGGAAAATATTTAATAGCAAATGTCTGAACGACAATGAGATGGTGAGTTTGACCAAAAGTAAATTGATAAAGCCTGAACCACAATGAAATGGCTGAATCTAAAGTTGGGAAATAAGTACCAACTAGTTATGTAATCAAGATTCGGTAAAAGTAAATCTAAATTTTTGACCATTGCACGTATTTTTGCTTGCTGAGTTAATTATCATATTTTAAATAATTTTGTCATATAGATGACTTTTTATCTGAGGAGGAGCTAGCAGCGATCGAGAATTTTCCAGTGGCAAACGAGCATATCGAAGAAGACGTTGATTTTCCCGACTTTTTATCTGAGGAGCTAGCAGCGATCGAGAATTTTCCAGTGACAAACGAGCATACAGAAGAGAAGTAGATTTTCCTGAGAAAGGAATTTAAATATTATGTTTCAATTTTTAAAAGTATTTCGGTTTTTATTTTAACTCTAAATAAATTATGTTGAATTTTATTATTAGAGTTTTTATGAATTATTTATGATTCTACATTTATTTTGAATAAGTTTAACTATTGTTTTAATTACAGCTTCCACGCATTTAAGGATTTTTATTCAAAATTTTAAAAAGATGTTTTAAGCTGAAATTTAGCGTTCGATTTTAAATCAAATTTTGAAAAAAATTTATAGGGTTTTAAATTAGGGTTTGGAAATTGGAGATTTTAAAATCAGGGCTTTACAGTTTGGTATCAGAGCAATCAGGTTTATAAAACGATTCTGTAGACTTATCTATATCCTCGCGTGTACCTGAAAGATTGTCGACCAGCAAGTAAGTGATTAAAATTTACATTTTGATAAAAATATGTTTGATTATTTTGTAATATATTTTTAAGTAAGACATTTTTTTATTGTTTTTCTTATAAATGCTTTTATAAAATCTTAAATATGGTTTTGAACTTTAATATATATTTTTTTTAATTTGACGTATTTATTTGTGATTTCAAATTATTATAAGTTGTATTTTATTACAAGTTTTATGAATTTGGAGTTATTATTGTGATGTAGATCGCTAAAGCTAAAATAATTATTCTCGATTAAAAGACTTGATCTCGATCAATAACTTTCCTTATAATTAAATAAAGTCTAAAATACGCATAATAGAACTCAGCCTAAGATACGAACAAATCACGATTGGATGATTGAGTAATTAAAAAAAAAGTCAAATTCTCAAATTAAAGATTCTTAAATTAAGAGATAAAGTAATATTATGAACTAATTTGAGAATATTATACGACACAAGGAATGATGAATATAAATTTAAAAATACTTAAATGAAGATACCTACTCGTCAGAAATTGATAACTTCAACTCCATTAACAACCACTTATGAATATTTTTTTAGAGTACACCTATTTTCTCAATTTTTATAACGAACTCATCCATTAACTCAGTTAATGAAAGAAAATTGAGTTATTTGGCACCAGAGGATTAACAAGGCGAATTGCTAGTTTCTGGATACGAGATATCTATCCTAGTCATTATGACTGCAATTGCTCAATTGACACGTATGAGTGAATTCATGTCTATAGTAACAATTGTCGATAAGATTTATATTATATGAAAAATTACTAAAAATATTGTTTGAGTACTTAGAAGTTGAATTTGAGTTAAAAAATTATGATTGTGGATAAAGTCAATCAATGAGAAGCTGATGAAATAAAGGATGTTGGAGTATGATATATGATTTAGTTCAAAAATTGAAAGATTATATCTGAGTGGTTATTCGGTTACGTATGTTTTAAATTACTCGAAGACATAGAAATGATATTATACATTATTTTAAGGCTTTAAGAGTCAATGGAAAGTCATGAAATTTATGTGTAGAGTTATATTCAAGTGACTAGATTTGATCATGACTCTAGGAAATGGATATCATCTTAGAAATAACTCAAAGAAGAGAAATTTAATGATATGAGAATTTATAATTATCTTGGTATAGGAAAAAAT
This sequence comes from Begonia peltatifolia, assembly GCA_022433055.1. Lineage (NCBI taxonomy): Eukaryota > Viridiplantae > Streptophyta > Magnoliopsida > Cucurbitales > Begoniaceae > Begonia > Begonia peltatifolia. The sequence continues at coordinate 7,676,469 of CM039519.1, read as the reverse complement.
TTGATGAAATCAAAGATGATCAGTAAGTAATAAAAGTGATTAGTATCTTGTGATGGAAAATATGTTGGAATGTTAAATCTAAGAAAATTTCGAAAAGTTTTAATGTTGGATTCTATTTGAAAAATTTTGGATTGAAGTTGAGGATTTAAGAGAAGAATTTTTTTACCTCCTAAATATTTAGTGTTGCTTGATTGAGGAAATATGGAGATTAGTTTTATTTAAGGAATTAGTATGTCATGAAAATATAATTTGTAATAACCCAAAAATTTTGAATTTTTAAATTTTATTCCCGAAACTTTTAATTTTAGTTCAGTTGGAGTTTCGAAAAAACTGTTTTAACGGGAAAATTAAATTATAAGACTTGGAGTTTGGTTTTGTGGTGGGTTGGAAAATTTAAAATCGGGTGTATCCAAAATTAACGAAATTACGGACGATTAAAACACCTGAGGGTATTTTGGTAATTTGTAATTCAATTAAAAGTTTTATAATTTAAAAAAAAAATTTGTATGGTGGAATGGCTTCGGGTGGAAGCCATTCCACCGTGTCGTCGCGCGGCCGAGAAAGGGAGCGAGAGAGAGCTCGGGGAAGGGAAACCTCCAACGACCGACCGCCGAGGGAGAGACGCCGGTTCACAGAGTACTCCGGTGAGCTGAAGGGAGAAGCTGTTTTGCCTTACCGCGCTGAAAAACCGAAGGTGAGTTCTCCCCTGTTTTTGGTTCTGTCCACCGAGCGTGGAAGTTCGGTTGTTCTTGAACTCCCGATGGTTAGAGCTCGGTTGTTGGGCATTTTAGAACCGAGTGTGTGTGTGCTCTGGAGCCAGTGTGTGGCTCGGCCCTCCTGCGACAAAACCGACCGAGAATAGGGAGTTTCCCTTTCAGTTTTGTCCTGCTTGGATGGCTGTAACACCCCGAGAAACTCCGCGTTCCCGGTGCACAACAGTGCACCTACACACTACACACACTAACACTTGACATAACTCATTTAATTTAATACCCTTTTCGTTTTCAAATCATTTTTAAAAGAACATTTGTGAGTATAAAAATTTTTTGACTCGATTCGAAAACAACTCGCGTCCCGAAGAGGGTACACAAAGTCCTCAACATAAAAACTACGCAGCGGAAAAAGAAAACCATTTAAAACAGTTCAACATAAAACGGTAATACTTGAATTCCTAGAAAAGAATCCAACGCACTCCTCGGACTACACATCTCGGTCCCGCGCACTCACGTCCTCACTTCGACACCCCGCGCGCACCCTCGCGGTGCCGCACGTGCCATCTCAACGTCACTGTGTCAGGCGCACACTCACAGCGCCGCGGGCCCCACGCACCCTGCCGCTATACAGCACGTCCGCGCGCACGCCCTCACCCGGCGTCGCACGACCCGTGAGTACCCGCAGGGTAGCGTGCCCCACGCACCTGCGATCACGCCGCACTTCCACGCTCATCTACACTTCTCTAGCATTCACTGTTCACATCTCAACACATTCCATACCCTCTCGACTCTCAACCTCTCTCCCAAAATTTTGGCAGAGTAACGGCTAAAAGCTGACTATCCCAAAATTTAAACCCTGCACACAATTCACCATAATCCAACAATATTTATCTATCCATCATCCAGAGAAATCACCATAACCAAATCAGAGTAAGGAGACAACGAAAATCTGTCAAATACAAATGAAGAAAGTTCACAATATAGAGCAATACTATACTCTAACATGTAAAATATATGCGTACGTCGCCAAAATCACACGCACTCCATATACACCTATACATTGACGCATATACAACAACCCATCTCATCCTCTGTACATAATCACCACAAAAGAAAGAAAAAACCTGCAAACCGACCAGGCCACAACCTACCATCTCCACGGGTTGGGTCGCCCTAACAAAAGTCCGCCATCCGGTGCCGCGGTCGCACGCCACCAACTATCCTACACCTCTGGACTAGGCACTCGAGGCTCACCAGCAGTATCGTCAGCACCTACACCACAGAACACACAACGTAAGCCTAACGCTCAGTAAGTAATGCCATATGAAAGTAAAAGCCGACGATGCAATCCTATCACATGTAATCTCTACACTCACACTCATATTGTCACATCTGTGATGTGTAGTGTAGCCGCACTAGGGTAAGGAGGAACATCACGCCACCCTACACCCTGACACGTCGCCACCGTCCCGGACTCCCTAGCAACGTGGCCCACAAGCTACACACACGCATCACTACATGGCAACCACATCAGGGTAATGGTGTACCTCGCGCCACTCTACACCCTGCCACGTCGCCCCCGTCTCAGCCTCCCCAGCAGGGGCCACAGTTACCAAACACACACGTTTTGCGACAGCCTAGCCGGCCCACCCCTCGGGTAGGATCCGCGACTGCTGTTGCACTGGCTCACACACTAGTAGGATCCACGGTACCACTGCCTATATCCTCACCGTCAACACATTCACGCCGCATGACGGCCCACCCCTCAAGTAGGATCTGCGACTGGTGAAGAACACGCACACTAGCGGGATCCGCGGGACCACCGCCACGCGTCTCACCACATACTCAAAACATGCTCAAAACCATTTTCGTTCACGTTTTTAAAATATGATGCATGTCAAACAATACGCACGCACACATGCATGCACTACGTCCTACGCTTGCTTAAGGCACAGCTTCGCCAAAAAGTATCTCAACCTAAAACACAACCAAACCCTCATCAATATCTATCTCAAAATTCGCAAAATAGCTAAAAATAACCTTCCTTAACTACACTCATGAAATTTTAACTAAAACGGTCCATTAGTTTGGTTTGGCCGAAAACCAGCCCAACGTTTGGATGCACATAACGTTTGCGTCCGTCAACGGAATCGAAGATTCAAGTGGCTAAGCATTCCCTTAGGAACCTAGTTTAACATCCTAAGATGGATTTTAAAACGGTAAGCTGTAGACAGGCAAAAAACGGCAAAAACTGAATCTGCCATTTTTTTATAAAATTTTAACCTCTGTTTTTCTTCAACCAAAACTCACTCGATTCAGCTTTTACGAACCAAAAACAGACATGCCACTATCACACGTCGAAATTCCACGAAAAACGGTCACTAATTTGACTTGGACCAAAATCCGACCTATACTTCCGACGCGCATAACCTTTGCGTCGGATATCGGAATCGAACGATTCCAGTGGCCACACGTTCCTCTAACAACCTATTTTTAACCCACAAAACAGAATTTAAAATGATCAACCTAAGCCTAGCCAAAACAGCCAAAAACAGAATCTGTTTTTATATGAAAAGTAGCTGAAATTCATCTTCGATCCAAATCTCGCAAATTCTTTCACCAAACAATCACATTTCGATCTACCAATGCACATATCAACAATTTGGAGAGTTCCTACTTAGAAAACAACATGGCAGCACCAACAACCTTCACGGTTTTCTCCCCAAAAACTGAGAATTTTCAATCGGTCCATTGAACCAAGCATCCCCTCCTTCATTCCTTCTAATTTTGTCCCCTACTCCTCTGAAATGTAGAGGGTAACATGATCCCACGCTCGGCCATCAGAGCAGGAAAAAAACCGAAGGGAAACTCCCTGTTTGCGGTCGATTTTGTTGCGGAAGAGCCGAGCCACACACTGGCTCCAGCACCCGCACACATTACACCCTAATGCTCCGACGACCGAGTCCTACTGTCGGTAAAATCCAAGAACAACAGAGGCCCCCGCGCTCGGTCAACAGAACAAAAGAAAACAGGGGAGGACTCACCTTCGGTTTCTCAGCGCGAGAAGGCAAGGTAGCTCCTCTCTTCAGCTCATCGGAGTACTCTGAGCACCAGTGTCTCTTCCTCGGTGGTCGGTCGTCGGCGATTGCTCCTCCTCGATCTCTCTCTCGCTCTCGCCCTCTCGACCGCGCATAGCACACGGTGGAATGGCTTCCACCCGAAGCCATTCCACCTTGTTATTATTATTATTATTTTTTAATTTAAATACAAATTACCAAAATGCCCTCACGTGTTCCAATCGTCCGTAATTTCGTTAATTTCCCGACCTCCCGACTTTAAATTCTGAACATCGTCGCAAAAGTAGACTTCGAGTCTAAAAATTTAAATTTCCCGTTGAAATATTTCTAAAAATTCTGACCGAGATTAAAACAAAAATTTCAAAAATTAAAAATTAAAAATCGAAATTTCCACGTTATTACAATGGCCGAGCATGGAATTGTTCTTACCTCTAAGTCCCTAAAATTTCATGCTAAAATTTAAGGGGGATAGAAGTGAATTTTATGGTGCAATGGGCGGGTTGAGAAATGCACGATTTTGGTGAAGAGAACCGCGAGGGTTTTTGTTCCTGCTATGCTATTTCTAATTACGAACTCTACAAATTGTTAATGTATGTATTGGTAGAATGAAATGTGATTGTTCGGTGAAGGAATTGGCGAGATTGGATCGAAGTTGAATTTTCGGCTAATTTTTATATAAAAACAGGTTCTGTTTTTGGCCGTTTAGGCTAGGCTTGGGTTGATCGTTTTAAATTCTATTTTTGTGGGTTAAATTAGGTTGTTAGAGGGACGTATGGCCGCTGGAATCGTTCGATTCCGAAATCCGACGCAAAAGTTATGCGCGTTGGAAATTTATGGCGGATTTTGGTCCGAGTCAAATTAGCGAGCGTTCTTCATAGAAATTTGATGTGTGATAGTAGCATAGCTGTTTTTAATGCGTAAGACTAGTTGCGAGTGTGTTTTGGTTGAAGAGAAGTGAAAATGTGAAATTTAATAAAAAAATGGCAGATTTGATTTTTATCATTTTTCGTCTGTCTGCGGCTTACCGTTTTAAAATCCGTCTTAGTATGTTAGACTAGGTTTTTAAGGGGACGTTTGGCCACTTGAATCGCTCGATACCATTAATGGACACAAAAGTTATGCGCGTCCGAACTTTGGGGCTGGTTTTTGGCCGAACCAAACCAATGGCCCGTTTTAGTTGAAATTTCATGAGTGTTGTCAAGGAAGGTTATTTTTAGCTATTTGGTGGATTTTGAGATAAATATTGATGAGTGGTTGTTTGTGTTTTGGGTTGAGACATTTTTTGACGAAGCTGTGTGTAATAACCCGAAAATTTCGAATTTTATTTTTAATTTATGGAAATCTTTAGTTTATTCCCGGTCGAAGTTTGAGGAATATTTCAACGGGAAAGATTTACATTATAAGACTCGAGGCCTACTTTTGCGATTGGTTTTCGGAATTTAAAGTCGGGAGGTCGAGAAATTTACGAAAGTTCAGACGATTGAAACACGTGAGGGCAGTTTTGTAATTTGTATTTGTTATTAAAAAAAAAAAACATATGATGGAATGGCTTCGGGTGGAAGCCATTCCACCGAGTGTTGCACGGCCGAGAGCGAGAGCGAGAGAGAGACCGAGGTGGAGGGATCGCCGACGACCGACCGCCGAGTAAAAGACGCCGGTGCTCAGGACACTCCGGTGGGCTGAAGTGAGGAGCTACCTTGCCTTCCTACACTGAGAAAAGATCGAAGGTGAGTCCTCCCTTGTTTCGTTTGTTCTGTTGACCGAGCGTGGAGGGCCTCGGTTGTTCTTGGATTTTTCCCGACAGTAGGACTCGATCGTCGGAGCATTAGGGTGTAATGTGTGCGGGCGCTGGAGCCAGTGGGTGGCTTGGCTTCCGCGACAAAATCCGACCAGAAAAGGGGGGGTTTCTTTTCGATTTTTTTTGTCCTGCTCTGATGGCCGAGTGTGGAATCATGTTACCCTCTACATTTCAAGGGAGTAGGGGACAAAATTAGAAGGAATGAGGGAGGCGGTGCCTGTTCAATGGACCGATTGGAAATTCTCGGTTTTTGGGGAGAAAAACCGTGAAGCTATTGGTGTTGTCATGCTGTCTTCTGAGTAGGAACTCTCCAAATTGTTGATGTGTGCATTGGTAGATCGAAATGCGATTGTTTGGTGAAAGAATTTGCGAGATTTGGATCAAAGATGAATTTCGGCTACCTTTTGTATAAAAACAGTTTCTGTTTTTGGCTGTTTATGCTAGGCTTAAGTTGATCATTTTAAATTCTGTTTTGCGGGTTAAAAATAGGTTGTTAGAGGAACGTGTGGCCGCTGGAATCGTTCGATTCCGATATCCGACGCAAAAGTAATGCGCGTCGGAAGTTTATGCGAGATTTTGGTTTAAGTCAAATTAGTGACCGTTTTTCGTGGAAATTCGACGTGTGAGAGTAGCATAGCCATTTTGATGCATATAACTAGTTGGGAGTGAGTTTTGGTTGAAGGGAAGTGAAAATGTGAAATTTTAATAAAAATGGCAGATTCGTTTATTGGTGTTTTTCGCCTATCTACGACCTACCGATTTAAAATCCGTCTTGGGATGTTAAACTAGGTTCCTAAGGGAACGTTTAGCCACTTGAATCGTTTGATTCCGTTGACGGACGCAAAAGTTATGCGCATCCGAACGTTGAGCTGGTATTCGGCCAAACCAAACCAATAGACCGTTTTAGTTGGAATTTAATGAGTGTAGTTAGATAAGGTTATTTTTAGCTAATTGGTGAATGTTGAGATAAATACTGTGAGAAATTTGTTGTATTTTAGGTTGAGCCTTTCTTTTGGCGAAGCTGTGCGTCGAGCGAGTTTAGGACGCCAGGTAAGTAGTGCATGCATGTGTTTTGCCCAAGTGGGCCTACACTGTAGAACTTTAGTATTTATGTGATTGATTGCGGTGTGTGTGCGTATTGTGTGACATGCATCATATTTTTTTTAAAACGGGAACGAAAATGATTTTTAGCATGCTTTGATGTATGAGGTGAGACGTGTGGCGGTGGTACCGCGGATCCCGCTAGTGTGCGGGCCGGTGCTTCACCAGTCGCAGATCCTACTCGAGGAGTGGGCCGGCTGGGCCGTCATGCGGCGTGAATGTGTTGACGGTGAGGATATGGGCAGTGGTACCGCGGATCCTACTAGTGTGTGGGCCGGTGCAACACCAGTCGCGGATCCTACTCGAGGGGTGGGCCGGCTGGGCTGTCGCGAAACGTGTGTGTGTGGCAACTGTGGCCCCGTGCTGGGGAGGCTGGGACGGGGGCGACGTGTCAGGGTGTAGAGTGGCGCGAGGTACACCCTTACCCTGATGTGGTTGCCGTGTGGTGATGCGTGGGTGTAGCTTGTGGGCCTCGTTGCTGGGGAGTCCGGGACGTTGGCGACGTGTCAGGGTGTAGGGTGGCGTGAGGTTCCTCCTTACCCTGGTGTGGCTGCACTACGCGTCACAGATGTGACAACATGAGTGTGAGTGTAGAGACTGCATGTGATAGGATTGCATTGTCGGCTTTTACTTTCATATCGCATTACTTACTGAGCGTTAGGCTTATGTTGTGTGTTCTGTGGTGTAGGTGCTGACGACACCGCTGGTGAGCCTCGAGTGCCT
>CM039519.1:7621671-7668557 GCA_022433055.1 Begonia peltatifolia | reverse complement strand
CCTTTCAATTCCGACAAGCTTGGCCGGAATGTATAAGTGGGATACGACTAATTGTATATAGGAGTTGTGAAATTCGAATTGAAATCAAGAATCAGACATTTTTGGCTTTGGGGCAGTTTCTGTTTTTTGCCGTTTTGGCCTATGTTCAACTGATCGTTTTAAATTCTGTTTTTTGTACGATACATTACGTGGTTAGAGGGACCTATGGCCACTGGAATCGTTCGATTCTGATATCCGACGCAAAAGTTATGCGCGTCGGAAGTTTATGCCGGATTTTGGTCCAAATCAAATTAGTGATCGTCTTCGTGAAATTTCAACGTGTTATAGTGGCATGTCTATTTTTGGTGCGTAAAGCTGAATTGAGTGAGTTTTGGTTGAAGAAAAACAAAGGTTGAAATTTTATAAAAAAGGCCAGTTTTGTTTTTTGGCATTTTTCGCCTATCTGCAGCTTACCGTTTTAAAAAATGTCTTAGTATGTTAAAGTAGGTTCCTAAGGGGACGTTTAGTTACTTGAATCGTTCGATTCCGTTGACGGACACAAAAGTTATGCGCGTCCGAACTTTAAGTTGGTTTTCGGCCGGACCAAACTGATGACCCGTTTCAGTTGAAATTTCATGAGCGTAGTTAAGAAAGGTTATTTTTAGCTATTTGGTGAATTTTGAGATAAATACTGATGAGAGACTGGTTGTGTTTTAGGTTGAGGCTTTCTTCTTGGCGAAGCTGTGCATTAAGCGAGCGTAGGACGCCAGGTAAGTAGTACATGCATGTGTTTTGCCCAAGTGGGCCTACACTGTAGAACTTTAGGGTTTATGTGATTGATTGTGGTGCGCGTACGAATTGTTTAACATGCATCATATTTTTAAAACATGAATGAAAATGGTTTTGAGCATGTTTTAAGTATGTGGTGAGATGTGTGGCGGTGGTGCCGCGGATCCCGCTACTGTGCGGGCCGGTGCTTCACCAGTCGCGGATTCCACTCGAGGGGTGGGCCAGCTGGGCCGTCATGCGGCGTGCATGTGTTGACGGTGAGGATATGGGCAGTGGTACCGCGGATCCTACTAGTGTGTGGGCCAGTGGAACACCAGTCTCGGATCCTACTAGAGGGGTGGGCCGGCTGGGCTGTCGCGAAACGTGTGTGTATGGACACTGTGGCCCCGTGCTGGGGAGCCTGGGACGGGGGCGACGTGTAAGGGTGTAGAGTGGTGCGAGGTACACCCTTACCCTGATGTAGTTGCCGTGTGGTGATGCGTATGTGTAGCTTGTGGGCCTCGTTGCTGGGAACTCCGGGACGGTGGCGACGTGTCAGGGTGTAGGGCGGCGTGAGGTTCCTCCTTACCCTGGTGCGGCTGCACTACGCGTCACAGATGTGACAACATGAGTGTGAGTGTAGAGACTGCATGTGATAGGATTGCATTGTCGGCTTTTACTTTCATATCGTATTACTTACTGAGCGTTAGGCTTATGTTGTGTGCTCTGTGGTATAGGTGCTGACGATACTGCTGGTGAGCCTCGAGTGCCTAGTCCAGAGGCGTAGGATGGTTGGCGGCGTGCGACCATAGCACCGGATGGCGGATTTTTGTTAGGGCGACCCGACCCATGGAGATGGGAGGTTGTGGCCTATTTGGTTTGGAGGTTTTTTCTTCTTTTGTGGTGATTATGTACAGTCGATGAGATGAGTTGTATATGTGTCAGTGTATAGGTGTATATGGAGTGCGTGTGATTTTGGTGACGTACGCATATATTTTACATGTTAGGGTATAGTATTGCTCTATATTGTGAACTTTCTTCATTGTATTTGAGGGGTTTTCGTTGTCTTCATATTCTGATTTGGTTATGGTGATATCCTTAATGATGGATAGATAGATACTGTTAGTTTAGGGAACTGTGTGCATGGTTTTTAAATTTTTGGGATAGTCAGTTTTTAGCCATTACTCTATCGAAATTTCGAGAGAGTGGTTGGGAGTCGAGGGGATATGGAATGGGTTGAGATGTGAACGGTGAATGCTAGAGAAGGGTAGATGAGCGTGGGAGTGCGGCGTGATCGCAGGTGCGCGGGGCACGCAGCCCTGCGGGTGCTCAAGGGTCGTGCAGCGCCGGGTGAGGGCGTGCGCGCGGACGTGCTGTACAGAGGCAGGGTGCGTGGGGCACGCGGCACTGTGATCGTGCCCGAGACACAGTGACGTCGAGTTGGCACGTGCGGCACTGCGAGAGTGCGCGCGGGGTGTCGAAGTGGGGACGTGAGTGTACGGTACCGGATGGTGTAGTTTGAGGGGTGCGTTGGATTTCTTTTCTAGGATTTCAAGTCTTACCGTTTTATATTAAACTGCTTTAAATGGTTTTCTTTTCTGCTGCGTAGTTTTTATATTAAGGACTTTGTGTTCCCTCTTCGGGAAGCGAGTTGTTTTCGAATCGAGTCGAAAATTTTTCATACTCACAATTGTTCTTTTGAAAATGATTTGAAAACGGAAGAGGTATTAAATTGAGTGAGTTATGTTAAGTGTTAGTGTGTGTAGCGCACCGGGAACGCGGGGTTTCTCGGGGTGTTACAGTTATGGTATCAGAGCCACGAGGTCGACGTCGTTCAGAGGATTACCTAACACCGCCAGCCGCTGCACGGGAGCACTTCACCAACTGTAAGTGTTTAGATTTGAATTTATTGTAGTACTAATGTGAGTTTTATATTTATGTTAAAGGTAGAAAATGTCAGGAGAGGCGAGAGGTAGAGGTAGAGGGCGGCCACGACGAGAGGCGCCTCCTAGAGCTGTGGACGACATGGATGATACCGTCTGGCAGCTTACAGAGTTGGTCCATCGTCAGTCTCAGCAAGTTGGAGAGGTTTTTGAGCAGGGACGACCAAGGTCAGTCTAGCGCCCAGGGTTCGTCCGACAGAGGGGTTGACAGACTGTATAGACTTAGACCCCCGACCTTTGACGGATCCTCTCAGTGCTGAGGAGTGGATACGGAGTATGGAGAGGATGATGAGTTTTGCCAAGGTAGAGGAGCATGACAGAGTTTCTAGCGCGACATTCTATCTTGCTAAGGATACGAGCCATTGGTGGGATACTGTGGCGGCCACGAGAGATGTGGAGGCCATGACCTAGGAGGAGTTCAGGTCGGTGTTTTTTGGCAAGTATTTAAGTCATTCAGTCAGGACACAGAAGATGGTGGAGTTTGCACAGTTGAAGCAGACCGGCACTGTGACCGAGTATGTACGGCAGTTCGAGGCCTTGTTGCGGTTTGCTGGACATTTGGTGAGCCTCAATGAGAATAAGGTACATCTGTTTGTGCAGGGCCTGAAGCCGGATATTTATGTGGGCATGCAGATTGCGGGGACCCAAGGCATGTCGTACGAGGAGGTGGTAACGAAGGCCCTTGACATTGAGGAGGTTCGGGCGAAGCTTCCTAGTTATCAGGAGGTACCTAGTGAGCAGCCTTGCAGATCATTCAGAGAGTTGCTGCCACAGGCCAGCGGGGAGGTGTCTGTGCAGAAAGGCCTGAAAAGGCCTAATGACAGTTCTAGCAGGCAGAGGAGCACTAAGAGGCCGCAGGGGTCGGACAGTTTTTAGTGTGCCCGAAATGTCAGAGGAGCCACCCGGGCGAGTGCAGGATGCGCCCAGTGAGGTGTTATAACTGTGGCGAGGTGGGCCACATGTCGAGAGAGTGCCAGAAGCCACGTCAGAACCGCTGCTTTAATTGCAATGAGGTGGGCCACTTTGCCAGTAGATGCCCAGTGGCGAGCAGGTCGTCAGCCAGAGTTACACTGCGGTTCTTTGCCCTATTTGAGTCGGATGATGCTGCCCAGCCATAAGTGATAGCATGTAACATTTTTGTTTCTGGTGTGGCAGCTTATACTTTGATTGATACGGGCGTTACGCACTCGTTTGTGTCGACGAGTTTTGTGGTTAAGGCCAACTTGGAGTTCAGTCCCACCGAGCGACTTTATGATGTCACCTTGCCATCCGGAGAGCATTTGTATTCAGAACAGGTGGTGCGGGGCAATGTTGTGATAGTGGGGAGCAAGCAGTTATATGCTGAGCTAGTCATTCTCCATATGAGCGGTTATGAGGTGATCTTAGGGATGGACTTGCTGTTCAGACATCATGCGGAGATTGACTGCAGGACCAGAGAGGTTCATTTCCGGCCCCCAGGGGGGAGAGCTACACATTTAAAGCAGGTAAGTGTCTTGCCAGGATTTCTTCGATATTTTCTCGTCAGGCTCCACAGGTGTTAGGCATGGGTTGCCAGGGATTTTTGGCAAGTGTTGAGGATGCGCAGTCACCAGACGATGCTCGGATACAGGATATTCTTATTGTGCAGGAGTTCCCAGAGGTGTTCCGTGATGAATTGCCGGGGTTGCCCCCTGATAGGGAGATTGAATTCGAGATAGATGTTTTCCCAGGTGCCGAGCCGGTGTGCAAGAACCCCTACATATTAGCACCTACTGAACTTAAGAAGCTGAAGGCTCAGTTGGAGGAGCTGACAGATAAGAGATTTATACGCCCCAGTTTTTCACCCTGGGGAGCGCCAATTCTATTCGTCAAGAAGAAGGACAGATCCCTACATATGTATATTCACTACCGGGAGTTGAATAAGTTGACGGTGAAGAACTGGTATCCATTGCCAAGGATTGACGATTTGTTTGATCAGCTGCAGGGTGCCCGAGTGTTTTCTAAGATCGACCTGAGGTCCGGCTATCATCAGTTAAAGGTGAAGGAGAGGGATGTACCGAAGACGGCCTTCCGGACGAGGTACGAGCACTTCGAGTTCCTGGTTATGTCGTTCGGGTTGACCAATGCCCCTGCAGCATTCATGGATCTGATGCACCGGGTGTTAAGGGAGTACCTGGACAAGTTTGTGATTGTGTTTATCGACGACATTTTGATCTACTCGCAGAGTGAGGAGGAGCACAGGGAGTACCTGAGGATTGTATTGAGTATTTTGAGCCAGCATCAACTGTATGCTAAGTTCTCAAAGTGCGAGTTTTGGTTGGACAGGATTCACTTCTTGGGGCATGTGATCTCCCCTGAGGGTATTTTAGTTGATCCGGGGAAAGTTCAGGCGGTAAATGAGTGGCCGCGGGCGACCAGTGCTAGTGAGATACGCAGTTTTCTAGGGTTGGCTGGATATTATCAGAGATTCATTGAAGGGTTCTCTAAGATCTCGGCACCCTTGACCTGGCTGACCAGGAAGAGTGCAAAGTATGAATGGACCGACAGGTGTGAGGATAGCTTCCAGACATTGAAGCAGATGTTGACTACGGCTCCTGTACTGACACTGCTCGTGGAAGGGGAGAAGTTCTGCATTTATTGTGATGCCTCCAGGATCGGTTTGGGGTGTGTTTTGATGCAGAGTGGGAGAGTCATTGCTTATGCTTCTAGGCAGTTGAAGGCTTACGAGCAGAATTATCCCACTCATGATTTGGAACTGGCGGCGGTTGTATTTGCACTCAAGATTTGGAGGCATTATCTGTATGGGCAGCAGTGCAAGATTTACTCAGACCATTAGAGCTTGAGGTACATTTTCACGCAGAATGAGCTGAATTTGAGACAGAGAAGATGGCTCGAGCTGGTCAAGGACTACGATGTGGAGATCAGATACCACCCGGGGAAGGCGAATGTGGTGGCAGATGCCTTGCGTAAGGTGACAGCGTCGACTTCTGACATGACTACGATACAGCCTGTTGAGTTAGTGACAGAGATGCAGAGTTTTTGTCTAGAGGTAATTTCTGATCTGGCAGCCACGCTTTCTGCCTTGTCGTTGAGACTGACTATTCTGGACAGAATCAGGCAGACTCAAGAGACTGATTCAGAGTGTAGCAAGCTGAAGGCGAGTATGGAGGCCAGGCCTGATTCTGAGTTCAGCTATTCAGAGGACAGTATTTTGAAATTTAGGGATAGGTGGTATGTCCCGAAGGATGAGGAGCTATGGAGGGATATATTATCAAAGGTCCATTCATCTTCTTTCTCTGTGCATTCGGGAAGCACTAAGATGTACAGAGATTTGAAGCAGCACTATTGGTGGCCTAACATGAAACGAGCAGTAGCTGAGTATGTTGAGGCCTGCGTAGTCTGCCAACAAGTGAAGGCGGAGCATCAGCGACCAGCTGGAATGCTCCAACCATTGCCTATACCAAAGTGGAAGTGGGAGTGAATCACCATGGATTTTGTGGTGGGACTACCGAGGACTGTCAAGGGCCATGACGCGATCTGGGTGATTGTGGATAAGTTGACGAAGTCGTCTCACTTTTTTCCTGTGAGGATGACTTATATGATGGATCAGTTTGCACAGTTGTATATTCAGGAGATAGTCAGACTTCATGGGATTCCGGTGTCGATTGTTTCAGACCGACACCCCAGGTTCACGTCTAAGTTTTTCAGCAGTCTGCATAAGGCTATGGGCACCAGATTAGATTTCAGTACGGCCTATCATCCTCAGACTGATGGGCAGTGGGAGCGGACTATACAGATTTTGGAGGATATGCTCAGGGCTTGTGTGTTGGAGTTTCAGGCGACTTGGAGCAAGTTCTTACCGCTGGTGGAGTTCTCGTATAATAACAGCTTTCAGTCCACCATTGGTATGGCGCCATACGAGGCCCTCTATGGAAGGAAGTGCAGGTCGCCATTATATTAGGATGAGGTTGGGGAGGCCCGATTGATAGGTCCTGAGATTTTACAGCAAACTGTCGACAAGATTTCTGTGATACGGAAGAGGATTGAAGCGGCTCAAAGTTGACAGAAGAGTTATGCTCATCACAGACACTGGGAGTTGGAGTTTAATGAGGGCGACGAGGTTTTTCTGAAGGTCTCGCCGTTCAAGGGAGTGGTAAGGTTCGAAAAGCAGGGGAAGCTCAACCCTCGGTTTGTGGGACCGTTTCCGATTGTCAAGCGGATTGGAAGAACTGCATATCAGCTTCAGTTGCCTGCGTCGATGGATGCCATCCATGATGTTTTTCATGTCTCGATGCTGAGGAAGTGTATGCGCGATCCCTCTCAGGTAGTGCCACAACAGGATATAGAGATCCAGCCGACGTTGTCCTATGAGGAGAAGCCAGTGAAGATCTTAGGATCAGCTATGAAGGTGCTGCGCAACAAGGAGATTCCACTGGTCAAGGTGATGTGGCGCAACCATGGTGTAGAGGAGACTACTTGGGAGTGGCGTGATGACATGGAGTGGCAGTATCCCGACTTATTCGGTACATAAATTTTGAGGACGAAATTCTTATAAGGTGGGGGGGGAGGATGTAATAACCCGGAAATTTCGAATTTTTAATTTTTGAAATTTTTAATTTAATCTCGGTCGGGATTTTGAGAAATATTTCAACAGAAAAATTTGAATTATAAGACTCGGAGCCTACTTTTGCGATGGTTTTCAGAATTTGAAGTCGGGAGGTCGAGAAATTAACAAAATCACGGAAGATTAAACACGTGAGGGCAGTTTTATAATTTGTAATTTATTTAAAAAAATAAAAATATATGAAATCACCCGACTGACTTCGGGAAGAAGCCATTCGGCTGATTTCTGCAGAGCACCCGAGTGCCGAGAGAAGGCAACCGAGGGGCTAAGGCGATCGTGTGGCATAGTTGGAGCTGCGATCGACGGCCGACGAGCGTGGGTGCGAGGTGAGAGTTGCGAGCAGGTGTTGCTGTCCCGACGAATCGAAGCCGTTCAGTTTCAGCAGCTCGAGTTCCTGAAGTGGGAGCTGACTGTTTCGGCCGACGACCGCGAGGGCGAGTTTCTGACATATTTTGCCACCGACGATTTGAGCGCCTTGTTGGAGTCCCTCTTTCCCGTTGTGTGCAAAACTCTATTGCTCGGTAAGTCTCTCTTCTTCCATCTGCTATCCTGTCCGGTTTGGCCGAGTGTAAGGTTCGGCCTCCCTCCATTTTCAGTGATTTTGGCTGAAGTGTTGAAGAGGGAGTGCCGAGAATTTGGAGGGGGAAACCGAAGGCGAGCCCTGTCGGTTTCACTGTTGTTGGCCGAGCTTGGTGCTCGGCCTCCTTTCAATTCCGACAAGCTTGGCTGGAATGTAGAAGTGGGATACGACTAATTTAAATCAAGAATCAGACGTTTTTGGCTTTGGGGCAGTTTCTGTTTTTGGCCATTTCGACCTACGTTCGGCTGATCGTTTTAAATTCTATTTTTGTGGGATAAATAAGGTGGTTAGAAGGACCTATGGCCGCTAGAATCGTTCGATTCTGATATCCGACACAAATTAGAGAGCGTTTTTCCTGAAATTTCAACGTTTGATAGTGGCATGTCAGTTTTTGGTGCGTAAAGCTGAATTGAGTGAGTTTTGGTTGAAGAAAAACAAAGGTTGAAATTTTATAAAAAAGGGTAGATTCGGTTTTTGGCATTTTTCGCCTATCTACGGCTTACCGTTTTAAAATCCGTCTTAGTATGTTAAAATAGGTTCCTAAAGGGATGTTTAGCCACTTGAATCGTTCGATTCCGTTGACGGACGCAAAAGTTATGCGCGTCCGAACTTTAAGTTGGTTTTCGACCGGACCAAACCGATGACCTGTTTTAGTTGAAATTTCATGAGTGTAGTTAAGGAAGGTTATTTTTAGCTATTTGGTGAATTTTGAGATAAATACTGATGAGAGATTGGTTGTGTTTTAGGTTGAGGCTTTCTTTTTGGCAAAGCTGTGCATTAAGCGAGCGTAGGACGCTAGGTAAGTAGTGCATGCATGTGTTTTGCCCAAAGTGGGCCTACACTGTAGAACTTTAGGGTTTATGTGATTGATTGTGGTGTGTGTGCGTATTGTTTGACATGCATATTTTAAAAACGTGTGGCGTATATTTTAAAAACGTGAACGAAAATGGTTTTGAGTATGTGGTGGGATGTGTGGCGGTGGTGCCGCGGATCCCGCTAGTGTGCGGGCCAGCGCTTCACCAGTCGCGGATTCCACTCGAGGGGTGGGCTGGCTGGGCCGTCATGCGGTGTGCATGTGTTGACGGTGAGGATATGGGCAATGGTACCGCGGATCCTACTAGTGTGTCGCAAAACGTGTGTGTATGGCAACTGTGGCCCCGTACTGGGGAGGCTGGGACAGGGGCGACGTGTCAGGGTGTAGAGTGGTGCGAGGTACACCCTTACCCTGATGTGGTTACTGTTTGGTGATGCATATGTGTAGCTTGGGGGCCTCGTTGCTGGGGAGTCCGGGACAGTGGCGACGTGTCAAGGTGTAGGGCGGCGTGAGGTTCCTCCTTACCCTGGTGCAGCTGCACTACGCGTCACAGATGTGACAACATGAGTGTGAGTGTAGAGACTGCATATGATAGGATTGCAGTGTCGACTTTTACTTTCATATGACATTACTTGCTGAGCGTTAGACTTATGTTGTGTGTTATGTGGTGTAGGTTCTTACGATACTGCTGGTGAGTCTCGAGTGCCTAGTCCAGAGGTGTAGGATGGTTGGCGGCATGCGACCGCAGCACCGGATTGCTGATTTTTGTTAGGGCGACCCGACCCGTGGAGATGGTAGGTTGTGACCTGGTTAGTTTGGGGGTTTTTCTTTCTTTTGTGGTGATTACGTACAGTCGATGAGATGAGTTGTATATGTGTCAGTGTATAGGTGTATATGGAGTGCGTGTGATTTTGGCGACGTACGCATATATTTTACATGTTAGGGTATAGTATTGCTCTATATTGTGAACTTTCTTCATTGTATTTGAGGGATTTTCGTTGTCTTCATACTCTGATTTGGTTATAGTGATTTCTCTGGATGATGGATAGATAGATACTGTTAGTTTTGTTGAACTGTGTGCAGGGTTTTTAAATTTTTGGGATAGTCAGTTTTTAGCCGTTACTCTGCCGAATTTTTGGGAGAGAGGTTGGGAGTCGAGGGGATATGGAATGAGTTGAGATGTGAACGGTGAATGCTAGAGAAGGGTAGATGAGCGTGAGAGTGCGGCGTGATCATAGGTGCGCGGGGCACGCGGCCCTGCGGGTGCTCATCGATCGTGCGGCACCGGGTGAAGGCGTACGCGCGGACGTGCTGTACAGAGGCTGGGTGCGTGGGGCACGCGGCGCTTTGACCGTGCGCGAGACACAGTGACGTGGAGTTGGCACGTGCGGCACTTCGAGAGTGCGCACGGGGTGTCGAAGTGGGGACGTGAGTGCGCGGTACCGGATGGTGTAGTTCGAGGGGTGCGTTGGATTTCTTTTCTAGGATTTCAAGTCTTACCGTTTTATATTAAAATGTTTTAAATGGTTTTCTTTTCCGCTGCGTAGTTTTTATGTTGAGGACTTCGTGTTCCCTCTTCGGGACGCGAGTTGTCTTCGAATCGAGTGGAAAATTTTTCATACTCACAAATGTTCTTTTGAAAATGATTTGAAAACGAAAAAGGTATTAAATTGAGTGAGTTATGTCAAGTGTTAGTGTGTAGATGCACTGTAGCGCACTAGGAACGCAGGGTTTCTCGTGGTGTTACACTGGATGTTACATAATCGGTACATTACATGACATATTCTTATCTTTCTTACATAAAACATATACATAAAAACATTTTACATGATTTCATGAAAACATGATGCATGAACATATGAGTGAATATGACATAAAATGTATCCTCAATGAAAGAACATAGACAATCATCATAACGGTAATACTTGGAAATTTATCATACATTTTAATTTTCAGCACTTAATAAATTAGACAATTTTAATGGAGTTAAGGATTTAATAGTAGAAGAGATAAATTAAAAGAAAGAAGAGATGAGTGTACAAAGTCTTAAAAGTCGAACCTTTGGTTAAAAAAGCAAAACCATTCAAGTTGAAAAGAAACAAAGGAAAGATGAAAGGAATGAAGAAGGAGAAAGGTGAAGAAAAAGTAAGAAAAAAAAAGGTTTGAAAAGTCAATAGATAAAGCTTTGTTTTTTTTTTTTTTTTTTTTACGTGGGAGAAATAATGTTTTATTAAAAAGCAAAGGAAAGTATCAACCAATCGAGGGAAGACACCTCCTCCACTCATCACACTTATCCTTTAAATATGTTAATAAAGAGAAATATCATCATCTGAAAGCTTCTTCTCCACAATGTTTTTCTCTTCATCCACAGCCGATCACTTCCTCCGTCAAAAGCTTCTTTCTTTCTCAAGATTTCTTCAAGGTAAATTATATGTTAGGTTTTATTTATGAAAAGGGGTTGATGTTGTCACAACCTCAAGCGGGGCCGCGGCACATTGTTTGACATCACATTTAGACTTCACTTTTAGACTTAGCAACTCCAGCATAAATTCTTTTTGAAATTTAAAATGAGCAAACCGTGAACTTTAAGCTCCTTTACATCATTGGAAATAAGGGAAAAACATTTTTGAAGTCATTTGGAAGAAAACATTTGAAATGAGTTTGGATTTTAAAAAAAATTGAAAAACATGTCGGGTGGTACACGCACGGGCGGCGCGCGCGTCACTTTGTCAGCGTGAATGCATCGCCCTGATGTGTTGCGTGCGTTTCCCTACTGGCTCGTGCGCGCGCGTGGCGCACACTCGGATGCACCCGCTGCACTATCCAGGTTGCGCGCGGGTCAGCCGATTGATCCGGCCCCATCAGCCGATCGGTCAACAATCTTCCTGCCCGCGCCTCGATTGCGCACCCAGTGCCGATCGATCGGCAGGCGCACTGCCCGCGCCTTGTCAAAAACACCAGGCGCCGATCAATTGCGCGCACAGCACCGACCGATTGGTTAGGTGCGCCCCGCATGCACCCTGTGTAGACGTCGCACGCACCTACGCACCCACCGCGCACACCAATGCCTTTTTACTCAGTTTTCCTCATTTTCTTCATTTAAAACCTAAAAACACTTCATCACATCCACATACAACCTTCAAACCTTCAAAACAATATAACACCATTTTAAATCATCCATGTTTCTCATCAAAATACTCGTAAACATCAAATCTTACTTTAAAAACGTAAAAGCTTACCATTGAAATATTTCCTAACGAAAAACATCTAAATCCCAAACAGATCTAGTATTTTTGAAAATATAGACTCCTCTATACATAAACTTTATATCAAAACACTTATACCCCAAAAATACACATGAATTCACCCACGCGTCAAAATAGTCGTACAGCTACAAACACCTCGCCATGAGCTCGCTCTCCAACCGCTCATATACATCAACTTGGGGCTTGAAGTCCTCACCTGTACGTCTTCGCCTACATCACGAGGTTCAAACTGCAAGCCCAATGTTTAGTAAACCGGTGTAACTGCAATAAATGCTCGTGCAGCATGATTGTAACACCCCAAGAAACCCCAAGTCCCCGGTGCGCTACAGTACGTCTACACACTATAACACACTAAAACTTGACACAACTCACTCAGTTTTGTAGTACTTTCGTTTTCAAATCATTTTCAAAAGAACATTTGTGAGTATGAAAAATTTTTGACTCGATTCGAAAATCAACCCGCGCCGCGAAGAGGGAACACAAAATCCTCCATATAAAAATATGCAGCGGAAAAGAAAACAATTTAAAATAGTTTTAAGATAAAACGGCAAGACTCGAAATACTAGGAAAGAATCCAATGCACCCCTCGAACTACACAATCTGTTGCCGTGCACTCACGTCCCCACTTCGACGACTCGCGCGCACCCTTGCGGTGCCGTGCACGCTAACTCAACATCACCGCGTCCCACGCACGTTCAAAGCGCCGCGTGCCCCACGCACCCTGCCTCTGTACAACATGTTTGTACGCACGCCCTCACTCGGCGCCGTACGACCCGTGAGCACCCCCACGGCTGCGTGTCCCGCGTACCTGCGATCGCGTCGCACTCCCAAGCTCATCTACACTTCTCTAGCACTCACTGTACTCATCCTGACCTATTCCATATCCTTTCGACTCCCAACCCCTCTCCCAAAATTTCGGCAGGGTAACGCCTAAAAACTGGTTATCCCAAAAATTTAAAACCCTACAAACAGTTCACCAGTTAACTAGAAATAACTATCCATCAACCATTCAGAGAAAACTCTATAACCAGATCAAAATGTAAAAACGACAAATCCATCAACTACAAACGAAGAAACATCCACAATACAGAGCATTTCCAAGCTCCTACATGCAAAGTATACGAGTACGTCGCCAACATCACACGCACTCCATAAATACCTCTATAACCGACACCTATACAACTCATCTCATCAACTGTACATCAACACAGCAAAAGAAAATAACCGTAAAGAAATCAAGCCACCACCTACCATCCTCACGGGTCGGGTCGCCCTAACAAAATCCGCCATCCGGTGCTCGGTCACACGCCTCCAACCGTCCTATGCCTCAGGACTAGGCTCTCGAGGCACACCAGCAACAATGTCTACACCTACCCCATAAAACACACAACATAAGCCTAACGCTCAGTAAGTAGTACAATATGAAAGTAAAAGCCGACAATGCAATCCTATCACATGCAGTCTCTAAACTCACACTCATGTTGTCACATCTATGACACGTAGTGTAGCCGCACCAGGGTAAGGAGGAACCTAATGCGACCCTACACCCTGACACGCCGCCACCGTCCCAGACTCCCCAGCAACGAGGCCCACAAGCTACACACACGCATCACCACACAGCAACCACATCAGGGTGAGGGTGTACCTCGCACCACACTACACCTTGACACGTCGGCCCCGTCCCAGCCTCCCCAGCACAAGGCCACAGTTGCCACACAAACGTTTCGCGACAGCCCATTCGGCTCACTCCTCGAGCAGAATCCGTGACTGATGTTTCACCGGCCCACACACTAGTAGGATCCGCAATACCACTGCCCATCCCCTTATCGTCAACATATACACGTCGCGTGACGGCCTAGCCGACCCACTCCTCGACCAAAATTCGCGGTTGGTTACGCACCAGCCCACACACTAGCAGGATCCGCGGTACCACCGCCACGCGTCTCACCACTTACTCAAAATATGCTCAAAATCATTTTCATTCTATTTTTTTTAAAAAAATGATGCATGTCAAACAATACGCACGTACACCACAATCAATCATATAAATTCTAAAGTTCTACGGTGTAGGCCCACTTGGGCAAAGCACATGCATGCACTACGTATCTGGCGTCCTTAGCTATTCGATCCAACTCGATCGATTCTGTTTTCCTGAAATTCTAAAGCATAAAGTTATAAGTTATCATTCATGATTTACAATTCTAATTCACAACCACCACATATAACCAAATCCACAAATTTATATTTTTAAACAGTAAATAAACAACCACAAGATCATCAAGTGTAACTCTATGCACTTAACTTCTAAATCAACAACTAAGCTAACCTATACTCTTAACATCCATCAACCATCATAAACACCACCTATTATCCAATATCTAAAAATAGTAAAATTCAAAACATGTGCATATAACCTCTATCTTCAAACACTCATCATTCTATAATGCACAGTCTAAAAATTGAAATCTAATTCAAGTAATTATCCCAAAGGTAGGTCATCATCCACATAATCTCAATCATCCACCCTAATAATTCAGCACTTCAATCAATTTCAACCAAATAATTCAATATCAAGGAATTAAAATTGAAACTATCACAACTCAACTTTCAAAATTTGTTATAAATCTTGTCTAACTTCAAAAATTCACAACAAACTGAATATAAGTCCAAATTCAATGATTTAACATGCTAAGGGCTCCTAAACGAGTCTATTTCAACATGGTGAAATCCATTTGTCAAAAATCGAGCTCAATTAATAGCAGAAAATCAAAAACCGAATCTGCCCAGAAATCGATTCACAGCTTTTCATTCCACTTTGAAAATTCATATCAAATTGTATATTTGGCCGAATTCGATGCTTCGACATGTTTTGGAAACCTTATAAGGTCTAGTTTATTCTGGTGAAATGCATTTTCCCAAATCAAAGCATAATCAATGGCTGAAAAATCAAAACCGAACTGCCGCTGAAATTTTCCAGTTTTTGCACAATAACTTCTAAAATTCATAACTCATTCAATCCTTACCTAATTTCAATGATTAAAGATGCTACGTAACCCTAATTATGTCCACTTTGACGTGGTTTCATCCATTTGCAGAAAACCAGACTCGATAAATAGCAGAAATTCAAAAACCGGAGCTGCCTGAACCTCTTCACAGATTTTGTTTTTTATTAAAGTTTGGAAATTCGTAACAATCGTATAGTTATCCAAATTTAATGATTCGAAGTGCGTTAAAGCCCAAAGGATGTCTATTGTGACATGGCTAAATTCACTTATAAAAAGCAACTCATTAGATAGCATAAAAATCGAAAACGGATTCTGTCTGAACTCACTTCACAGATTTTTTTCTCATCAAGGTTTGAAAATTCATAACTTCCTTCACGATTATCGAAACAACTCGATTCCAAAGCCAAACATTTCCTGAAAGTATCTAATACAACATATTATAACAGCTTTTAAAATCAACAACCAGAGCTTAGGTGAAAAATGCCAAAACCAAGCTGCCCTGTAAAAAAAATCCCTCCATTTTTCAAAACTTAAGCAAATTCACTTTATTTTAATCAATCTATTACATTCTAACTCATTTGAGGACAATCTAACATAATTTGAGTATCGCCCAATCCGAAACCCTAAATTTTCTTGGCCAAAACCAGAAAAGAAAGAGAACACTTACCGAAATCGAAGAGAGGGTCGTGTTTCACGCGGGATAGAGAAGAAAGACGAAGAGGAGAGGGAGCTGCGTCTTCGGCGGAGGAAAAATGGATGATCTGGTTTCTCTTTCGTATAAAACTGAGAGGAAAATGAAAAAGAATGGGGGAGGAAACAAAAAAAAACAGAGAACTCACGCGGGAAGAAAAGAAACAAGAAAGAGGGGGAGGAGGGAACGCTATCTGCAAGGAGGGGTTTTTTTTTTAAATTTATCTTATAATATAAATAATAATAATAATAATAAACTTAATTACTAAATCGCCCTCAACCCCTAATTTTTTTGTTAAACGGTCAATCAGTTCGCTTCGGGTTGAAATTTTATAACTATCTCTTTTCCATTAGGTTCAAAATAATATTTTACTTAACAGTATAAATTTTCCTCTTTTGATTCTGACTAAAACTCAACCGTCTACCGATACGTAAATCTGAAAATCATTTTAACGAAAAATTTCAGGGCGTTACAATAATCGTAAAATCTGGTACATTCTTTATTTTACGTAGCACTTGACATGAGTTATAGGGGACTCGAGTAGGGGAGTAGACACATATACAGGGGTCTTTGGGCAAGGACAATTTTTACTTGGTCCCAGATAAGGACAAATAATAGGGTTGTCTGGTTTTACATAATCCCAGAGAAGGATAAAACATGAGCCATACTAACCCAGTCCCTTAGTTAAGCATTTACATACATTATATATTCTTGTCTTTCTTACATAAAACATGTAGTTAAAAAATTTTATATGTTTTTCTTCAAAACATGATGCGCGATTCATGAGTATGCACATATATCATAACGTAAACATAGCTCAAACATGACATACCATCAAAACAGAACGAAACATAAATCGGGACGTTAGGCTAAACTTGGACACTTGATATTTCCTACGACTCAACTACCTGTGACACGTACCCTATCACAATATACAACTACTAAAAAAGGTTTATATCTCCTAGTATAGGGCTGTAAGGGCCAAACCAACTCGCCCACTTACTTCGGGTCCTTAGCAATATTTGAGCACCTAGCTCGCTTTTTCTTAGTTATTTAGCAACTCCTATAACATACGAATCAACCAAACATATCATCAATATCACATGCACATAACCACTTCAATTAGCCTAAACTTCATTAACTGAACCAGAATTCATCCATTCACACTACAATTCTTAGAATTCCACTTAAAGTTGGCTAAACGTCAAGCGTGGACAACTCACTCAATTCTCAACGAAATCCAACAATTCAAAAGTCAAAAATCCTATTTAAAGAGTCTAGTTTAACATGGTGTCATTATTTTCAAACAACCAAGCACAATCAATGGCATAAAACAAACATCTAAGTTGTCCTGTACTCTGGCAATAAATTTTTATCCAACTTCATGCATGCATAACTTTTTCTATACTCAACCAATCTCATTATTCAAATTGCTATAGAATCATTAAAAAGTCATATTTAATATGGTGTAGTCGATTTATCAAGAATCAAACTCAGTAAATGGCAGAAATTAGAAAATCAGAGTTGCCCTGTAAACCTAATCTGGATTTCTGCTTAAACTATAAAAATCAGTAACTATTTGTATACTTAACCAAATCCAAAAATTCCAAAGCCAAGAGTTCACTTAAGGAGTCTAGTTTAATATACTAAAATAGTATTTCAATTGGATAACTATAGCTTGGGTCGAGAGTCACAAAACCGAGGTATGTCAGAAGTTTCCTATTTTGGCACAATTCAACAATTAACCAACCATTCATCAATTCGCTATATTTTAAAATTCCAATCAAAATTAAGACCTAACGTCAATATTTAGAAGCTTAAAAGCACTAGAGTTAGGCAACCATTCCTCATTTTCGTGCATTGCATTCACAAACCATCAAACATCTAACATTTCCACAAAACCCAACAGCACTTAGCACTACTAAGCTCTAACTCAAAAAATCCAAATAAATGAAGCCAACCCTTACTGTAGAATCTTTGAGAGAAGAAAAAAGGGTTGCTGTGCGTGTGGAAGAATGACCGAGAGGGAGAGGGAAGAGGAAGGATTGCTATGGAAGTCTCGTTGAGGGAGGAGGAGAATCACCTAGCATGAAGGAGAAAGGAGAAAATGGGGAATCGGTTGTGAGGAGGAAGAACAAGGATGGAAGGAGAGAGATACTTGGCTAGAGATGAAAATCAGAGAGAGAGCGAGAGTGAGTTGATGGAATGAACTGAGAGAGAAGAGAAAATATGGGGAGAATGTGGGTAGGTGAAGAATTGAGGGGTGTTTGGTTGCCAGGGTTAGTGGCTTCTTCAAGAAGCTTTTCCATTTAATCTAAAACTTTCCCTTAATTCAATGCCTTTCATTTCCCGCTTCGGCTATCCAATTTTTTCCTGGTTTTAAAGTTTTTGGTTTTGAACTTCTTTTCTTTTGTTTGGTAATTCTCTAAAAATATTTTAGGAATCCTATGCACCTAAGCTAAAACTTTCAAAAAAATCTCAGGTGTTACAAATGTATATTGAAAGGGTAGTGGATTATTTGGGTTTTATGGAGATTTTATGAACCCTAACGTGTGATGCATGAAAATGTTTAAGTTTCTCCACTTCTTGTTGGTTTTGAGGTTTAAATATGATGTAATGGTTGTTTAGTAATGAAATGAATAAAGAACATCATATTATGTATGTATGCTCAAAATGGTGGAATTACAAGGCAGTTAGGGTTTTTGGAAGTTTTAGTTTTTGTGAGTTGGTTTTCATTGAAATGTGAATTATGCATGTTAAAGTAGACCTTTTAAGGAGTCCATAGCCTTTGGACTTTTTGAATTCAGATATGTATAGGTAAAGTTATGAGATTTTGAAATTCGTAGCTAATTTGAAGGAGATTTCGAGATTTAGGTTATTTGATGCATTTTGATGTACATTGTTTGATTCCTATGTTTTAGGTTTGCAAATCAAAAAAGAAGTTGATCAATTGCCTAATTTTGACCTCAAGACGCGAGGTAAGTGCATATTTGCATGCATTTTGGCCAATTAGCCTACACTACAACGAGTTAGGACGTTGATGACCAGAGTAAGGAAATTGGAGATTTATAGTTTTTGAGAATTTTGGTTTGGATAAAGATTTTTAAATTGTAAGTTTATTTATGATAGTCTTTATTATTTATTGATAAATTTGTTTATTAGTTTATTTTATATTACATTTACAGCATTTGAGGTTATGTATGTAAAATATATTCATGCTGTAACGCCCCGAAAACCTACCCGTTTCTAGTACGTTCACTGCTCCAATACCATATCTTTAACGCCCCCAAGTCATCCCCGGACCCGGGTCGCCAACTGTACACTCGCTTCTCACCCCGACGAAATTCGTATAAAATTTAAAACTTTTGGTTCTTCAACTCAAAACGACGTCTTCAAAGAATATTTAAGAAAGTCGCAGCGGAAAAACTCATTTAAAATTGTTTTAAATAAACTTCTCCCTTTAAGACATAATAATAAAGAGACCGGTCGACACCTGAGTTGTCTCAGGTTTTTCATCAGTCGACACTGGCGAACGCTGATCGACACCGTGTTTCTCTCGGGTCTTCTCGTCGGTCGACACTAGGAATCACCGCTCGACACCTCTACGTCCCACTCAGAGAATGGTCGACACCTGCTTTCACAGGTCGACACTCTGACCCTCTCTGCCTGCGCAGGTCGACCCCCACGGTCGACATTCTCACCAATTCTACACTAACCGATCGACACCCACGGTCGCCGGTCGACACCTCATTTCCCTCTGCCCGCACCGGTCGAACCCCACGATTAACACTAACTCTCCAATTTACAATGATCGGTTGACACCTATAGACTTTGGTCAACACTTCACACCAGCATCCTAAAAATAACAGCAGTTCTAAGGAAGAATGACATGAAAACTTCTTCGAATTAAAACAACCGATTGAAAACCTGAATCATTCATTTAAACTCTTTCAAATAGTTCAACATGTACCTATACATCAATCCCGACTATCGACACCCACATCCATCTATGCCTCAAAACCTATACACTCGACATAGACCTCATCAAAAACACTACTCCCAGAAATCTACCTCCCGGCATTACTCCACGGGTCGGGCTGCCGCGACAAGCTCCACCTGCTGGCACACAGTAGTACACCGCCAACCACCTACACATCCTGTCTCGGTTCTGGCAACTCACCTCCTAAAAATTCTGCACCTACACCACATAACACACAACATAAGCCTAACGACCAGTAAGTAATGCAATATGAATTGTAAAACAACAATGCAATCCTATCACATGCAGTTTCTATGTTCTCGCTCTTGTTGTCGCAACCAGTGCCGCGTGATACGGCCACATCATGGTGAGGCTTGACTCTCTCACCACCTCACACCCTGGCGCGTTGCCATCGTCTCGATTTCTCAAGCAACAAGGCCCTCAATCCGTACGCACGCGTCACTCTATGCACTGCAATTGTTTCAGGGTGAAGCTGGACGCATTCGCCACATCATCCCTTGACACGTCACCATCGTCCCAGTTTCTCCAGCAATGATACCATAGTTGGACACCACCACATAAAGACCGCAGCAGCCATCCCAAGGTGAGGCTGGACGCACTCGCCACACCCCACCTTGGCACGTTACCACCGTCCCAGTTTCTCCGTCAACGGGGCCTAGCTACCCACACACACACATCGTCCTCACCATCACACCTCGTGTAATACCCCAGAAAATTTCAGATTTTAAATTTAATTTCTGAATTTTTAATTTAATCTTGGTTGTCGTTCTGAGAAGTATTTTAACAGGTAGATTAAATTATAAAATTCGGAGTCTAGTTTGTGATGATTTATGGAATTTAAAGTCAGGAGGACGAGCACTTAACGAAGTTACGGACGATAAAAACACATGAGGGCATTTTGGTAATTTTATTATTTAAATTATTTTATAAAATTAAAATTTTATAAAACAACTGAACGGCTTTCACGAAGCCGTTCAGTGTTTGGGTTTTTCGCCAGTGCCGAGAGCGAATGCGGGAGAGAGGGCGATCGAGGAG
Organism: Begonia peltatifolia; assembly: GCA_022433055.1. NCBI lineage: Eukaryota > Viridiplantae > Streptophyta > Magnoliopsida > Cucurbitales > Begoniaceae > Begonia > Begonia peltatifolia. The sequence continues at coordinate 7,647,873 of CM039519.1, read as the reverse complement.
CTCAGTTTTAGTCTTCGGTCGGTGGACGATGGGCGCGGGTTGTGAGCAGAACCGCAGTCGAGTATTGCTTATCCGACGAACCGAGGTCGTTCGATTTCAACAGCTTGAACCCATGAAGTGAGAGCCGAGCGTGTTCTGCCGACGACTGCGTGCAAGGGCCCCCATTTACTTCTGTTGCTGGCAACAGGATTTTAGTCTTCTTCCATTCCCCCACCCGAGTGCAGAGTGACACCACCCTGTAAGTCTCTCTTTCTCCCTCTGCTGTTTTGTCCGGTTTGGCCGAGACTAAGGTTCGGCTTCCCTCCATTTTTCTGTGAATTTAGCTGCAATGTTGAGTGGATTAGGAGGGTGAGTGTGTGTTAGCGGGTGGACACTAGGAGACCGGTGAGAAGGAGAGAAACCGAAGGACAACGTTGAGCTAAAATTCAGATTTTTGTGCTTGAATTTCTAATTTCTGGTTAGATTGTGCTTAATAGGTTGAAATGTGAGTGTTCGGTGAAGAAATTTGCGAGATTGGATCGAAGTTGAGAGTTCGGCTATTTTTTGTATAAAAACATATTCTATTTTTGGCCGTTTTGGCCTTGCTTCAGTTGATCGTTTCCAATTATGTTTTTGTGAGTTAAGCTAGGTTATTAGAGGAACGTATGGCCGCTGGAATTGTTCGATTATGATATCCGACGCAAAAGTTATATGCGTCGAAAGTTTATGTTAGAATTTGGTCCGAGTCAAATTAGTGAGCATTTTTCGTAGGGTTGTGACGTGTGATAGTGGCATGACCATTTTTGATGCGTAAGACTATTTTGAATGAGTTTTGGTTGAAGAAAATAAAAATGTAAAATTTGATAAAAGGAGCAGATTTGGTTTCGGGATTTTTCAACCTAGCTACGGTTTACTGTTTTAAAATCCATCTTAGTGTGTCAAACTAGGTTCCTAAGGGGACATTTAGCCACTTGAATCGTTCGATTCCGTTGACGGACGCAAAAGTTATGCACGTCCGAACCTTAGGCTGGTTTTCTACCAAACTACATTGGTAACCCGTTTTAGTTGGAATATCATGGTTTAGTTAAGGAATGTTATTTTTAGCTTATTTGGTGAATTTTGAAGCGAAGATTTATGAGTGATTGTTTGCGTTTTAGGTTGAGACATTTTTGGCGAAGCTGTGCGTCGAGCAAGCGTATGACGCCAAATAAATAATGCATGCATGCGTTTTGTCCAAGTGGGCCTACACTGTAGAACTTTAGGGTTTATGTGATTGATTGTAGTGTGCGTGCGTATTGTTTGTCATGCATCATTTTTTAAAAACGTGAACGAAAATGTTTTGAGCATGTTTTGAGTATGTGGTGAGACGTGTGGTGGTGGTACTGCGGATTCTGCTAGTATGCAGGCCGGTGCTTCACCAGTCGCAGATTCTGCTCGAGGAGTGGGCTGGCTGGGCCATCATGCGGCGTGAATGTGTTGACGGTGAGGGTGATGGCCAGTGGTACCGCGAATCCTACTAGTGTGTCGGCCGGTGCAACACCAGTCGCGGATTCCACTCGAGGAGTGGGCTGGCTGGGCTGTCGCAAAACGTATGTGAGTGGCAACTGTGGCCCCGTGCTGGGGAGGTTGGGACGGGGGCGACGTGTCAGAGTTTAGTGTGGCGCGAGGTACACCCTTACCCTGATGTGGTTGCTGTGTGGTGATGCGTGTATGTAGCTTATGGGCCTCGTTGCTGGGGAGTCCAAGACGGTGGCAACATGTCAGGGTGTAAGGTGGTGTGAGGTTGCTCTTTACTCTGGTGCGGCTGCACTACGCGTCACAGATGTGACAACATGAGTGTGAGTGTAGAGACTGCATGTGATAGGATTGCATTGTCGGCTTTTACTTTCATATTGCATTACTTACTGAGCGTTAGGCTGATGTTGTGTGTTCTGTGGTGTAGGAGCTGACGATACTGCTGGTGAGCCTCGTGCGCCTAGTCCTGAGGCGTAGGATGGTTGGCGGCGTGTGACCGCGGCACCGGATGGTGGACTTTTGTTAGGGCGACCCGACCCGTGGAGATGGTAGGTGGTGGCCTGGTCGGTTTGTGGGTTTTCTTTCTTTTGGTGATTATGTACGAAGGATGGGATTGGTTGTTGTATATGCGTCAGTGTATAGGTGTATATGGAGTGCGTGTGATTTTGGCGACGTTTGCATATATTTTACATGTTAGAGTATGGTGTTGCTCTATATTGTGAACTTTCTTTATTTGTATTGGACGGATTTTCGTGTCTTCTTACTCTGATTTGGTTAGGATGATTTCTCAGGATGATGGATAGGTAAATACTGTTGGATTCTGGTGAATTGTGTGTAAGGTTAAATTTTGGGATAGCCAGTTTTTAGGCGTTACTCTGCCAAAATTTCGGAAGAGGGGTTGGGACTCGAGAGGATACGAAATAGGTCAAGGTGTGTACAATGAATGCTAGAGAAGTTTAGATGAGCGTGGATGTGCGGCGTGATTGCAGGTGCGCGGGGCATGCGGCCCTGTTGGGTACCCACGGGTCGTGCGACACCGAGTAAGGGTGTGCGCGCGGAGGTGCTGTACAGTGGCAGGGTGCGTGGGGCACGCGGCGCTGTGAGCGTGCGCGAAACACAGTAACGTTGAGTGGTATGTACGGCACCGTGAGAGTGTGCGTGGGGTGTCGAAGTGGAGACGCGAGTTGTTTTCGAATCGAGTCAAAAAAAAAATGAATGAATTGAAAACAAAAGGGTATTAAATTGAGTGAATTATGTTAAGTGTTAGTGTGTGTGTGTAGTGTGTAGGTGTACTGTAGCGCACGGGGAACGCGGGGTTTCGCGGGGTGTTGCAGTTATGGTATCAGAGCCACGAGGTCGACGTCGTTCAGAGGATTACCTAACACCGCCAGCCGCTGCACGGGAGCACTCTACCAACTGTAAGTGTTTAGATTTGAATTTATTGTATTACTAATGTGAGCTTTATACTTTTGTTAAAGGTAGAAAATGTCAGGAGAGGCGAGAGGTAGAGGTAGAGGGCGGCCACGACGAGAAGCGCCTCCTAGAGCTGTTGGCGACATGGATGATACCGTCCGGCAGCTTACCGAGTTGGTCCACCGTCAGTCTCAGCAGTTGGAGAGGTTTATGAGCAGGGACGATCAGGGTCAGTCTAGCGCCCAAGGTTTGTCCGACAGAGGAGGTGACAGACTGCACAGACTTAGACCTCCGACCTTTGACGGATCATCTCTGGATCCTCTCAGTGCTGAGGAGTAGATACGAAATATGGAGAGGATGATGAGTTTTGCCAAGGTAGAGGAGCAGGACAGAGTTTCTAGTGCGGCGTTCTATCTTGCCAAGGACGCGAGCCATTGGTGGGATACTGTGGTGGCCACGAGAGATGTGGGGGCCATGACTTGGGAGGAGTTCAGGTCGGTGTTTTTCGGCAAGTATTTCAGTCATTCAGTCAGGTCGCAGAAGATGGTAGAGTTTGAACAGTTGAAGCAGACCGGCACTAAGGCTGAGTATGTGCGACAGTTCGAGGCCTTGTCGAGGTTTGCAGGACATTTGGTGAGCCTCGATGAGAATAAGGTACATCAGTTCGTGCAGGGCCTAAAGCCAGATATTTATATGGGCATGCGGATTGCGGGGAACCAGGGCATGCCGTAAGAGGAGGTGGTGGCGAAGGCCCTTGACATTGAGGAGGCTCGGGCGAAGCTTCCTAGTTATCGGGAGATACCCAGAGAGCAGCCTCGCAGATCATTCAGAGAGTCGCTGCCACAGGCCAGTGGGGAGGTATCCGTGCAGAGGGGCCTGAAGAGGCCTAGTGACAGTTCTAGCAGCCAGGGGAGCACTAAGAGGCCGCAGGGGTCGGGGCAGTTTCCAGTGTGCCCGAAATGTCAGAAGAGCCACCCGGGCGAGTGCAGGCCGGGCCCAGTGAAGTGCTATAACTGTGGCGAGGTGGGCCACATGTCCAGAGAGTGCCAGAAGCCGCGTCAGAATCGCTGCTTCAACTGTAATAAGGTGGGACACTTTGCCAGTAGATGCCCAGTGGCGAGCAGGTCGTCAGCCAGAGTTACACCGAGGGTCTTTGCCCTGTTTGAGGCAGATGATGCTGCCCAGCCATCAGTGATAGCAGGTAATATTTTTGTTTCTGGTGTGGCAACATATACTTTGATTGATACGGGCGCTACAGACTCGTTTGTGTCGACGAGCTTTGTGGTTAAGGCCAACTTGGAGTTCAGCCCCGCCGAGCGACACTATGATGTGACCTTGCCATCCGGAGAGCATCTGTATTGAGAACAGGTGGTGCGGGGCAATATTGTGACAGTAGGGAGGAAGTAGTTATATGCCGAGCTAGTCATTCTCCATATGAGTGGTTATTAGGTGATCTTGGAAATGGACTGGCTGTTCAGACATCATGTGGAGATTGACTGCAGGACCAGAGAGGTTCATTTCCGGCCCCCAGGCGGGGAGAGCTACACATTTAAAGCAGGTAAGGGTCTTACCAGGATTTCTGCTATACTTTCTCGTCAGGCACCATGGGTGTTGGGCATGGGTTGCCAGGGATTTTTGGCTAGTGTTGAGGATGCCCAGTCACCGGGCGATGCTCAGATACAGGATATTCTTATTGTGCAGGAGTTCCCGAGGTGTTCCGTGACGAATTGCCAGGGTTGCCCCCTGACAGGGAGATTGAATTCGAGATAGATGTTTTCCCAGGTGGCGAGTCGGTGTGCAAGAATCCCTACAGATTAGAACCAACTGAACTTAAGGAGCTGAAAGCTCAATTGGAGGAGCTGACAGATAAGGGATTTATACGTCCTAGTTTTTCGCCCTGGGGAGCGCCAGTTCTATTTGTCAAGAAGAAGGACGGATCCCTACGCATGTGTATTGATTACCGGGAGCTGAATAAGTTGACGGTGAAGAACAGGTATCCATTGCCAAGGATTGACGATTTGTTTGATCAGCTGCAGGGTGCCCGTGTGTTTTCTAAGATCGACCTAAGGTCTGGCTATCATCAGTTAAAGGTGAAGGAGAGAGATGTACCGAAGACGGCCTTCAGGACGAGGTACGGGCATTTCGAGTTCCTGGTTATGTCTTTTGGGCTGACCAACGCCCCTGCAGCGTTCATGGATCTGATGCACCGGGTGTTCAGGGAGTACCTGGACAAGTTTGTGATCGTGTTTATTGACGACATTCTGATCTACTCGCAGAGTGAGGAGGAGCACAGGGAGCACCTGAGGATTGTACTTACTATTTTGAGCCAGCATCGGTTGTATCCTAAGTTCTCAAAGTGCGAGTTTTGGTTGGACAGGATTCACTTCTTGGGGCATGTGATCTTCTCTTAGGGTATTTCAGTTGATCCGGGGAAGGTTCAGGCTATAAAAGAGTGGCCGCGGCCGACCAGTGCTAGCGAGATTCGCAGCTTTCTGGGGTTGGCTGGATATTATCGGAGATTTATTGAGGGGTTCTCTAAGATCTCGGCCCCCTTGACCCGGCTGACCAGGAAGAATGCAAAGTATGAATGGACCGACCGGTGTGAAGACAGCTTCCAGACATTGAAGCAGAGGTTGACTATGGCCCCTATACTGACGCTGCCCGTGGAAGGAGAGAAGTTCTGCATTTATTGCGATGCCTCCAGGATCGGTTTGGGGTGTGTTTTGATGCAGAGTGGGAGAGTCATTGCCTATGCTTCTAAGCAGTTGAAGGTTTACGAGCAGAATTATCCCACTCACGACTTGGAGCTGGCGGCGGTTGTATTTGCACTCAAGATTTGGAGGCCTTATCTGTATGGGCAGCAGTGCGAGATTTACTCGGACCATCAGAGCTTGAGGTACATTTTCACGCAGAAGAAGCTGAATTTGAGACAGAGAAGATGGCTCGAGCTGGTCAAGGACTACGACGTGGAGATCAGGTACCACCTCGGGAAGGCGAATGTGGTGGCAGATGCCTTGAGTAGGGTGACAGCCTCGACTTCTGCCATGATTACGGTACAGCCTGTTGAGTTAGTGACAGAGATGCAGAGTTTTGGTTTGGAGGTAGTTTCTAATCTGGCAGCCACCCTTTCTGCCTTGTCGTTGAGGCCGACTATTCTGGACAGGATCAGGCAGACTCAGGAGACTGATTCAGAGTGTAGCGAGCTGAAGGCGAGTATGGAGGCCACGCCTGATTCTGAGTTCAGCTATTCAGAGGACGGGATTCTCAAATTTCGGGATAGGTGGTACGTCCCGAAGAATGAGGAGCTGAGGAGGGATATATTATCAGAGGCCCATTCATCTTCTTTCTCTGTGCATCCGGGAAGCACTAAGATGTACAGAGATTTGAAGTAGCACTATTGGTGGCCTAACATGAAATGAGCAGTGGCTGAGTATGTTGAGGCCTGCGTAGTCTGCCAGCAGGTGAAGGCGGAGCATCAGCGACCGTCTGGGATGCTCCAACCATTGCCTATACCGGAGTGGAAGTGGGAGCAAATCACCATGGATTTTGTGGTGGGGTTACCGAGGACTACCATGGGTCATGACGTGATTTTGGTGATTGTGGACAGGTTGACGAAGTCGTCTCACTTTTTGCCTGTGAGGATGACTTATACGATGGATCAGTTTGCTCAGTTGTATGTTCAGGAGATAGTCAGACTCCATGGGATTCCAGTGTCGATTGTTTCAGACCGAGACCCCAGGTTCACGTCTAAGTTTTGGAGGAGTCTGCATAAGGCTATGGGTACCAGATTGGATTTTAGTACGGCCTTTCATCATCAGACCGATGGGTAGTCGGAGCGGACTATACAGATTCTGGAGGATATGCTCAGGGCTTGTGTGTTGGAGTTTCAGGCGACTTGGAGCAAGTTTTTACCGCTAGTGGAGTTCTCGTATAATAACAGTTTTCAGTCTACTATTGATATGGCACCATACGAGGCCCTCTATGGAAGGAAGTGCAGGTCGCCATTATATTGAGATGAGGTTGGGGAGGCCTGATTGATAGGCCCTGAGATTTTGCAGCAGACTGTCGACAAGATTTCTGTGATACGGAAGAGAATTGAAGCGGCCCAGAGTCGACAGAAGAGTTATGCTGATAAGAGACGCTGAGAGTTGGAGTTTAATGAGGGCGATGAGGTTTTTCTGAAGGTCTCACCGTTTAAGGGAGTGGTAAGGTTCGGAAAGCGGGGGAAGCTCAACCCTCAGTTTGTGGGACCATTCCCGATTGTCAAGCGGATTGGGAGAACTGCATATCAGCTTCAGTTGCCTGCGTCGATGGATGTCGTCCATGATGTTTTTCATGTTTCGATGCTGAGGAAGTGTATGCGCGATCCCTCTCAAGTAGTGCCACAACAGGATATAGAGATCCAGCCGACGCTGTCGTACGAGGAAAAGCCAGTGAGGATCTTAAAATCAACTGTGAAGGTGCTGCGCAACAAGGAGATTCCACTGGTCAAGGTGATGTGGCGCAACCATGGTGTAGAGGAGACTACTTGGGAGCGGCGTGATAACATGGTGCGGCAGTATCCCGGCTTATTCGGTACGTAAATTTTGGGGACAAAATTCCTAAAAGGTGGGGGGAATGTAATAACCCGGAAATTTCAAATTTTAATTTTAATTTTCAGAATTTTTAGTTTAATCCCGGTCGGAGTTTTGAGAAATATTTCAACGGGAAAGATTTAAATTATAAGGCTTGAGGCCTACCTTTTTCGATTGGTTTTCGAAATTTAAAGTCGGAAGGTCGAGAAATTAACGAAATTCGGACGATTGAAGCACGTGACGCCAATTTGGTAATTTGTATTTTTATTATTTAAAAAATAATAATAATAAAACAAACCACCCGAATGGCTTCGGGAAGAAGCCATTTGGCTGGTTTTCTGCGAGCAACCGAGAGCGCCCGAGAGCAAGCGTGCAGGGGAGAGCGGTCGTGTGCGGAGCTGTGATCGACGACCGGCGAGCGTGGGTGCAAGGTGCGGGTTGCGAACAGGTGCTACTGTCCCGACGAACCAAAGCTATTCGGTTTCAGCAGCTCGAGTTCCCGAGAGAGCCAAGAGAGAGACGCGGGAGAGGGCAGGAAAATCCTCGAGTTCCGATTCTTCGGCAGACGCGAGTGGGCGTGGGGGAGACTGCCGGGACTGGGTGTTCAGTTGTGCATTGCCCTCCATTCGACCGAGCGCACAGTAACGCAACGATAAGTCATTTCCTTGTTTTGCCGTCCCATTTTTTTTGGCCTGGCCGAGCTTAGTGCTCGGCCTCCTTTCGGCATTGATGGAATTTGGCCGCAAGTGGTAAGGTAGCGCGAAGGTGATGCCGCGAGCTTAAGGAAAACCGAAGGTGAGCCCTGTCGGTTTCCTGTTTCGGCCGAGCTTAGTGCTCGGCCTTCTTGCCTTTTGCAGTGAGCTTGGCCGAGAGTTATGGACGAGATGGGGCTAGTTGTGTGTGGAAGGTTGTAAATTGAAGTTTGAAATAAAAAATTTAACCATTTTTGTGCAGGGGCAGTTCGGTTTTTAGCTAATTTGGCCTAGTTTTGGTTAATTGTTTTAAGTTTTGTTCTTGTGGGATGGATTAGGCTGTTAGAGGGACGTATGGCCGCTGGAATCGTTCGATTCCGATATCCGACGCAAAAGTTATGCGCATCGAAAGTTTATGCGAGATTTTGGTTTAAGTCAAATTAGTGACCCTTTTTCGTGGAAATTCCACCTGTGAGAGTAGCATAGCCATTTTGATGCATATAACTAGTTGGGAGTGAGTTTTGGTTGAAGGGAAGTGAAAATGTGAAATTTTAATAAAAATGGCAGATTCGGTTATTGGCGTTTTTCGCCTATCTGCGGCCTACCGATTTAAAATCCGTCTTGGGATGTTAAACTAGGTTCCTAAGGGAACGTTTAGCCACTTGAATTGCTCGATTCCGTTGGCGGACGCAAAAGTTATACACATCCGAACGTTGGGCTGGTTTTCAGCCAAATCGAACCAACGAACCGTTTTAGTTGAAATTTCGTGAGTGAAGTTAGAGAAGATTGTTTTTAGCTAGTTGGTAAATGTTGGGATAAATACTGATGAGAAATTGGTTGTGTTTTAGGTTGAGGCTTTCTGTTGGCGAAGCTATGCATCGAGCGAGCTTAGGACGCCAGGTAAGTAGTGCATGCATGTGTTTTGGCCAAGTGGGCCTACACTGTAAAACTTTAGGGTTTATGTGATTGATTGTGGTGTGCGTGCGTATTGTTTGACATGCATCATGTTTTTAAAAGCGGGAACGAAAATGATTTTTAGCATGTTTTGATGTATGAGGTGAGACGTATGGCGGTGGTACCGCGGATCCCGCTAGTGTGCGAGCCGGTGCTTCACCAGTCGCGGATCCTACTCGAGGGGTGGGCTGGCTGGGCCATCATGCGGCGTGAATGTGTTGACGGTGAGGATATGGGCAGTAGTACCGCAGATCCTACTAGTGTGTGGGCCGGTGCAACACTAGTCGCGGATCATACTCGAGGGGTGGGCCGGCTGGGCTGTCGCGAAACGTGTGTGTGTGGCAACTGTGGCCCCGTGCTGGGGAGACTGGGATGGGGGCGACGTGTTAGGGTGTAGAGTGGCGCGAGGTACACCCTTACCCTGATGTGGTTTCCGTGTGGTGATACGTGTGTGTAGCTTGTGGGCCTCGTTGCTGGGGAGTCCGGGACGATGGCGACGTGTCAGGGTGTAAGGTGGCGTGAGGTTCCTCCTTACCCTGGTGCGGCTGCACTACGCGTCACAGATGTGACAACATGAGTGTGAGTTTAGAGACTGCATGTGATAGGATTGCATTGTCGGCTTTTACTTTCATATCGCATTACTTACTGAGCTTTAGGCTGATGTTGTGTGTTCTGTGGTGTAGGTGCTGACGATACTGCTGGTGAGCCTCGTGTGCCTAGTCCTGAGGCGTAGGATGGTTGGCGGCGTGCGACCGCGGCACCGGATGGCGGACTTTTGTTAGGGCGACCCGACCCGTGGAGATGGTAGGTTGTGGCCTGGTCGGTTTGTGGGTTTTCTTTCTTTTGCGGTGATTATGTACGGAGGATGGGATTGGTTGTTGTATATGCGTCAGTTTATAGGTGTATATGGAGTGCATGTGATTTTGGCGACGTACGCATATATTTTACATGTTAGAGTATGGTGTCGCTCTATATTGTGAACTTTCTTTATTTGTATTGGACGGATTTTCGTGTTTTCTTACTCTGATTTGGTTAGGATGATTTCTCTGGATGATGGATAGGTAAATATTGTTGGATTCTGGTGAATTGTGTGCAGGGTTAAATTTTGGGATAGCCAGTTTTTAGGCGTTACTCTGCCAAAATTTCGGGAGAGGGGTTGGGACTCGAGAGGATACGAAATAGGTCAAGGTGTGTACAATGAATGCTAGAGAAGTTTAGATGAGCGTGGATGTGCGGCGTGATCGCTGGTGCGCGGGGCATGCGGCCCTGTTGGGTACCCACGGGTCGTGCGACACCGGGTGAGGATGTGCGCGCGGACGTGCTGTACAGCGGCAGGGTGCGTGGGGCACGCGGCGCTGTGAGCGTGCGCGAAACACAGTAACGTTGAGTGGTATTTGCGGCACTGTGAGAGTGTGCGTGGGGTGTCAAAGTGGAGACGCGAGTTGTTTTCGAATCGAGTCAAAAAAAAAATGAATGAATTGAAAACAAAAGGGTATTAAATTGAGTGAATTATGTTAAGTGTTAGTGTGGGTGTAGTATGTAGGTGTACTGTAGCGCACGGGGAACGCGGGGTTTCGCGGAGTGTTACATCTTTAAATTTATATTCATCATTCCTTGTCTCGTATAATATTCTCAAATTAGTCCATAATATTACTTTATCTCTTAATTTAAGAATCTTTAATTTGAGAATTTGACTTTTTTTTTAATTACTCAATCATCCAATCGTGATTTGTTCGTATCTTATACTGAGTTCTATTATGCGTATTTTAGACTTTATTTAATTCTAAGGAAAGTTATTGATCGAGATTAAGTGTTTTAATCGAGAATAATTATTTTAGCTTTACCGATCTACATCACAATAATAACTCCAAATTCATAAAACTTGTACTAAAATACTACTTATAATAATTTGAAATCACAAATAAATACGTCAAATTAAAAAAATATATATTAAAGTTCAAAACCATATTTAAGATTTTATAAAAGCATTTATAAGAAAAACAATAAAAAAATGTCTTACTTAAAAATATATTACAAAATAATCAAACATATTTTTATCAAAATATAAATTTTAGTCACTTACTTGCTGGTCGACAATCTTCCAGGTGCACGCGAGGATACAGATAAGTCTACAGAATCGTTGTTTAAACCTGATTGCTCTGATACCAAACTGTAACGCTCCGATTTTAAAATCTCCAATTTCCAAACCCTAATTTAAAACCCTAGAAATTTTTTCCAAAATTTGATTTAAAATCGAGCGCTAAATTTTCAGCATTTTTTTAAAATTTTGAATAAAAATCCTTAAATGCATGGAAGCTGTAATTAAAACAATAGTTAAACTTATTCAAAATAAATGCAGAATCATAAATAATTCATAAAAACTCTAATAATAAAATTCAACATATTTTATTTAGAGTTAAAATAAAAACCTAAATACTTTTAAAAATTGAAACATAATATTTTAAATTCCTTTCTCAGGAAAATCTACTTCTTCTTCTGTATGCTCGTTTGCCACTGGAAAATTCTCGATCACTGCTAGCTCCTCCTCAGATAAAAAGTCAGGAAAATCAACGTCTTCTTCGGTATGCTCGTTTGCCAGTGGAAAATTCTCGATCGCTGCTAGCTCCTCCTAAGATAAAAAGTCATCTATATGACAAAATTATTTAAAATATGATAATTAACTCAGCAAGCAAAAATACGTGCAATGGTCAAAAATTTAGATTTACTTTTACCAAATCTTGATTATATAACTAGTTGGTACTTATTTCCCAACCTTAGACTCAGTCATTTCATTGTGGTTCAGGTTTTATCAATTTACTTTCGGTAAAACTCACCATCTCATTGTCGTTTAGGCTTTTTGCTATCACGTCAGTACCATTAACGTTTAAGCTCACCATCTCATTGTCGTTCAGACATTTGCTATCAAATATTTTCTGTCAATTCCATCATTTTCATGCACATACAATATGTCATACCAATTTTATCTTTATACTATTGTAGGTCAATGCCGAAATATGCGTGCTCAAATATCAACTCGTGTAATAAAATAGTTATAAGAAAATAATATAATATCTTGTGATGTAGAGCCAAAGCCAAAACTTGAGAAAACAGTATTTTTATTTACTTGGATTCCGAGCGTTATGGTTATCGGGATTCGTTTACTATTCTAAATAATATCCTGCTCAAATAGAATTTTTGATATTAAATTTCTACTTAATAAATTCAATTTCAAAGAAATTTGAACATAAATTCCTTACGTTGTTCTCTTGGGTCGAATTGAGTTGGTTGGATCGATTCATATGACTTCCGGGATCTTTCCTACCTAATTTGAATGTCTAAATTAAAATCATATTTAATTAATTCCAACTTAAAATGTAATAACCCAGAAATTTCAAATTTTTAATTTTTAATTTCCGAAATTTTTAATTTAATCTCGGTCGGGGTTTTGAGAAATATTTCAACGAAAAAATTTGAATTATAAGACTCGGAGCCTACTTTTGTGATGGTTTTCAGAATTTAAAATCGGGAGGTCGAGAAATTAACGAAATCACTGAAGATTAAAACACGTGAGGGCAGTTTTGTAATTTGTAATTTATTTAAAAATTATATATATATATATATATGAAATCACCCGAATGGCTTCGGGAAGAAGCCATTCGGCTCATTTCTGCAGAGCACCCGAGTGCCGAGGGAAGGCGATCGAGGGGCTAAGACGATCGTTTGCCATAGTCGGAGCTACGATCGACGGCCGACGAGCGTGGGTGCGAGGTGAGAGTTGCGAGCAGGTGTTGCTGTCCCGACGAACCGAAGCCGTTCGAATTCAGCAGCTCGAGTTCCCGAAGTGAGAGCCGAGTGTTTCGGTTGACGACCGTGAGGGCGAGTTTCCGACCAATTCTACCACCGACGATTTGAGCGCCTTGCTGGAGTCCCTGTTTTTTGTTGTGTGCAGAACTCCATTGCTAGGTAAGTCTGTCTTCCTCCCTCTGCCGTCCTGTCCGGTTTGGCCGAGTGTAAGGTTCGGCCTCCCTCCATTTTCGGTCATTTTGGCTGAAATGTTGAGGAGGGAGTGCCAGGAATTTGGAGGGGGAAATCGAAGGCGAACCCTGTCGGTTTCCCTGTTGTTGGCCGAGCTTGGTGCTCGGCCTTCTTTCAATTCCGGCAAACTTGGCCAGAATGTATAAGTGGGATATGACTAATTGTGTATAGGAGTTGTGAAATTCAAATTGAAATCAAGAATCGGACGTTTTTGGCTTTGGGGCAGTTTCTGTTTTTGGCTGTTTCGGCCTACGTTCGGCTGATCGTTTGAAATTCTGTTTTTGTGGGATAAATTAGGTGGTTAGAGGGACCTATGGCTGCGTGAATTGTTGGATTCCGATATCCGACGCAAAAGTTATGCGCGTCGGAAATTTATGCCCGATTTTGGTCCAAGTCAAATTAGTGAGCGTTTTTCATGAAATTTCAACGTGTGATAGTGGCATGTTTGTTTTTGGTGCGTAAAGCTGAATTGAGTGAGTTTTGGTTGAAGAAAAACAGAGGTTGAAATTTTATAAAAAGGGCAGATTCAGTTTTTGGCATTTTTCGCCTGTCTGCGGCTTACTGTTTTAAAATCCGTCTTAGTATGTGAAAATAGGTTCCTAAGGGGACGTTTAGCCACTTGAATCGTTCGATTCCGTTGACGGACGCAAAAGTTATGCGCGTCCGAACTTTAAGCTGGTTTTCGGCCGGACCAAACCGATAACCCGTTTAAGTTGAAATTTCATGAGTGTAGTTAAGGAATGTTATTTTTAGCTATTTGGTGAATTTTGAGATAAATACTGATAAGAGATTGGTTGTGTTTTAGGTTGAGGCTTTCTTTTGACGAATCTGTGCGTCGAGCGAGCTTAGGACACCAGGTAAGTAGTGCATGCATGCGTTTTCCCCAAGTGGGCCTACACTGTGGAACTTTAGGGATAATGTGATTGATTGTGGTGTCCGTGCGTATTGTTTGACATGCATCATATTTTTAAAACGTGAACGAAAATGATTTTTGAGCATGTTTTGAGTATGTGGTGAGACGTGTGGCGGTGGTACCACGGATCCTGCTAGTGTGCGAGCCGGTGTTTCACCAGTTGCGGATTCCACTTGCGGGGTGGGCCGACTGGGTCGTCATGCGTCGTGAATGTGTTGATGGTGAGGGTGATGGGCAGTGGTACTGCGGATCCTACTAGTGTGTGGGCCGGTGCAACACCAGTCGCGGATCCTACTTGAGGGGTGGGCCGGCTGGGCTATCGCAAAACGTGAGGGTGTGGCAACTGTGGCCCCATGCTGGGGTGGCTGGGACAGGGGCGACGTGTCAAGGTGTAGAGTGGCGCGTTGTACACCCTCACCCTGATGTGGTTGCTGTGTGGTGATGCGTGTGTGTAGCTTGTGGGCCTCGTTGCTGGGGAGTCCGGGACGGTGGCAACGTGTCAAGGTGTAGGGCGGCGTGAGGTTCCTCCTTACCTTGGTGCGGCTGCACTACGCGTCACAGATGTGACAACTGTAGAGACTGCATGTGATAGGATTCCATTGTCAGCTTTTACTTTCATATCGCATTACTTACTGAGCATTCGGCTTATATTGTGTGTTCTGTGGTGTAGATGTTGACGATATTGCTTGTGAGCCTTGAATGCCTAGTCCTGAGGTGTAGGGTGGTTGGCAGCGTGCGACCACAGCACTGGATGGCGGATTTTTGTTAGGGCGACCTGGCCCGTAGAGATGGTAGGTTGTGGCCTTGTTGGTTTGGAGGTTTTTCTTTCTTTTGTGGTGATTATGTATAGTCGATGAGATGAGTTGTATATGCGTCAGTGTATAGGTGTATAATGAGTGCTTGTGATTTTGGCGACGTACGCATATATTTTATATGTTAGAGTATGATATTGCTCTATACTGGGGACTTTCTTCATTTGTATTTGATGGGTTTTCGTGGTCCTTAAACTCTGATTTTGTTGTGGTGATTTTCTCTGGATAGTTGATAGTTAAATATTGTTGGATTATGGTGAATTTTGTGCAGGGTTTAAATTTTGGGATAGTCAGTTTTTAGCCGTTACTCTGCCAAAATTTCGGGAGAGAGGTTGGGAGTCGAGAGAATATGAAATAGGTTAAGGTGTGTATAGTGAATGCTAGAGAAGTATAGATGAGCGTGGAAGTACGGCGTGATCGCAGGTGCGCGAGGCACGCGGCCCTGAGGGTACGCACGGGTCGTGCGACGCCGGGTGAGGGCGTGCGCGCGAACGTGCTGTATAGCGGCAGGGTGCGTGGGCCCGAGGCGCTGTGAGCATGCGCGAGACACAGTGATGTTGAGTTGGCACGTGCGGCACCGCGAGGGTGCGGGCGGGGTGTCGAAGTGGGGACGTGAGTGCGTGGTACCGGATTTTGTAGTTCGAGGGGTGCGTTGGATTCTTTCCTAGGATTTCAAGTCTTACCGTTTTATCTTAAACTGTTTTAAATGGTTTTCTTTTCCACTACGTAGTTTTTATGTTGAGGACTTTGTGTTCCCTCTTCGGGACGCGAGTTGTTTTCGAATCGAGTTGAAAATTTTTTACTACTCACAAATGTTCTATTGAAAATGATTTAGAAACGAAAGGGGTATTAAATTGAGTGAGTTATGTCAAGTGTTATTGTGTGTCGTGTGTAGATGCACTGTAGCGCACCAGGAACGCGGGGTTCCTCGGGGTATTACATAAAAAAATTTGGACAGAAAATACTTATCAATTTAATCTTGGATCGGTTCGGTATGATTCAGGTTGAAATTTGGTTTGGGTCAACTGGGTCGATTTGGGTCAACTGGGCCGGTCTAGGTCGCCTAGGTCGATTCGGGTCAACTGGGTCGATCCGGGTCAAGTAGACCGGTCTGGGTCAATTGGGATGATCCAGGTCAACTGGGTCAATTCGGGTCAACTGGGCCGATCTTGGTCAACTGGGCTGATTCGGTTTTGTTGGAACAGCTAAACTCAGTTCTTTCATTAGATGCTATTCTTGACCAAATTCGTTGCACCATGGGTTATCTTGTTGAGCTTCTCCAATTTTCTCAAAAATTGACGGATTCAGAGGTACGGCTGATAATTCTACTGCCACATTTGAAACTAGCTCCAAATTAAATCTCTGAAATTTCGCACTCAACTCTTTAGTCATCTCGGCATGCATTGCTGAAACTGAGGTCGAAATCTGGTTTAATGCGTCAGCCACTACATTGGTTTTGTCGGGGTGGTATTTGATTTATAGGTCGTAGTTCTTCACGAACTCCAACCATCCCCTCTGCCTCATATTCAGCTCCTTCTGAGTGAAGATATATTTCAGACTTTTGTGATCTGAATATATCTCACACTGCTGTCCAGAAAGATAGTGCCTCCAGATCTTTAGTGCGAACACGACCGCCGCTAACTCCAAATCTTGGGTTGGATAATTTCGCTCATATGGCTTTAATTGCCTTGAAGCATAAACGATCACCTTTCCATTTTGCATCAAGACACAACCCAATCTGATTCTGGAAGCATCACAGTAAATACTGAACTTCTCATCCATCACCAGAAGTGTCAATACTAGAGCTGTAGTCAATTTCTGCTTCAGTATCTGGAAACTGTGCTGACAGTATTCCGACCATACATACTTGACTTCCTTTCATGTTAGACGAGTTAGGGGTGCTGCAATCTTTGAAAACCACTCAATAAACTTCTTGTAGTAGCCAGCTAACCCCAAAAAGTTTCGAATCTCGCTGACATTCTTTGGTTGAGGGCATTCATTGATCGACTGTATCTTAGCTGGATCCACCGATATCCCTCCCCCGAAAATCACATGTCCAAGGAAAGGGACCTTATCCAGCCAGAACTCGCACTTGGAGAATGTTTCATGCAGCCGACGCTGCTTCAAAGTCTCTAGAACCATCTTTTTCAAATGCTCTTTATGTTTTTCTTCATTACGAGAGTAAACAAAGATATAGTCGATAAATACAATGACGAATTTATCTAGATACTCTTGGAATACTCGATTCATCAGGTCCATGAAAACGGCTGGGGCGTTTGTCAGCTCGAGTGACATCACTAAGAATTCGTAGTGCTCATATCTAGTCTGAAAGGCTGTCTTCGAGATATCCTGTGATCTGACCTTTAGCTGGTAATACCCCAATCTCAAGTCTATCTTCGAGAAAATCCGAACTCCTTGGAGTTGATCAAATAAGTCGTCTATCCTCGGCAGCGGATACTTATTTTTTATGGTTAGCTTATTCAGCTCCCTGTAGTCAACACACATTCGGAGCAATCCGTCTTTCTTCTTTACAAATAGGACTGGCGCCCCCCATGGTTAAAAGCTCGGGCGTATGAACTTCTTTTCCAACAGTTCTTCCAACTACTTTTTCAACTCTTTCAATTCCGAAGGAGCAATATTGGCTCTGCACCGGGATATGTGTCAATCACAAATTTGACTTCCCGATCTGGGGGTAAACCAGGCAAATCGTCTAAGAACACATCAAGAAACTCACGAACTACCACAATATCTTGTGGTTTTATCTCCACGTGAAATTGAGTATCTAAAATTGTTGCAAGAAAACAAAAATGCTCACCCATTAATAATCTCCGAGCCTCGATGAGTGCCATTACGGATAGCTTCTTCACATTCTTCATAGCTTGCAACGAATGTTTCGCACCACCTGAGGGTTGGAAATAAACGGTTCCAGCCCTGCATTCAATCGTTGCGTAGTGTCGAAACAACCAATCCATGCCCAATATCACGTCATAGCAAGTTATCCCCATCACAATCAAATCAATAGGCATACTCCTAGTCCCCACTGATATGACACTGTCACACACCACTTGATCAGAGTGCATGTGCTCACTAGATGGTAACCTTACTTCATATGTACACCCGGCTGGTTTAGCCCATATATTTACTTTCACCACAAAAGCCATAGCAACAAAGGAGTGTGATGCTCCTGAATCTATCAACGTAAATGCAGGCACAGTATCAACTAGCACCGTACCTGAAATAACAGCTGGCCGATCTTCACCCTCAGGCTCTATCATAGCAAAGATCCTTGGCATCATCTTGGCCGGACCCTTCTTTGTTGCGGGGCAGCCCTAGATATGTGACTGGTCTCGTTATAGTTGAAGCACCGGTTGACTCTTGGCTTTATGCAGTTCCGGGAGATATGACCAGCTTCATTTCAATTATAGCATCTGCCTGGAAACTGTCTGCATTCTCCCAGATGGTTCTTCAAGCACTTCGGACACTGCGGGTACCTATTCTAGATTTGTGGTTTCTTTCCTCCCCTCGAATCATCTACAATGCCACATGGCCTCTTGGTTCCAAAAGAAGATCCTCCCCTTCTCGTCTGTGGTGTGACCTCCTTAAAGAATCTTCTGGTGGCTTCTCCTTGCCTCACACATTTGGCTGCCGCCCCCTCCAATGCCAATGCTTTGGCCACGACTCGTGCATACGGTACTCCCTCGGTTCCAAAGATTGTCATGCCTCTATATATCTCTGGCTTCAACCCTTGCATAAACTGTAGTACCTTTTCTTCTTTGTTACTCACCAATTGGCTTGCAAACCTGGACAATGATTCAAACTGTGTGACGTATTCAGCTAGTGGCCCAGTCTGCTTTAACTGTAAGAATTCCAACCTCTTCGCAGTTTGGACCGTCCGGTTGTAATACTTGTCATAAAACATCTCTTTAAATCTCTTCCAGGTTAAGTCTCTGGCAGCTACGGTGGCCTCTACTGGCTCCCACCAACTCTGAGTGTCGTTCAAGAGGTGAAATGTCGCACATGTAACCATATTCCCCTCCTCCACATTGGCATACTTGAACATATTCTCAATGGTGCTGATCCATCTTTCCGCAGCAGTCAGATCCATCATCTGGGCCTCAAACGTCGGAGGCTTCAATCTCCTAAACCTTTCTCCACTAGAGCCCACACCATGGTTCCCTTGTCTTTGATTCAATAGCATTCCCAATAGTTGGGACTGCCTGTCGACCAACTCGGTCAGCCGTCTGATCGTAGCCATGTTGTCATCATTCCCTAATCCACTGCCTCTCTCGGAACTGTAGGTTGTCTCCGTCGTCTATCCATTTTGGCTAATCCCTGCACAAGGTTAGCATAATCTAGGCTTAGTCAGAATCTAACTAAAATAAACAACTACTTACAGTTGGTGGAGCACGTTGCATGGCGACCAGCAATGTTGGGTAATTTTTTGAACGACTTGACCATTTTGGCTCTAATACCAACTCCTGTGATGCACCGGAAACCAAACACGATTCTCGGTTCGTTCTCTGCTCTGATGCCAACTCCTGTGACGCCCCAGAAACTTTACATGATTCTCGATTCATTCACTGTTCTGATACCAACTCTGTGCGTCCCCGGTCCACCTTGGATCGGTTTGCTACTTACTCCCTATTCACTCGTATCGTAAAAATTTGCATAAAATTTAAAACTTTTGTTCTTCGAACTAAAATGACATTTTTGAAAATATTTTAAATGGCATTGTAGCAGAAAACACAACTAAAGTTAGTTTGGATAAAACTTTATTTTATGAAACGTAACACAGAGACACTCGGTCGACACCTGTAACCGTCGGTCGACACTTGGGTTGTCTCGGTTGTTTCATCAGTCGACAATGGTAACGCCGGTCGACACTGCGTTTCTCTTGGGTTTTTTATCGGTCGACACTAGGAACACTGGTCGACACTTCTACCCTCATCTCAGAGAGTGGTCGACACCTGCTTTCACAGGTCGACACATTGATCCTCTCTGTCCGCGTAGGTCGACCCTCGCGGTCGACACTGCTGCCATTTTTACACTAACCGGTCGACACATATAACCATGGGTAGACACTTACTTCGGCTCTGCCCGCGCAGGTCGAACCCCACGATCGACACTCACCTTTCATTTTACACTGACCGGTCGACAAATATAGACTTCGGTTAACACCTTGCAACAGTATATATAAAGATAACACCAGTTCAGAGAAAACACACGACGAACATTACCACGATTAAATCCACGAAGTAAAACCTATATTTTTAAAACATAATCTCTCCAAGTGATTAAGAAAAACATAATCGCTACTCTAATCCCGACTATAACCGTACCACACAACCTATATCCTCAAAAATCTATACATTGGTGTTTAACACAAAAACGCTTACAAAATTCAACAATCTATCCCACCATGGTCATGTCGCCCCAACAAATTACCTGCACTAGCATACGGCGTGCGTCACTAACCACCATCCTAGGCATGACCATCACCTAACAACTCACCGAAAAGCTCGTCGCACCTACATCACGGAACACAAAACGTAATCCTAATCCTTAACAAGTATGGAATATAAATTAAAAATCAATGCACAACTCAATACCTAACACATGCAGTTTCTGTGCTCGGTTTCGTTTTCATTTCGTTTTCATTGTTATCATCTTCCACTTTCACGTGTGAGTCAAGTACGCCCCCATCCTGTCACACTCCGGACGGCCAAACCATGACCCACAGAGCGAGATTAAAGTCACACATCATGTCCATACAAGGGACGACCATACATAATTTATAATACCCAGAATTTCCGTTTAAACTAGTTTTAGATTTTGTAATTTGTAATCCGCCCTTGAGTAAAAGATTATTTTGAGGCTGATGGTGGAGAGAAAAATTTAAGAATTCAATTGGAACGAGACGGAATCACAGATTTGTGAAACGGTGAAAGGTGGAGGGCATTTTTGTAATTAGGAAAAATATAAAATAAAATAAGGGGAGGGGGGTGGGGGGGTAGAAAACTAAAACACCTTGTGGTGTTATTCTCCAGTGCAATCCCCTTTAGCTTCTCCTCTTACTCCGCAGCGTCTCCTCTCCCGCGTGAAGCCCTCAACGACCCTTCTCTGTTTTGCCACGAATCTTCAAATCTACAGTATGTTTTATCTCGTTCTGAGTAGATAGTTAGTATGTTGGTTGTTTTAGCGACAAAAATAGAGTTAACTAGAATATAGGGCGAATTAGTTAAAACCTAGGAGAGTAATGCGAGAAATTGAGCATAGAGTTGAATTCCATCTACGTATTGGTGCTTATGATAGAAATAGGAGTAGATTACGAGAATTGGTGAGGAAGATTGGATGGTTTATTGGCTGTGTATGTGAATTTTTGGAACGGTGTCTGTTCGGCCACGTTTGGTTAAGTTGTGAATTTTTGGAATGGTGTCTGTTCGGCCACATAGGAAGCTAGACGTTCTTAGGAACCCGTAGTATTTTATATCGTCCAATTCGGACGAGTATTGAATAAGTTGTGAATTTCTGAAGTTGGATGGAAATTTGTGCGGGATTTCGGGTTTAGCAAAGGCTTTTGGTTTTGATGTGGATTAGGACTTTCAAGTTAAGGAATTATGAATTTGATGAGTTAGAATTTGACGGATGTATAATTTTATAGGTATTCTAGTTAGAGCGCCAAGTTACGAAGCACAAAAAGATTCCGAGAACGTCAGGTAAGTGTTGGAACGTGTGTGAATTGCCTTCGGGCCTACACCTTGGAATGGTAGGATTGCTTGGTTGCTTGCTTGTTTGTTTTACTGTTTGAGTCGTGCATTCGTGATTGTCATGCATCATGGTTTGGAATTATGTGTAGGTGACGACGAATTTTTGGGTGAGTTGGTAGGTGATTGGCAAGTCTAGATCGAAGTTGGCGGGAGACGTCGAGTGCCGGTGCAGGAAAATGTTGGGGCGACGCGACCATGGCGGGTAAAGGGTGTGATTCTTGTCAGTGTTTTGAGTCGAACAACGTTATATAGAATTTGAGAATTTTAGGTGGTGTAGTAAGAGTATTGTGGAAAAAT
Organism: Begonia peltatifolia; assembly: GCA_022433055.1. Classification (NCBI taxonomy): domain Eukaryota; kingdom Viridiplantae; phylum Streptophyta; class Magnoliopsida; order Cucurbitales; family Begoniaceae; genus Begonia; species Begonia peltatifolia. The sequence goes on along the minus strand of CM039519.1, from coordinate 7,625,922 downwards.
GTAAGTAGAATGTTGTTGTTTTGAAATTTATTTGGAGAAGTTATGTTTTCAATCCATAGGTTTTACTTCGTGAATTTGATTGAGGATATATTGCCGTGCGTATTTAAATGAACTCGTGTTGAGTTTTACTGATATTTCGAGGGGTGTCGACCGCGAGGCTTGACCTGTGACAGGCAGAGTCGAAGCAGGTGTCGACCCCTGGTTACAAGTGTCGACCGGTCCATGTAAAAACGGTAGCGGTGTCGACTGCGGGGAACGAATTGCGCGGGCAGAGATGATTGATGTAATAATCTGAAAAATTTTGGATTTTAAAGCTAATTTCTGAAATTTTTAATTTAATCTAGGTTGGAGTTTCGAGAAATATCTTAACGGGTATATTAAGTTATAAAACCCGGAGTCTAGTTTTGTGATGGTTTTCAAAATTTTAAAGTCGGAAGAGCGCGAGTTTAACAAAATTTCAAGCGATTAAAACACATATGGGCATTTTGGTAATTTTATTATTTAAATAATAAAATAAATTATTTTATAAAATTAAAATTTTTTAAAAACAACTGAACGGCTTCACGAGGAAGCCGTTCAGTGTTCGGTTTTGTTTTCGCCAGAGCCGAGAGCAAACGCGCGAGAGAGAGCAATCGAGAGCTCGATTTTGGTCTTCGATCGGTGGACGACGAGTGCGAGTTTGTGAGTGCAACAGCTGCCGAGTATTACTTCTCCGACGAACCGAGGTCGTTTAGTTTCAGCAGCTCGAACTCTCGAAGTGAGAGCCTGAGCGTGTTCTGTCGACGACCGCGAGGAAGGGCCCACATTCAGTTCTGTTGCCGGCAGCCGAGCGCTTGGATTTTTGTCTTCTTGCATTCCCCCACCTGGGTGCAGAGCGACAACACCCTATAAGTCTCTCTCTCCCTCTGCTGTCCTGTTCTGTTTGGCCGAGATTAATGTTCGGCTTCCATCCGTTTCTGTGAATTTGGCTGCAATGTTTGAGTGGATTAGGAGAGTGAATGTGTGTGTTAGTGGATTGACAGTAGATGTCCGGTGAGAGGGAGAGAAACCAAGGGGGAAAGGTTGAGCAAAAATTTGGATTTTTGTGCGTGAATTTCTAATTTCCGGTTGGATTATGCTTAATAAGTTGAAATGTGGTTGTTCGGTGAGGAAATTGGATCGAAGTTGAGATTTTGGATTTTTCTTTATATAAAAACAGTTTTGTTTTTGGGGACTTTGACGGGGGTACCGTTAACTGTTTTAAATTTTGTTTTAGTGGGTTAAAATAGGTGGTTAGAGGAACGTATGGCCGCTGGAATCGTTCAATTCCGATATCCGACGCAAAAGTTATGCGCCTCGGACGTTTATGTCGGATTTTGGTCCGAGTCAAATTAGTGAGAGTTTTTCTTGGAATTGTGATGTGTGATAGTAGCATGGCTGTCTTTGATGCGTAAGACTAATTTTGAGTGAGTTTTGGTTGCAGAAAACAAAAAGTTGAAATTTAATAAAAAAGGGCAGAACCGGTTTTGGTGTTTTTCAACCTATCTGCGGTTTACCATTTTAAAATCTGTCTTAATATGTTAAACTAGGTTTCTGGGGGGATGTTTAGCCACTTGAATCGTTCGATTCCGTTGACGGACGCAAAAGTTATGGGCGTCCGAACTTTACGCTGGTTTTCGGCCGAACTACATTGGTGACCCATTTTAACTGGAATTTCATGGATTTGGTTAAGGAATGTGATTTTAAATTATTTGGTGAGTTTTGAAGTAAAGATTGATGAGAGGTTGTTTGTATTTTAGGTTGAGGCATTTTTGGTGAAGCTGTGCATCAAGCGAGCTTAGGACGCCACGTAAGTAGTGCATGCATGTGTTTTGCCCAAGTGGGTCTACACCGTAGAACCTTAGGATTTATGTCATTGTTTGTGGTGTGCGTGCGTATTGTTTGACATGCATCATATGTTTTTAAAAAGAGAACGAAAATGATTTTGAGCATATTTTGAGTAACTGGTGAGAAGCGTGGCGGTGGTAACATGGATCCTACTAGTGTGTGGGCCGGTACGTAACTAACCGCGAATTTCGCTCGAAGAGTGGGCCGGCTGGGCCGTCACGCGGCGTGTATGTGTTAACGGTGAGAATGATGGGCAATGGTACTGCGGATCCTACTACTGTATGGGCCAGTGCAACACCAGTCGCGGATTCTGCTCGAGAAGTGGGCCGGCTGGGCTGTCGCGAAACGTGTGAGTGGCAACTATGGCCTTTCATCCCCAGACCGATGGGCAGTCAAAGCGAACTATACAGATTCTGGAGGATATGCTCGGGGCCTGTGTGTTGGAGTTTCAGACGGCTTGGAGTAAGTTCTTGCCATTAGTGGAGTTCTCATATAATAACAGCTACCAGTCCACCATTGGTATGGCACCATATGAGGCCCTCTAAGGAAGGAAGTGCAGGTCGCCGTTGTATTGAGATGAGGTTCGGGAGGCCCGATTGATAGATCTTGAGATTTTACAACAGACTGTCGACAAAATTTCTGTGATACGGAAGAGGATTGAAGCAGCTCAGAGTCGACAGAAGAGTTATACTTACCAGAGGCGTCGAGAGTTGGAGTTTAGTGAGGGCGATGAGGTATTTCTGAAGATCTCGCCGTTCAAGGGAGTGGTGAGGTTCGGAAAGCAGGGGAAGCTTAACCCTTTGTTTGTGGGACCATTCCCGATTGTCAAGCGGATTGGGAGAACTGTGTACTAGCTTCAGTTGCCTTCGTCGATAGATGTCATCTATGATGTTTTCCATGTCTCGATGCTGAGGAAGTGTATGCGCGATCCCTCTCAGGTAGTGCTACAACAAAATATAGAGATCCATCTGACGCTGTCATACAAGGAAAAGCCCGTGAGGATCTTAGGATCAGCTGTGAAAGTGCTGCGTAACAAGGAGATTCCTTTGGTCAGAGTGTTGTGGCGCCATCATGGTGTGGAAGAGATTACTTGGGAGCGGTGTGAAGACATGGAGCGTCAGTATCCCAACGTATTCGCTACGTAAATTTTGGGGGCAAAATTTTTATAAAGTGGAGGAGATGTAATAACTCGGAAAATTTCATATTTTAAAACCAATTTCTGAAATTTTTAATTTAATCTCAGTTGGAGTTTCGAGAAATATCTTAACGGGTAAATTAAGTTATAAAACCCGAAGTCTAGTTTTCTGATGTTTTTCAAAATTTTAAAGTCGGAAGGCGCGAGTTTAACAAAATTTCAAGTGATTAAAACACGTAAGGGCATTTTTGTAATTTTATTATTTAAATAAAATAAATTATTTTATAAAATTAAAATTTTATAAAAACAACTGAACGGCTTCGTCGCGAAACCGTTCAGTGTTCGATTTTTTTTTCTGCCAGAGCCAAGAGCGAACGCGCTAGAGAGGGCGATCGAGAGCTCGGTTTTGGTCTTCGACCGGTGGAGGACGACCGCGAGTTTGTGAGCAGAACCGCAGTCGAGTATTGCTTCTCTGATGAACCGAGGTCGTTCAGTTTCAGCAGCTCGAACTCCCGAAGTGAGAGCCCAAGCGTGTTCTGCCGACAACCTCGAGGAAGGGCCCCCATTCGGTTCTGTTGCCGGTAGCCGAGCGCTCGGACTTTTGTCTTCTTCCATTCCCCTACCTAAGTAAAGAGTGACACCACCCTGTAAGTCCCTCTCTTCCTCTGCTGTCCTGTCCTGTTTGGTCGAGATTAATGTTCGGCTTCCCTCCGTTTCTGTGAATTTGGCTACAATGTTTGAATGGATTAGGAGGGTGAATGTGTTTGTTAGTGGATGGAGAGTAGATGTCTGGTGAGAGGGAGAGAAATCGAGGGGGAAAGGTGTAGCCCAAATTCAGATTTTTGTGCGTGAATTTCTGATTTCCGGTTGGATTATGCTTAATAAGTTTAAATGTGGTTGTTCGGTGAAGAAATTGGCGAAATTGGATTGAAGTTGAGATTTTAGATTTTTTTTCGTATAAAAACAGTTCTGTTTTTGGGGACTTTTACGAGGCTATGGTTAATTGTTTTAAATTTTATTTTAGTTGGTTAAAATAGGTGGTTAGAGGAACGTATGGCCGCTGGAATAGTTCGATTCCGATATTTGACGCAAAAGTTATGCGCGTCGGAAGTTTATGTTGGATTTTTATCTGAGTCAAATTAGTGAGCGTTTTTTGTAGAATTGTGACGTGTGATAGTAGCATGGCCGTCTTTGATGCGTAAGACTAATTTTAAGTGAGTTTTTGTTGCGGAAAACAAAAAGTTGAAATT
>CM039519.1:7584628-7621171 GCA_022433055.1 Begonia peltatifolia | reverse complement strand
GCTCAATGCATCGGCCACTACATTGGCCTTGCCGGGGTGGTATTTGATCTCCAGGTCATAGTCCTTTACAAACTCCAACCACCGCCTCTGCCTCATATTCAGCTCTTTTTGAGTAAAGATATACTTCAGACTTTTGTGATCTGAGTATACCTCACACTACTGTCCATAAATATAGTGCCTCCAGATCTTTAGCGCGAAAACAACCGCCGCTAACTCCAAATCATGGGCTGGATAATTTCGTTCATAGGGCTTTAATTGTCTCGAAGCATAAGGTATCACCAATCCGTTTTGCATCAATACACAACCCAATCTAATTCCTGAAGCATCACAATAAATATTAAACTTCTTTTCCATCACCGGAAGTGTCAATACTGGAGCTGTAGTCAATTTCTGCTTCAGTATCTGGAAACTGTGATCACAGTGCTCCGTGCATATATATTTGACTTCCTTTCGCGTCAGATGAGTTAGGGGCGCTGCAATCTTTGAAAATCCCTCAATAAACTTCCTGTAGTAACCCGCGAACCCTAGAAAGCTTTGAATTTCTCTGACGCTCCTTGGCTGTGGTAATTCATTGATCGACTGTATTTTAGCCGGATCCATCGATATCCCTCCGCCAGAAATTACATGTCCAAGGAAATGGACCTTATCTAGCCAAAACTCGCACTTGGAGAACTTTGCATACAACCGATGACGCTTCAAGGTCTCCAGAACCATCTTCAAATGCTCCTTATGTTCCTCTTTGTTTCAGGAGTAAACCAAGATATCGTCGATAAATACAATGACGAACTTATCCAGATACTCTTGGAATACCCGATTCATTAGGACCATAAAAACAGCTGGGGCATTTGTCAGTCCAAATGACATTACCAAAAATTTATAGTGTCTATATCTAGTCCGAAAACCTGTCTTCAGAATATCCTGCGATCTAACCTTTAGCTGATAATACTTTGATCTCAACTCCATCTTCGCGAAAATCCAAGCTCCTTGGAGTTGATCAAATAAATTATCTATTCTCGGTAATGGATACTTATTCCTCATAGTTAGCTTGTTCAGCTCCCGGTAGTCAATAGACATCCGGAGCGATCCATCTTTCTTCTTTACAAATAGGATTGGCACGCCCCACGGTGAAAAACTCGGGCGTATGAATCTTTTTTCCAATAGCTCTTCTAGCTGCCTTTTCAATTACTTTAATTCTGGAAGAGCCAACCTATATGGGTTCTTTGATATTGGCTCGGCACTGGGATATTTGTCGATCAAAATTCAACTTCTCGGTCTGGGGGTAATCCGGGCAAGTCATCCAAGAGCACATCAGGGAATTCACGAACTACCTCAATATCCTGTGGCTCCGTCTCCACATGAAAGTGAGTATCTAAAATTGTTGCAATAAAACAAGAATGCTCACCCATTATTAACCTCCGAACCTCGATAGGTGCCATTACGGATAACCTCCCCCTATTCTTCATAGCCTGCAGCGAATACTTTGCACCATCTTGGGGTTGAAAATTAACAGTCCCAGCCCTGAAATCGATCATCGCGTAGTGCCGAAATAGCCAATCCATACCCAATATCACGTTATAGCCCGTTATCCCCACTATTATAAAATCGGCAGGCATACTCCTGGTCCCCATTGATATGAAGCTGTCGCATACTACTTGATCGGAGTGCATGCGCTCACCGAATGGCAACCCCACTTCATATGTGCACCCGGCGGGTTTAGCCCACAAGTTCACCTTTACCACAAAAGTCGTAGCTACATATGAGTGCGACACTCCTGAATCTATCAATGTACATGCGGGCGTCGTATCAACTAGTACCGTACTTGAGATAACAGCTGGACTATCCTCGCTCTCGGGCTCTATCATTACAAAGATCCTGAGCGTTATCTTGGCCCGACCCTTCTTTGCCACGGGGCAATCTCTGGATATGTGGTCGGTCTTATTACAAGTAAGACACCGGTTGACCCTCGGCTTTGTGCAATTCCTTGAAATGTGACCAGCTTCATTGCAATCGTAACATCTGCTTGCAAATTGTCCACACTCTCCCGGGTGGCTCTTCGAGCAATTGGGACATTGCGGGTACCTATTCAGTATTTGGGGCTTCTTTCCTCCCCTGGAATCATGCACCATGCCATCTGGCCTCTTGTTAAGCAAGTAAGAGTAAGATCCTCCCCTACTTGACTGAGGTGTGATTTCCTTAAAGAATCTCCTAGTGGTCTCTCCTTGCTTCGCACACTTGGCTTCCGCTCCTTCTACTGTCAGTGCTTTGGCCACGACTTATGCATACGGTACTCCCTCAGTTCCAGAAATCGTTACACCCCTTCTGGCTTTAACCCTTGCACGAACTGTAGCACCTTTTCTTCTTCATTACTCACCAATTGGCTTGCAAATCTGGACAATGATTTGAACTGTCAGACATATTCGGCTACTGGCCCAATCTACTTTAACTATAAAAACTCCAATGTCTTTGCAGCTTGGACCGTCTAATTGTAGTACTTATCATAAAACATCTCTTTAAATCTTTTCCAGGTCAAGTCCCTGGCAGCTGTGGTGGCTTCTACTGTCTCCCACCAACTTTGTCGTCATTCGAAAGTTAAAATGTTGCACACGTAACCATATTTCCTTCCTCCACCCCGGCATACTTGAACATGTTCTCGATGATGCGGATCCACCTTTTCGCAGCCATCGGGTTTGTCATTTGGCCCTCAAACGTCGGAGGCTTCAATTTCCTGAACCTCTCTCCGCTAGAGCCTGCTTCATGGCTCCCCTGTCCTTGATTCAACAGCATCGCCAATTGTCGGGACTGCCTGTCAACCAACTCGGTCAGCTGTCATATCGTAGCCAAGTTGTGATCACCTTCCGACTCTACTGCCTCTCTCGAAACTCTAGGTTGTCCCAGTCGTCTATCCATTTCAGATAATTCCTGTACGAGGTTAGCATGGTCTAGCCTTAGTCATAATCTAACTAAAACAAACAACTACTTACAGTTGGTGGAGCATGTTGCATGACGGCCGGCAAATGTTTGGTAATCCTTTGAACGACATGACCATAATGGCTCTGATACCAACTCCTGTAACGCCTCGAAAACCTACCTATTTTCGGTTCGCTACTACTCTGATACCAACTCCTTATATTCGTATCGTAAAATTTTGTAAAATTTGAAACTTTTATTCCTTGACCTAAAATGACAGTTTTGGAAAATATTTTTGATAGATCTGCAGCGAAAATTCGATTAAATTCCCTTTGGATAAAATTTTATTTTGTTAAACATGAAACAGGAACTCCCGATTGACACCTATAAGCATCGGTCGAAACTTTAGTCATCTCGGATTTCTCATTGGTCGACACCAGGAACACCGGTCAACACTTTGCTACTCTCGGGTCTTTTCATCGGTCGACACTGGACACACTGGTTGACACTTCTATGCTCACCACAGAGAGAGGTCGACACCCGTTTCCACAGGTCGACACCTTAACTGTAACACCCCGAGAACCACACGTTCCCGGTGCGCTATAGTACGTCTACTTATACACACTATGACACACTGAAAACTTGAGACAACTCACTCAATTTAATACCACTTTTGTTTTCAAATCATCTTCAAAAGAACCTTTGTGAGTAGGAAAAATTTTCGACTCGATTCGAAAACAACTCGCGTCCTGAAGAGGGAACACGAAATCCTTAATATAAAAATACGCAGCAGAAAAGAAAAAAATTTTAAAATAGTTTTTAAAATTAACCGACAAGACTCGAAATCCTAGGATGGAGTCCAACCCACCCCTCGAACTACACAAATTCGGTGTCGTGCACTCACGTCCCCACTTTGACGCCCCGCGCGCACCCTTGATCCGCGCGTGCCAACTCAACATCACCCTATCACGCGCACGCTCACAGCGCCGCGTGCCCCACGCACCCTGCATCCGTACCACACGTCCGCACGCACGCCCTCACCCGTCGCCGCAGGACCAGTGAGTACTCACAGGGCCGCGTGCCCCGCGCACCTACGACCACGCCGCACTTCCGCTCCACTCCACACTTCTCTAACACTTACTGTACACATCCTGACCTATTCCATCTCCTCTTGACACCCAACCTCTTTTCCGAAATTTCGTCAGAGTAACGCCTAAAAACTAGCTATCCCAAAATTTAAACCCTGCACACACAGTTCACCAAAAACTAACAATATTTATCTATCAACCATCCAGAGAATCTCCATAACAAATAGTCAGAGTTTAAAGACAACAAAAATCCATCAAATACAAATGAAGAAAGTCCACAGTATAGAGCAATATCATACTCTAACATATAATAATACGTACGCGTCCCCAAAACACTACAACCACTATATACAATCTTGTACGACCGACGTCTATACGAACTCCTCTATCCGCATAAATAGTCGACACAAAATAACAACCCCACGCATCTCACCATCACCTATCACCACCACAGGTCGGTCGCCCTAACAAAATCTGCCGTCGGGTGCCTCGGTCGCACGCCGCCAACCGTCCTATGCCTCAAGACTTGGCTCTCGAGACTCACCAGCAAAATCGTCAGCACCTAATCCGATCACATGCAGTTTCTACACTCATACTCATGTGGTCATATCGGTGACGCGTAGTGTAGCCGCACCAAGGTAAGGAGGAACCTATCGTCACCATACACCCTGACACGTCGCCACCGTCTCGGACTCCCCAGAGCCAAGGCCCACAAGCTACACACACGCATGACCACACAGCAACCACATCAGAGTGAGGGTGTACCTCGTGCCACACTACACCCTGACACGTCGCCCCCGTCCCAGCCTCCCCAGCACGGGGCCACAGTTGCCACACACACCTTTTGCGACAGCCCAGCCGGCCCACTCCCCGAGTAGAATCTGCGGCTGGTGTTGTACCAGCCCACACACTAGTAGGATCCGCGGTACCACTGCCCATCATTCTCACCGTTAACACATACACGCCGCGTGACGGCCCAGCATGCCCACTCCTCCAGCGAAATACGTGGTTGGTTACGTACCAGCCCACACACTAGTAGGATCTGCTGTACCACCGCCACACGTCTCACCACTTACTTAAAATATGCTCAAAATCATTTTCGTTCCCTTTTTAAAAAAATGTGTTGCATGTCAAACAATATGCACGCGCACCACAAACAATGACATAAATCCTAACGTTCTACGGTGTAGGCCCACTTGGGCAAAACACATGCACGCACTACTTACCTGGCATCCTAAACTCGCTCGACGCACAGCTTCGCCAAAAATGCCTCAACCTAAAACACAAACAATCACTCATCAATCTTTACTTAAAAACTCACCGAATAATTTAAAATGACATTCCTTAACCAAATCCATGAAATTTCAGTTAAAACAGGTGACCAATGTGGTTCGACCGAAAATCAGCCTAAAGTTTGGACACGCATAACTTTTGCGTCTGTCAACGGAATCGAACGATTCAAGTGGCTAAACGTCCCCTTAGGAACTTAGTTTAACATACTAAGATGGATTTTAAAACAGTAAACTGTAGATAGGTGGAAAAACCCCGAAAAACAAGATCTGCCCTTTTTTATTAAATTTCAACTTTTTGTTTTCCGCAATAAAAACTCACTTAAAATTAGTTTTACGCATCAAAGACGGCCATGCTACTATCACACGTCACAATTCTACAAAAAACGCTCACTAATTTGACTGGGATAAAAATCCAACATAAACCTCCGACGCGCATAACTTTTGCGTCAAATATCAGAATCGAACTATTCCAGCGGCCATACGTTCCTCTAACCACCTATTTTAACCAACTAAAATAAAATTTAAAACAATTAACCATAGCCCCGTAAAAGTCCCCAAAATAGAACTGTTTTTATACGAAAAAAAATCTAAAATCTCAACTTCGATCCAATTTCGTCAATTTCTTCACCGAACAACCATATTTAAACTTATTAAGCATAATCCAACTGGAAATCAGAAATTCTTGCACAAAAATCAGAATTTGGGCTCAACTTTTCCCCCTCAGTTTCTCTCCCTCTCACCAGACATCTACTCTCCATCCACTAACAAACACATTCACCCTCCTAATCCACTCAAACATTGTGGCCAAATTCACAGAAACGGAGGGAAGCCGAACATTAATCTTGACCAAACAGGACAGGACAGGAGAGGAAGAGAGGGACTTACAGGGTGGTGTCACTCTTTACTTAGGTAGGGGAATGGAAGAAGACAAAAATCTGAGCGCTCGGCTGCCGGCAACAGAACCGAATGGGGGCCCTTCCTCGTGGTTGTCGGCAGAACACGCTTGGGCTCTCTCTCCGGGAGTTCGAGCTGCTGAAACGGAACGACCTCGGTTCGTCGGAGAAGCAATACTCGATTTCGGTTCTGCTCACAAACTCGCGGTCGTCGTCCACCGATCGAAGACCAAAACCGAGCTCTCGATCGCCCTCTCTCGCGCGTTCGCTCTTGGCCCTGGCAGAAAAAAATCGAACATTGAATGGTTTCGCGACAAAGCCGTTCAGTTGTTTTTATAAAATTTCAATTTTATAAAATAATTTATTTTATTTAAATAATAAAATTACCAAAATGCCCATACGTGTTTTAATCACTTGAAATTTTGTTAAACTCGCGCCTTCTGACTTTAAAATTTTGAAAACCATAAAAAAACTAGACTTCGGATTTTATAACTTAATTTACTCGTTAACATATTTCTCGAAACTCCAGCTGAGATTAAATTAAAAATTTCAGAAATTAGTTTTAAAATCTGAAATTTTCCGAGTTATTACATCTCCTCCACTTTATAAGAATTTTGCCCCCAAAATTTACGAAGCGAATACGTTGGGATACTGACGCTCCATGTCTTCACACCGCTCCCAAGTAATCTCTTCCACACCATGATGGCGCCACAACACTCTGACCAAAGGAATCTCCTTGTTACGCAGCACTTTCACAGCTGATCCTAAGATCCTCACGGGCTTTTCCTTGTATGACAGCGTCAGGTGGATCTCTATATTTTGTTGTGGCACTACCTGAGAAGGATCGCGCATACACTTCCTCAGTATCGAGACATGGAAAACATCATAGATGGCATCCATCGACGAAGGCAACTGAAGCTAGTACACAGTTCTCCCAATCCGCTTGACAATCGGGAATGGTCTCACAAACAAAAGGTTGAACTTCCCCTGCTTTCCGAACCTCCCCACTCCCTTGAACGGCGAGATCTTCAGAAATACCTCGTCGCCCTCACTAAACTCCAACTCTTGACGCCTCTTGTCAGTATAACTCTTCTGTTGACTCTGAGCTGCTTCAATCCTCTTCCGTATCACAGAAATTTTGTCGACAATCTGTTGTAAAATCTCAAGACCTATCAATCGGGCCTCCCGAACCTCATCCCAATACAACGGCGACCTGCACTTCCTTCCTTAGAGGGCCTCATATGGTGCCATACCAATGGTGGACTGGTAGCTGTTATTATATGAGAACTCCACTAATGGCAAGAACTTACTCCAAGCCGTCTGAAACTCCAACACACAGGCCCCGAGCATATCCTCCTGAATCTGTATAGTTCGCTCTGACTGCCCATCGGTCTGGGGATGAAAGGCCGTACTGAAATGTAATCTGGTGCCCATACCCTTATGCAAACTCCTCCAAAACTTGAACGTGAACCTGAGGTCTCGGTCTAAAACAATCGACACTGGAATCTCATAAAGTCTGACTATCTCCTGAATATATAATTGGGCAAACTGATCCATGGTATAAGTCATCCTCACCAGTAAAAAGTGAGACGACTTCGTCAATCTGTCCACAATCACCTAGATAGCCTCATGGCCCTTGGCAGTCCTACCACAAAATCCAAAGTGATCCGCTCCCATTTTCACTCCGGTATTGGTAATGGTTGGAGCATCCAAGGTGGTCGCTGATGTTTCGCCTTCACCTGTTGGCAGACAATGCAGGTCTCAACATACTCAGTCACCGCTAATTTCATGTTAGGCCACCAATAGTGCTGCTTCAAATCCCTATACATCTTAGTACTTCCGGGATGCACAGAGAAAGAAGATGAATGGGCCTCTGATAATATATCCTTCCTCAACTCCTCATCCTTTGGGACATACCACCTATCCTGAAATTTCACAATCTCGTCCTCTGAATAGCTGAACTCAGAATCAGGCCTAGCCTCCATACTCGCCTTCAACTCGCTACACTCTGAGAAAGTCTCCTGGGCCTGTCTGATCCTGTTCAGAATAGTCGGCATCAACGACAAGGCCGAGAGAGTGGCCGCCAGATCAAAACCCACCTCCACGCCAAAACTCTGCATCTCTGTATAGGCCTTATCAAAGTCATGGCAGAAGTCGAAGCTGTCACCCGACTCAAGGCGTCTGCCATCACATTCGCCTTTCCTGGGTGGTACTTGATCTCCACATCGTAATCCTTGACCAGCTCGAGCCATCTCCTCTGTCTCAAATTTAGCTCCTTTTGCGTGAAAATGTACCTCAAACTCTGATGGTCTGAGTAAATCTCGCACTGCTACCATAAAGGTAATGCCTCCAAATCTTGAGTGCAAATACAACAGCTGCCAGCTCCAAATCGTGAGTGGGATAATTCTGCTCGTATGCCTAAAGGCATAAACAATGACTCTCCCACCCTGCATCAAAACACAGCCCAAACCAATCCTGGAGGGATCACAATAAATGCAGAATTTCTCTCCTTCCATGGCCAACGTCAGTATAGGAGCCGTAGTTAATCTCTGCTTCAATGTCTGAAAGCCATCCTCACACCTGTTGGTCCATTCATACTTCGCATTCTTTCTAGTCAGCCGGGTCAAGGGAGCCAAGATCTTAGAGAACCCTTTAATAATCTCTGATAATATCCAGCCAACCCTAGAAAACTGTGTATCTTGCTAGCACAAGTCGGCCGCGGCCATTTCTTTACGGCCTGAACATTCACCGGATCGACTGAAATACCCTCAGAGGAAATAACATGCCCCAAGAAGTGAATTCTGTCCAACAAAAACTTACACTTCGAGAACCTAGCGTACAGCTAATGCTGGCTCAGAATAGTCAATACGGTCCTCAAGTGCTCCCTGTGCTCTTCCTCACTCCGCGAATAAATCAGAATGTCGTCGATAAACACGATCACAAACTTGTCCAGGTACTCCCTGAACACCCAGTGCATCAGATCCATAAATGCTACAGGGACATTGGTCAACCCGAAGGACATAACCAGGAACTCAAAATGCCCGTACCTCGTTTTGAAGGCCATCTTCGGTACATCCTCTCCCTTTACCGTCAACTAATGATAGCCGGACCTCAGGTCGATCTTAGAAAACACTCGGGCACCCTGTAGCTGATCAAACAAATCATCAATCCTTGGTAATGGATACCTGTTCTTCACCGTCAACTTATTCAGCTCCCTATAATCGATACACATTCATAGGGATCCGTCCTTCTTTTTGACGAACAGAACTGGCGCACCCCAAGGTGAAAAACTAGGGTGTATAAAGCCCTTATCCGTCAACTCCTCCATCTGAGCCTTCAGCTCCTTAAGTTCGGTAGGTGCTAACATGTACGGGTTCTTGCACCCTGGCTCGGCACCTGAGAAAACATCTATTTCGAATTCGATCTCCCTATCAGGGGGCAATCCTGGTAAATCATCACGAAATACCTCTGGGAACTCCTACTCAACAAGAATATCATGTACTCGAGTATCACCCTGTGACTGCGCATTCCCGACACTTGCCAAAAACCCCTGGCAACCCTTGCCCAACAACCGTGGAGTCTGACGAGAAAAGATAGCAGATATCCTGGTAAGACCTTTACCTGCTTTAAATGTGTATCTTTCCCTGCCCGGAGGCCGAAAATGAAGCTCTCTAGTCCTGCAGTCAATCTTCGCATAATGTCTGAACAGCCAGTCCATTCCCAAGATCACCTCATAACCGCTCATATGGAGTATGACTAGCTTGGCATATAACTGTTTCTTCTCCACTGTCACCACATTGCCCCGCACCACCTGTTCTGAATACAAATGTTCTCCTGATGGCAAAGTCACATCATAATGTCGCTCGATGCGATTGAACTCCAAGTTTGCCTTAACAACAAAACCTGTCGACACAAACGAGTGCGTAGCGCCTGTATCAATCAAGGTATAAGCTGTCATACCAGAAACAAAAATGTTACCTACAATTACTGATGGCTGAGCAGCATCATCTGGCTCAAAAAGAGCGAAGATCCTCGGTGTAACTCTGGCTGACGTCTTGCTCGTAGCTGGGCATCTATTGGCTAAGTGTCCCACCTCATTGCAATTGAAGCAGCGGTTCTGACGCGACTTCTTACACTCTCTGGACATGTGGCTCACCTCGCCACAGTTACAACACCGCACTGGGCCCACTCTACATTTGCCCGGGTTGCTCCTCTGACACTTCGGGCACACTGGAAACTGTCTTGAACCCTGCGGCCTCTTGGTGCTCCCCTGGCTACTTGAACTGTCACTAGGCCTCTTCAGGCCATTCTGCATGGATGCTTCCTCGCTCGACTGTTGTAGCGACTCTCTGAATGATCTCCGATACTGCTCCTCGAGTACCTCCTAATAACTAGGAAGCTTCGCCCGAGCCTCTTCAATGTCCAGGGCCTTCGCTACCACCTCCTCATATGGCATGCCTCGGATCCCCGCAATCTGCTTGCCCATATAGATATCCAGCTTCAGGCCCTGCACAAACTGATGTACCTTATTCTCATTGAGTCTCACCAAATGCCTTGCAAACCGCAACAAGGCCTTAAACTGTCGTACATACTCGGCCACAGTGCCAGTCTGCCTCAACTGCGCAAACTCCACCATCTTCTGTGTCCTGACAGAATGGCTGAAGTACTTACAAAAAAACACTGACATGAACTCCTCCCAGGTCGTGGTCTCCACATATCTCGTGGCCACTACAGTATCCCACCAATGGCTTGCATCCTTGGGCAGATAAAATGCCGCACTAGAAACTTTGTCTTGCTCCTCCACCTTTGCAAAACTCATCATCCTCTCCATGCTCCGTATCCACTCTTCAGCACTGAGAGGATCTGGAGATGACCGGTCAAAAGTCGGGGTCTAAGTCTATTACTCCCTCTGTAAGACGAACCCTGGGTGCTATACTGACCCTGGTCGTCCCTGCTCATAAATCTATCCAACTGCTGAGATTGACGGTGGACTAACTCGGTAAGCTACCAGACGGTATCATCCATATCGCTCATAGCTCTATGTGCCTCTTGTCGTGGTCGGCCTCTACCTCTGCCTCTCGCCTCTCCCGACATTTCCTACCTTTAACATATACAAAACTCACATTACTCCTACAATAAATTTAAATGTAAACACTTACAATTGGTGGAGTGCTCCTGTGCAGCGGCTGGCGATGTTAGGTAATCCTCTGAACGACGTCGACCCCGTGGCTCTGATACCATAGCAGTAACAAACCTAGAACCACACGTTCCCGGAGTACTACAGTACGTCTACTTATACACACTATGACACACTAAAAACTGGACACAAGTCACTCAATTTAATACCACTTTTGTTTTCAAATCATCTTCAAAAGAACATTTGTGAGTAGGAAAAATTTTCGACTCGATTCGAAAACAACTCGCGCCTCTAAAAGGGAACACGAAATCCTTAATATAAAAATACGCAGCGGAAAAGAAAAAACAATTTAAAATAGATTTTAAAATAAATCGACAAGACTCAAAATCTTAGGATGGAGTCCAACCCACCCCTTGAACTACACAAATTCGGTGTTGTGCACTCACGTCCTCACTTCGACGCCCCGCGCACACCCTCGCGGCTCGCGCGCGCCAACTCAACATCACCCTGTCACGAGCCCGCTCACAGCGACGCGTGCCCCACGCACCCTTTCTCCGTACCACACCTCAGCACGCATGCCCTCACCTCGTACCTGCAACCACGCCGCACTTCCGCTCCACTCTACACTTCTCTAACACTCACTGTACACATTCCGACCGATTCCATCTCCTCTCGACTCCTAATCTCTCTCCCAAAATTTCGACAGAGTAACGCCTAAAAACTGCGTGTTCCAAAATTTGAGTTCACAAAAAACTAACAATATTTATCTATCAACCATCCAGAGAATCACCATAACAAATAATCAGAGTTTAAAGACAACGAAAATCCATCAAATACAAATGAAGAAAGTCCACAGTATAGAGCAATATCACACTCTAAAATATAAAAATACGTACGCGTCCCCAAAACACTACAACCACTCTATACAATCCTGTACGACCGACGTCTATACGAACTCCTCCATCCGCATAAATACTCGACACAAAATAACAACCCAACGCATCTCACCATCACCTACAGCCACCACGGCTCGGGTCGCCCTAACAAAATCCGCCGTCCGGTGCCTCGGTCGTACGCCGCCAACCGTCTTATTTCTCAGGACTAGGCTCGCGAGGCTCACCAACAAAATCGTCAACACCTACACCATAGAAAACACATCACAAGCCCAATGCTAAGTAAGTAGTACAATATGAAAGTAAAAGCCGTCAATGCAATCCTATCACATGCAGTCTCTACACTCACACTCATGTTGTCACATCTGTGACGCGTAGTGTAGCCACACCAGGGTAAGGAGGAACCTAGCGTCACCTCATAGCCTGACACGTCGTCAATCTCCCAGACTCTCTAGTTACGAGGCCCACAAACTACACACACGCATCACCACACAGCAACCACTTCAGGGTGAGTGTGTACCTCGCGCCACACTACACCCTGACACGTCGCCCCCGTCCCAGCCTCCCCAACATGGGCCATAGTTGCCACTCACACGTTTCGCGACAGCCCAGCCGGCCCACTCCTCGAGTAGAATCCGCGACTGGTGTTGTACTGGCCCACACAGTAGTAGGATCCGCAGTACCATTGCCCATCATTCTCACCGTTAACACATACATGCCGCGTGACGGCCCAGCCGGCCCACTCTTTGAGCGAAATTCGCGGTTGGTTACGTACCGGCCCACACACTAGTAGGATCTGTGGTACCACCGCCACGCTTCTCACCACTTACTCAAAATATGCTCAAAATCATTTTCATTCCCTTTTTAAAAACATATGATGCATGTCAAACAATACGCACGCACACCACAAACAATGACATAAATCCTAAGGTTCTACGGTGTAGGCCCACTTGGGCAAAACACATGCATGCACTACTTACGTGGCGTCCTAAGCTCGCTTGATGCATAGCTTCGCCAAAAATGCCTCAACCTAAAACACAAGCAACCTCTCATCAATCTTTACTTCAAAACTCACAAAATAATTTAAAATGACATTCCTTAACCAAATCCATTAAATTCCAGTTAAAATGGGTCACCAATGTAGTTCGGCCGAAACCAGCGTAAAGTTCGGACGCCCATAACTTTTGCGTCCGTCAACGGAATCGAACGATTCAAGTGGCTAAACGTCCCCCTAGGAACCTAGTTTAATATATTAAGACAGATTTTAAAATGGTATACCGCATATAGGTTGAAAAACACCAAAACCGGATCTTCCCTTTTTTATTAAATTTCAACTTTTTGTTTTCTGCAACCAAAACTCACTCAAAATTAGTCTAACGCATCAACGACAGCCATGCTACTATCACACATCACAATTCTAAGAAAAACGTTCACTAATTTGACTCAGACCAAAATCCGACATAAACTTCCGACGCGCATAACTTTTGCGTCGGATATCGGAATCGAACGATTCCAGCGGCCATACGTTCCTCTAACCACTTATTTTAACCCACTAAAACAAAATTTAAAACAGTTAACGGTACCCCCATCAAAGTCCCCAAAAACAAAATTATTTTTATATAAAGAAAAATCCAAAATCTGAAGTTCGATCCAATTTTGCTAATTTCTTAACCGAACAACTACATTTCAACTTATTAAGCATAATCCAATCAGAAATTAGAAATTCACGCACAAAAATCCAAATTTTTGCTCAACCTTTCCCCCTTGGTTTCTCTCCCTCTCACCAGACATCTACTGTCAATCCACTAACACACACATTCACCCTTCTAATCCACTCAAACATTGCAGCCAAATTCACAGAAACGGATGGAAGCCGAACATTAATCTCGGCCAAACAGAACAGGACAGCAGAGGGAGAGAGGGACTTACAGGGTGTTGTCGCTCTGCACCTAGGTGGGGGAATGGAAGAAGACAAAAATTCGAGCGCTCGGCTGCCAGCAACAGAACTGAATGGGGGCCCTTCCTCGCGGTCGTCGACAGAACACGCTCAGGCTTTCACTTCGAGAGTTCGAGCTGCTGAAACTAAACGACCTCGGTTCGTCGGAGAAGTAATACTCGGCAGCGGTTCCACTCACAAACACGCACTCGTCGTCCACCGATCAAAGACTAAAATCGAGCTCTCGATTGCTCTCTCTCGCGCGTTTGCTCTCGGCTCTGGCGAAATGAAAAACTGAACATTGAACGGCTTCCTCGTGAAGCCGTTCAGTTGTTTTTAAAAAATTTTAATTTTATAAAATAATTTATTTTATTATTTAAATAATAAAATTACCAAAATGCCCATACGTGTTTCAATCGCTTGAAATTTTGTTAAACTCGCGCTCTTCCGACTTTAAAATTTTGAAAACCATCACAAAACTAGACTCCGGCTTATATAACTTAATATACCCGTTAAGATATTTCTCGAAACTCCAAACTAGATTAAATTAAAAATTTCAGAAATTAGCTTTAAAATCTGAAATTTTTCGGATTATTACATCAATCCTCTCTGCTCGCACAGTTCGTTCCCCGTAGTCGACATCGCTACCGTTTTTACATGGACCGGTCGACACTTGTAACCAGAGTCGACACCTGCTTCGACTCTGCCTGTCACAGGTCAAGCCTCGCGGTAGACACCCCTCAAAATATCAGTAAAACTCAACACTAGTTCATTTAAATATGCATGGCAATATATCCTCAATCAAATTCATGAAGTAAAACCTATGGATTGAAAACATAACTTCTCCAAATAAATTTCAAAACAACAACATTCTACTTACATTTTTCCACAATACTCTTACTACACCACCTAAAATTCTCAAAATCTATATAACGTTGTTCGACTCAAAACACTTACAAGAATCACACCCTTTACCCGCCATGGTCGTGTCGCCCCAACATTTTCCTGCACCGGCACTCGACGTCTCCCTCCAACTTCGATCTAGACTTGCCAATCACCTACCAACTCACCCAAAAGCTCATCGTCACCTACACCAAGGAACACAAAATGTAAGCCTAATGCTTAGCAAGTATGGAATATGAACTCGAAAACAAATGCATAATTCAACTCTTCTCATCGACTATACATAATCACCACAAAAGAAAGAAAAACCCACAAACCAACAAGGCCACAACCTACCATCTCCACGGGCCGGGTCGCCCTAAAAAAAATCCACCATCCGGTGCTGCTGTCGCACGCCGCCAACCACCCTACGCCTCTGGACTAGGCATTCGAGGCTCACTAGCAATATCGTCAACACCTATACCACAGAACACACAATATAAGCCGAATGCTCAGTAAGTAATGCGATATGAAAGTAAAAGCTGACAATGCAATCCTATCACATGCAGTCTCTACACTCACACTCATGTTTCACATCTGTGACGCGTAGTGCAGCTGCACCAGGGTAAGGAGGAACCTCACGCTGCCCTACACCTCGACACGTTCCCACCGTCCCAGACTCCCCAGCAACGAGGCCCACAAGCTACACATACGCATCACCACACGGCAACCACATCAGGGTAAGGGTGTACCGCGCGCCACTCTACACCCTGACACGTCGCCCCCGTCCCAGCAACCCTAGCACAGGGCCACAGTTGCCATACCCACACGTTTCACGACAGCGCAGCCGGCCCACCCCTCGAGTAGGATCCGCGACTGGTGTTGCACCGGCCCACACACTAGTAGGATCCGCGGTACCACTGCCCATCACCCTCACCATCAACACATTCACGACGCATGACGACCCAGTCGGCCCACCCCGCAAGTGGAATCCGCGACTGGTGAAGCCCCGGCCCGCACACTAGCAGGATCCGCGGTACCACCGCCACACGTCTCACCACATACTCAAAACATGCTCAAAATCATTTTCGTTCACGTTTTAAAAATATGATGCATGTCAGACAATACGCACGGACACCACAATCAATCACATTATCCCTAAAGTTCCACAGTGTAGGCCCACTTGGGCAAAACGCATGCATGCACTACTTACCTGGCGTCCTAAGCTTGCTCGACGCACAGCTTCGCCAAAAGAAAGCCTCAACCTAAAACACAATCAATCTCTTATCAGTATTTATCTCAAAATTCACCAAATAGCTAAAAATAACCTTCCTTAACTACACTCATGAAATTTCAACTTAAACGGGTCATCGGTTTGGTCCGGCCGAAAACCAGCTTAAAGTTTGTACGCGCATAACTTTTGCGTCTGTCAACGGAATCGAACGATTCAAGTGGCTAAACGTCTACTTAGTAACCTATTTTCACATACTAAGACGGATTTTAAAACAGTAAGCCACAGACAAGCGAAAAACGCCAAAAACGGAATCTGCCCTTTTTATAAAATTTCAACCTCTGTTTTTCTTCAACCAAAACTCACTCAATTCAGCTTTACGCACCAAAAACAAACATGCCACTATCACACGTTGAAATTTCACGAAAAATGCTCACTAATTTGACTTGGACCAAAATCCGTCAAAAAATTCCGACGCGCATAACGTTTGCGTCGGATATCGGAATCGAACGATTCACGCGGCCATAGGTCTCTCTAACCACCTAATTTATCCCACAAAAACAGAATTTAAAACGATCAGCCGAACGTAGGCCGAAACGGCCAAAAACAGAAACTGGCCCAAAGCAAAAAACGTCTTATTCTTGATTTCAATTCGAATTTCACAACTTCTATACACAATCAGTCGTATCCCACTTATACATTCTGGCCAAGCTTGCCGGAATTGAAAGGAGGCCGAGCACCAAGCGTGGCCAACAATAGGGAAACTGACAGGGCTCGCCTTCGGTTTTCCCCTCCAAATTCCCAGCACTCTCTCCTCAACACTTCAGCCAAAATGACCGAAAATGAAGGAAGGCCGAACCTTACACTCGGCCAAACCGGACAGGACAGCAGAGGGAGGAAGAGTGACTTACCGAGCAATGGAGTTCTGCACACAACAGAAAAGAGGGACTCCAGCAAGGCGCTCAAATTGTCGGTGGCAAAATTGGTCGGAAACGCGCCCTCGTGCTCGTCAGCCGAAACACTCGGCTCTCACTTAGGGAAATCGAGCTGCTGAATTCGAATGGCTTCGGTTCGTTGGGACAGCAGCACCTGCTCGCAACTCGCACCTCGCACCCACGCTCGTCGGCCGTCGATCGTAGCTCCGACTACGGCAAACGATTGTCTTAGCCCCTCGGTCGCCTTCTCTCGGCACTCGGGTTCTCTGCAGAAATCAGCCGAATGGCTTCTTCCTGAAGCCATTTGGGTGATTTCATATATATATATATATAATTTTTAAATAAATTACAAATTACAAAACTGCCCTCGCGTATTTTAATCTTCCGTGATTTCGTTAATTTCTCGACCTCCCGATTTTAAATTCTGAAAACCATCGCAAAAGTAGGCTCCGAGTCTTATAATTCAAATTTTTCCATTGAAATATTTTTCAAAACCCCGACCGAGATTAAATTAAAAATTTTGAAAATTAAAAATTAAAAATTTGAAATTTCCGGGTTATTACAATTTAAGTTGGAATTAATTAAGTAGGATTTTAATTTAGACATTCAAATTAGGTAGGAAAGATCCCGGAAGTCATATGAATCGATCCAACCAACTCAATCCGACCCAAGAGAACAACGTAAGGAATTTATGTTTAAATTTCTTGGAAATTGAATTTATTAAGTAGAAATTTAATATCAAAAATTCTATTTGAGCAGGATATTATTTAGAATAGTAAACGAATCCCGATAACCATACCGCTCGGAATCCAAGTAAATAAAAATACTGTTTTCTCAAGTTTTGGCTTTGGCTCTACATCACAAGATATTATATTATTTTCTTATAACTATTTTATTACACGAGTTGATATTTGAGCACGCATATTTCGGCATTGACTTACAATAATATAAAGATAAAATTGGTATGACATATTGTATGTGCATGAAAATGATGGAATTGACGGAAAATATTTGATAGCAAATGTCTGAACGACAATGAGATGGTGAGGTTAAACATTAATGGTACTGATGTGATAGCAAAAGCCTAAACGACAATGAGATGGTGAGTTTGACCAAAAGTAAATTGATAAAGACTGAACCACAATGAAATGACTGAGTCTAAGGTTGGGAAATAAGTACCAACTAGTTATGTAATCAAGATTCGGTAAAAGTAAATCTAAATTTTTGACCATTGCACGTATTTTTGCTTGCTGAGTTAATTATCATATTTTAAATAATTTTGTCATATAGATGACTTTTTATCAGAGGAGGATCTAGCAGCGATCGAGAATTTTCAACTGGCAAACGAGCATACCAAAGAAGACGTTGATTTTCCTGACTTTTTATCTGAAGAGGAGTTAGCAGTGATCGAGAATTTTCCAGTGGCAAACGAGCATACAGAAGAAGAAGTAGATTTTCCTGAGAAAGGAATTTAAAATATTATGTTCCAATTTTTAAAAGTATTTCGTTTTTTATTTTAACTCTAAATAAATTATGTTGAATTTAATTATTAGAGTTTTTATGAATTATTTATGATTCTGCATTTATTTTGAATAACTTTAACTATTGTTTTAATTACAGCTTCCATGCATTTAAGGATTTTTATTCAAAATTTTAAAAAAATGTTTTAAGCTGAAAATTTAGCGCTCGATTTTAAATCAATTTTTGGAAAAAATTTCTAGAGTTTTAAATTAGGGTTTGGAAATTGGAGATTTTAAAATCGGGGCGCTACAGTTTGGTATCAGAGCAATCAGGTTTATAAAACGATTCTGTAGACTTATCTATATCCTCGCGTGCACCTGGAAGATTGTCGACCAGCAAGTAAGTGATTAAAATTTATATTTTGATAAAAATATGTTTGATTATTTTGTAATATATTTTTAAGTAAGATATTTTTTTATTGTTTTTCTTATAAATGCTTTTATAAAATCTTAAATATGGTTTTGAACTTTAATATATATTTTTTTAATTTGACGTATTTATTTGTGATTTCAAATTATTATAAGTTGTATTTTAGTACAAGTTTTATGAATTTGGGGTTATTATTGTGATGTAAATCGCTAAAGCTAAAATACTTATTCTCCATTAAAAGACTTGATCTCGATCAAAAACTTTCCTTAGAATTAAAAAAAGTCTAAAATACGCATAATAGAACTCAGCCTAAGATACGAACAAATCACGATTAGATGATTGAGTAATTAAAAAAAAAGTCAAATTCTCAAATTAAAGATTCTTAAATTAAGAGATAAAGTAATATTATGGACTAATTTGAGAATATTATACGAGATAAGGAATGATGAATATAAATTTAAAGATGCTTAAATGAAGATACCTACTCGTCAGAAATTGATAACTTCAACTCCATTAACAACCACTTATGAATCTTTTTTTGGAGTACACCTATTTTCTCAAGTTTTATAACGAACTCATCCATTAACTCAGTTAATGAAAGAAAATTGAGTTATTTGGCACCAGAGGATTAACAGGGCGAATTGCTAGTTTCTGGATACGAGATATCTATCCTAGTCATTATGAACGCAATTGCCCAATTGACACGTATGAGTGAATTCATGTCTATAGTAACAATTGTCGATAAGATTTATATTATATTAAAATTTACTAAAAATATTGTTTGAGTACTTAGAAGTTGAAATTGAGTTAAGAAACTATGATTGCGGATAAAGTCAATCAATGAGAAGCTGATGAAATAAAGGATGCTGGAGTATGCTGTATGATTTAGTTCAAAAATTCAAAGATTATATCTGGGTGGTTATTCAGTTACATATGTTTTAAATTACTCGAAGACATAGAAATGATATTATACATTATTTTGAGGCTTTAAGGAATCAATGGAAGGTCATGAAATTTATGTGTAGAGTTATATTCAAGTGACTAGATTTGATCATGACTCTAGGAAATGGATATCATCTTAGAAAATAACTCAAAGAAGAGAAATTTAATGATGCGAGAATTTATAATCAACTTTGTAACACCCCGAAAACCCACACGTTCCCGGTGCGCTACAGTGCATCTACACACACACACTAACACTTAATTCACTCAATTTAATACCCTTTTGTTTCCAATTTACTCTCCTTTTTTTTTTTTTTGACTCGATTCGAAAACAACTCGCGTCTCCCCTTCGACACCTCACGCACACTCTCACGATGTCGCACATACCACTCAACGTTACTGTGTTTCGCACACGCTCACAGCGCCGCGTGCCACACGCACCCTGCCGCTGTACAGCACGTCCGCGCGCACACCCTCACCCGGTGTCGCACGACCCGTGGGTACCCAACAGGGCCGCATGCCCCGCGCACCTGCGATCACGCCGCACATCCACACTCATCTAAACTCCTCTAGCATTCATCATACACCCACCTTGACCTATTTCGTATCTTCTCGAATCTCAACCCCTCTCTCGAAATTTCGGCAGAGTACCGCCTAAAAACTGGCTACCCCAAAATTTAACCCTGCACACAATTCACCAGAATCCAACAATATTTACCTATCCATCATCCAGAGAAATCATCCCAACCCAAATCAGAGTAATAAGACGACGAAAATCCATCAAATACAAATGAAGAAAGTCTACAGTATAGAGAAATAACATACTCTAACATGGAAAATATCCGCGTACGTCACCAAAATCACACGCACTCCATATACACTTATACACTGACGCATATACAACAATCAATCCCATCCTCCGTACATAATCACCGCAAAAGAAAGAAAAACCACAAACCGACCAGGCCACAACCTACCATATCCACGGGTCGGGTCGCCCTAACAAAAGTCCGCCATCCGGTGCCGCAGTCGCACGCCGCCAACCATCCTACGCCTCAAGACTAGGCACTCGAGGCTCACCAGCGGTATCGTCAGCACCTACACCACAGAACAGACAACATAAGCCTAACGCTCAGTAAGTAATGCGATATGAAAGTAAAAGCCGACAATGCAATCCTATCACATGCAGTCTCTACACTCACACTCATGTTGTCACATCTGTGACGCGTAGTGCAGCCGCACCAGGGTAAGGAGGAACCTCACGCTACCCTACACCCTGACACGTCGCCACCGTCCCGGACTCCCCAGTAACGAGGCCCACAAGCTACACCCACGCATCACCACACGGCAACCACATTAGGGTAAGGGTGTACCTCGCGCCACTCTACACCCTGACACGTCGCCCCCGTCCCAGCCTCCCCAGCACGGGGCCACAGTTGCCACACACACACGTTTCGCGACAGCCCAGCCGGCCCACCCCTCGAGTAGGATCCGCGACTGGTGTTGCACCGGCCCACACACTAGTAGGATCTGCGGTACCACTGCCCATATCCTCACCGTCAACACATTCACGCCGCATGACGGCCCAGCCGGCCCACCCCTCGAGTAGGATCCGCGACTGGTGAAGCACCGGCCCGCACACTAGCGGGATCCGCGGTACCACCGCCACACGTCTCACCTCATACATCAAAGCATGCTAAAAATAATTTTTGTTCCTGTTTTAAAAAAATATCATGCATGTCACACAATACGCACACACACCGCAATCAATCACATAAACACTAAAGTTCTACAGTGTAGGCCCACTTGGGCAAAACACATGCATGCACTACTTACCTGGCGTCCTAAGCTCGCTCGATACACAGCTTCGCCAACAGAAAGCGTCAACCTAAAACACAACCAATTTCTCATCAGTATTTCTCCCCACATTTACCAATTAGCTAAAAATAACCTTATCTAACTACACTCATTAAATTCCAACTAAAACGGTCCATTGGTTTGGTTTGGCCGAATACCAGCTCAACGTTCGGATGCGCATAACTTTTGCGTCCGTCAACGGAATCAAACGATTCAAGTGGCTAAACGTTCCCTTAGGAACCTAGTTTAACATCCCAAGACGGATTTTAAATCTGTAGGCCGCAGATAGGCGAAAAAATGCCAATAACCGAATCTGCCATTTTTATTAAAATTTCACATTTTCACTTCCCTTCAACCAAAACTCACTCTCAACTAGTTATATGCATCAAAATGGCTATGCTACTCACACACGTCAAATTTTCACGAAAAACGGTCGCTAATTTGACTTAAACAAAAATCTCGCATAAACTTTCGACGCGCATAACTTTTGCGTCGGATATCAGAATCGAACGATTCCAGCGGCCATACGTTCCTCTAACAACCTATTTTAACCCACAAAAACAGAATTTAAAACGATTAACCAAAACTAGGCCAAAATGGTTAAAAACCGAATCTGTTTCTACACAAAATAGACAAATTTCCGTCATCCACCCGATTTCTACAAGTCTCTTCACTAAACATCCACATTCCAGCCAACTAAGCATAAACAGAGCAAAAACCGGTGGTTTCAGACTCGACCCGAACCCCGCAGTCAACACAACTTTTGGGATTTTCCTCTCAACCCGAGCACTCGGCCAAGCCAACCATTTAACACGGTTGAGGCCCCCCTTCCAGACTCCCTGGTTACACGCTCGGACCTCGGGAGTCTGGCTCAGAGTATGCCGACCATAATCGGTCGCAAAACCGAAGATAAACAGGGGAAGGTTACCTGTTTCTCGGTCAAGTTTTCGGCCCAGAAAAATTGAGCCACCAGCTAACCACAGTTCGCCGGAGTGACCTGCGCGCCGGTTTCCCAGCCACGGCAGCTGATCGTCGACGCCAACTCCCGATTCCCGCTCTCCCTCTCGGTCGTTTGCCCTCGCTCTTCCCCAACCTACCATCTCCACGGGTCGGGTCGCCCTAACAAAAGTCCGCCATCCGGTGCCGCGGTCGCACGCCGCCAACCATCCTACGCCTCTGGACTAGACACTCAAGGCTCACCAGCAGTATCGTCAGCACCTACACCACAGAACACACAACGTAACCCTAACGCTCAGTAAGTAATGCGATATGAAAGTAAAAGCCGACGAATCAATCCTATTACATGCAGTCTCTACACTCACACTCATGTTGTCACATCTGTGACGTGTAGTGCAGCCGCATCAGGGTAAGGAGGAACATCACGCCACCCTACACCCTGACATGTCGCCACCGTTCCGGACTCCCCAGCAACGAGGCCCACAAGCTACACACACGCATCACCACATGGCAACCACATTAGGGTAAGGGTGTACCTCGCGCCACTCTACACTCTGACACGTCGCCCCCGTCCCAGCCTCCGCAGCACGGGGCCATAGTTGCCATACACACACGTTTCGCGACAGCCCAGCCGGCCCACCTCTCGAGTGGGATCCGCGACTGGTGTTGCACCGGCCCACACACTAGTAGGATCCGTGGTACACTACCCATATCCTCACCGTCAACACATTCACGCCGCATGAAGGCCCAGCTGGCCCACCCCTCGAGTAGGATCCGCGACTGGTGAAGCACCGGCCCGTACACTAGCGGGATCCGCGGGACCGCCGCCACACGTCTCACCACATACTCAAAACATGCTCAAAACCATTTTCGTTCACATTTTTAAAATATGATGCATGTCAAACAATATGCACGCACACCACAATCAATCACATAAACCCTAAAGTTCTATAGTGTAGGCCCACTTGGGCAAAACACATGCATGCACTACTTACCTGGCGTCCTACGCTCGCTTAATGCACAGCTTCGCCAAAAAGTGTCTCAACCTAAGACACAAACAATCACTCATCAATATTCATCTCAAAATCCACCAAATAGCTAAAAATAACCTTTCTTAACTACACTCATGAAATTCCAACTAAAACGGTCAATTGGTTTGGTTTCGCCAAAAACCAGCCCAAAGTTTGGACGCGCATAACTGTTGCGTCCGTCAACAGAATCGAACGATTCAAGTGGCTAAACGTCCCCTTAGGAACCTACTTTAACATACTAAGACGGATTTTAAAACGGTAAGCCGCAGACAGGCGAAAAATGCGAAAAACCAAATCAGCCATTTTTTTATAAAATTTCAACCTTTGTTTTTTTTCAACCAAAACTCACACGATTCAGCTTTTACACACCAAAAACAGACATGCCACTATCACACGTCAAAATTCCACGAAAAACGGTCACTAATTTGAATTGGACCAAAATCCGACCTAAACTTCCGACGCGCATAACCTTTGCGTCGGATATCGTAATCGAACGATTCCAGCGGCCACACGTTCCTCTAACAACCTATTTTTAACCCACAAAACAGAGTTTAAAATGATCAACCTAAGCCTAGGCAAAACAGCCAAAAACAGAATCTGTTTTTATACGAAAAGTAGCCGAAATTCATCTTCGATCCAAATCTCGCAAATTCTTTCACCAAACAATCACATTTCGATCTACCAATGCACACATCAACAATTTGGCTACTTAGAAAACAGCATGGCAGCACCAACAACCTTCACAGTTTTCTCCCCAAAAACTGAGAATTTCCAATCAGTCCATTGAACCAGACACCCCCTCCCTTATTCCTTCTAATTTTGTCCCCTACTCCCCTGAAATGTAGAGGGTAACACGATCCCATGCTCGCCCATCAGAGTAGGACAAAAATCGAAGGGAAACTCCCTGGTTTCGGTCAGATTTGTCACGAAAGAGCCGACCCACACACTGGCTCCAGCACCCGCACACATTACACCCTAATGCTCCGACGACCGAGTCTTACTGTTGGGGAAATCCAAGAACAACCGAGGCCCCCGTGATCGGTCGACAGAACAAAAGAAAACCGGGGAGAACTCACCTTCGGTTTCTCAGCGCGGGAAGGCAAGGTAGCTCCTCTTTTCAGCTCACCGGAGTACTCTGAGCACCGGCGTCTCTTCCTCGGCGGTCGGTCGTCGGCGATTGCTCCTCCTCGGTCTTTCTCTCATTCTCGCTCTCTCGGCCGCGCACAGCACAGGGTGGAATGGCTTCCACTCGAAGCCATTCCACCTTGTTATTATTATTTTTTTTTTTTAAATTTAAATACAAATTACCAAAATACTCTCACGTGTTCCAATCGTCCGTAATTTTGTTAATTTGCAGACCTCCTGACTTTAAATTTCGAACATCATCGCAAAAGTAGGCTCCGAGTCTAAAATTTAAATTTTCCGTTGAAATATTTCTGAAAACTCTGACCGAGATTAGAGCAAAAATTTCAGAAATTCAAAATTTTCAGGTTATTACATCCCCCCATCTTATAAGAATTTTGTCCCCAAAATTTACGTACCGAATTAGTCGGGATACTGCCGCTCCATGTCATCACGCCGCTCCCAAGTAGTCTCATCTACACCATGGTTGCACTACATCACTTTGACCAGCGGGATCTCCTTGTTGCGCAGCACCTTCACAGCTGATCCTAAGATCCTCACTAGCTTTTCCTCGTAGGACAGCGTCGCCTGGATCTCTATATCCTGTTGTGGCACTACCTGAGAGGGATCACGCATACACTTCCTCAATATTGAGACATGAAAAACATCATGGATGGCATCCAACGACGCAGGCAACTGAAGCTGATATGCAGTTCTCCCAATCCGCTTGACAATCGAGAATGGTCCCACAAACCGAGGGTTGAGCTTCCCCCACTTTCCGAACCTTACCACTCCCTTGAACGGCGAGACCTTCAGAAAAACCTCATCGCCCTCATTAAACTCCAACTCCGGCGTCTCTGATCAGCATAACTCTTCTGTCGACTCTGGGCCGCTTCAATTCTCTTCCGTATCACAGAAATCTTGTCGACAGTTTGCTGTAAAATCTCAGGGCCTATCAATCGGGCCTCCCAAACCTCATCCCAATATAATGGCGACCTACACTTCTTTCCATAGAGGGTCTCATATGGTGCTATACCAATAGTGGACTGAAAACTGTTATTATACGAGAACTCCACTAGCGGTAAAAACTTGTTCCAAGTCGCCTGAAACTCCAACACACAAGCCCTGAGCATATCCTCCAGAATCTGTATAGTCCGCTCCGACTACCCATCGATCTGAGAATGAAAGGCCGTATTGAAATCCAATCTGGTGCCCATAGCCTTATGCAGACTCCTCCAAAACTTAGACGTGAACCTAGGGTCTCGGTCTGAAACAATCGACACCGGAATCCCATGAAATCTGACTATCTCCTGAATATACAACTAGGCAAACTGATCCATCGTATAAGTCATCCTCACAGGCAAAAAGTGAGACGACTTCGTCAACCTGTCCACAATCACCCAGATCGCGTTATGGCCCTTGGCAGTCCTCGGTAGTCCCACCACAAAATCCATGGTGATTCGCTCCCATTTCCACTCCGGTATAGGCAATGGTTGGAACATTCCTGACGGTCGTTGATGCTCCGCCTTCACCTGCTGGCAGACTACGCAGGACTCAACATGCTCAGCCACTGCTCGTTTCATGTTAGGCCACCAATAGTGCTGCTTCAAATCTCTATACATCTTAGATCTTCCCGGATGCACAGATAAAGAAGATGAATGGGCCTCTGATAATATATCCCTTCTTAGCTCCTCATCCTTCAGGACGTACCACCTATCCCGAAATTTCAGAATCCCGTCCTCTGAATAGCTGAACTCAAAATCAGGCCTGGCCTCTATACTCGCCTTCAGCTCGCTACACTCTGAATCAGCCTCCTGAGTCTGGCTGATCCTGTCTAGAATAGTTGGCCTCAACGACAAGGCAGAAAAAGTGGCTGCCAGATCAGAAACCACCTCCAGACCAAAACTCGGCATCTTTGTCAATAACTCAACCGGCCGTATCGTAGTCATGGCAGAAGTCGAGGCTGTCACCCTACTCAAGGCGTCTGCCACCACATTCGCCTTCCCCGGGTGATACCTGATCTCCACATCGTAGTCCTTGACCAGCTCGAGCCATCTTCTCTGTCTCAAATTCAGCTTCTTCTGCGTGAAAATGTACCTCAAGCTCTGATGGTCCGAGTAAATCTCGCACTGCTGCCCATACAGATAATGCCTCCAAATCTTGAGTGTAAATACAACCGCCGCCAGTTCCAAGTCGTGAGTGAGATAATTCTTCTCGTAAGCCTTCAACTGCCTAGAAGCATAGGTAATGACTCCCCCACTCTGCATCAAAACACACCCCAAACCGATCCTGGAGGCATCGCAATAAATACAGAACTTCTCTCCTTCCACGGGCAGCGTCAGTACAGGATCCGTATTCAACCTCTGCTTCAATGTCTGGAAGCTGTCCTCACACCTGTCGGTCCATTCATATTTTGTATTCTTCCTGGTCAGCCGGGTCAGGGGGGCCGAGATCTTAGAGAACCCCTCAATGAATCTCTGATAATATCCAGCCAACCCCAGAAAACTGCGTATCTCGCTAGCACTGGCCGGCCTCGGCCACTCCGTTACAGCCTGAACCTTCCTCGGATCAACTGAAAAACCCTCAGAGGAGATCACATGCCCCAAGAAGTGAATCCTGTCCAACCAAAACTCACACTTTGAGAACTTAGCATACAGCTGATGCTGGCTCAAATAGTCAGTACAATCCTCAGGTGCTCCCTGTGCTCCTCCTCACTCTGCAAGTAGATCAGAATGTCGTCGATAAACACAATCACGAACTTGTCCAGGTACTCCCTGAACACCTGGTGCATCAGAAATCCTGGCAAGACCTTTACCTGCTTTAAATGTGTAGCTCTCCTTGCCCGGGGGCTAGAAATGAACCTTTCTGGTCCTGCAGTCAATCTCCGCATGATGTTTGAACAGCCAGTCCATTCGCAAGATCACCTCATAACCACTCATATGGAGAATGACTAGCTCGGCATATAACTGCTTGCTTCCCACTGCCACAACATTGCCCCGCACCACCTGTTCAGAATACAAATGCTACCCGGATGGCAAGGTGACATCATAATGTCGCTCAGCGGGACCGAACTCCAAGTTGGCCTTTACCACAAAGCCCGTCGACACAAACGAGTGCGTAGCGCCTGTATCAATCAAATTATAAGCTGGCACACCAGAAACAAAAATGTTACCTGCTATCACTGATGATTGGGCAACATCATCTAGCTCAAACAGGGTAAAGACTCTCGGTGTAACTCTGGCTGACGACCTGCTCGCCACTGGGCCTCTGCTAGCACAGTGTCCCACCTCATTACAGTTGAAGCAGCGGTTCTGACGCGGCTTCTGACACTCTATGGACATGTGGCCCACCTCACCACAATTATAACACCCCATTGGGCCCGGCCTGCACTCGCCCGGGTGGCTCCTCTGATATTTCTGGCACATTGGAAACTGTTCCGACCCCTGCGGCCTCTTAGTGCTCCCTTGGCTGCTAGAACTGTCATTAGGCCTCTTTAGGCCCTTCTGCACGGACACCTCCCCGCTGGCCTGTGGCAGCGACTCTCTGAATGATCTGCGAGGCTGCTCTCTGGGTACCTCCCGATAACTAGGAAGCTTCGCCCGAGCCTCCTCAATGTCAAGGGCCTTCGCCACCACCTCCTCGTACGCCATGCCCCGGGTCCCCGCAATCCGCATGCCCATATAAATATCCGGCATCAGGCCCTGCACGAACTGATGTACCTTATTCTCATCGAGGCTCACCAAATGTCCTGCAAATCTCGACAAGGCCTCGATTTGCCATACATACTCGGCCACAGTGCCGGTCTGCTTCAACTGTGCAAACTCCACCATCTTCTGCGTCCTTACTGAATCACTGAAATACTTGCCGAAAAACACCGACCTGAACTCCTCCCAGGTCATGGCCTCCACATCCCTCGTGGTCGCCGCAGTATCCCACCAATGGCTCGCATCCTTGGCAAGATAGAATGTCGCACTAGAAACTCTGTCATGCTCCTCTACCTTGGCAAAACTCATCATCCTCTCCATACACCGTATCCACTCCTCAGCACTGAGAGGATCCGGAGATGATCTGTGAAAGGTCGGGGGTCTAAGTCTGTGCAGCCTGTCACCCCCTCTGTCGGACGAACCCTGGGCGCTAAACTGACCCTGGTCGTCCCTGCTCATAAACCTCTCCAACTGCTGAGACTGACGGTGGACCAACTCGGTAAGCTGTTGGACGGTATAATCCATGTCGCCCACAGCTCTAAGGGGCGCCTCTCGTCGTGGCCGCCTTCTACCACTACCTCTCGCCTCTCCGGACATTTTCTACCTTCCACATAAATATAAAGCTCACATTAGTAGTACAATAAAATTCAAATCTAAACACTTACAGTTGGTGGAGTGCTCCAGTGCAGCGGCTAGCGGTGTTAGGTAATCCTCTGAACAACGTCGACCCCGTGGCTCTGATACCATAACTGTAACACCCCGAGAAACCCCGCGTTCCCGGTGTGCTACAGTGCACCTACACACTACACACACTAACACTTGACATAACTCACTCAATTTAATACACTTTTCGTTTTCAAATCATTTTCAAAAGAACATTTGTGAGTATGAAAATTTTTCGACTCGATTCGAAAACAACTCGCGTCTCGAAGAGGGTACACGAAGTCCTCAACATAAAAACTACGCAGCGAAAAACGAAAACCATTTAAAACAGTTCAAGATAAAACGGTAAGAATTGAATTCCTAGAAAAGAATCCAACGCACTCCTCGAACTACACATCCCGGTCCCTCGCACTCACGTCCCCACTTCGACACCCCGCGCGCACCCTCGCGGTGCCGCACGTGCCAACTCAACGTCACCGTGTCACGCGCACGCTCACAGAGCCACGGGCCCCACGCACCCTGCCGTTATACAGCACGTCTGCGCGCACGCCCTCACCAGGCGTCGCACGACCCGTGAGTACCCGCAAGGTAGCGTGCCCCGCGCACCTGCGATCACGCCGCACTTCCACGCTCATCTACACTTCTCTAGCATTCACTGTTCACATCTCAACACATTCCATACCCTCTTGACTCTCAACCTCTCTCCCGAAATTTCAGCAGAGTAACGGCTAAAAACTGACTATCCCAAAATTTAAATCCTGCACACAATTCACCATAATCCAACAATATTTATCTATCCATCATCCAGTGAAATCACCGTAACCAAATCAGAGTAAGAAGACAACGAAAATCCGTCAAATACAAATGAAGAAAGTTCACAATATAGAGCAATACTATACTCTAACATGTAAAATATATGCGTACGTCCCCAAAATCACACGCACTCTATATACACCTATACACAGACGATATACAACAACTCATGTCATCCTCTGTACATAATCACCACAAAAGAAAGAAAAAACCTGCAAACCGACAAGGCCCCAACCTACCATCTCCACGGGTCGGGTCGCCCTAACAAAAGTCCGCCATCCAGTGCCGCGGTCGCACGTCGCCAACCATCCTACTCCTCTGGACTAGGCACTCAAGGCTCACCAGCAGTATCGTCAGCACTTACACCACAGAACACACAACGTAACCCTAACGCTCAGTAAGTAATGCGATATGAAAGTAAAAGCCGACGATGCAATCCTATTACATGCAAACTCTACACTCACACTCATGTTGTCACATCTGTGACGCGTAGTGCAGTCGTACCAGGGTAAGGAGGAACATCACGTCACCCTACACCCTGACACGTCGCCACCGTCCCAGACTCCCCAGCAATGAGGCCTACAAGCTGCACACGCATCACTGCATGGCAAGCACATCAGGGTAAGGGTGTACCTCGCGCCACTATACACCCTGACACGTTGCCCCCGTCCCAGCCTCCCCAGCACGGGGCCACAGTTGCCATACACACACGTTTCGTGACAGCCCAGCCGGCCCACCCCTCGAGTAGGATCCGCGATTGGTGTTGCATCGGCCCACACACTAGTAGGATCCGCGGTACCACTGCCTATATCTTCACCGTCAACACCTTCACGCCGCATGACGGCCCAACCGACCCACCTCTCGAGTAGGATCCACGACTGGTGAAGCATCGACCCGCACACTAGCAAAATCCGCGGGACCACCGCCACACGTCTCACTACATACTCAAAACAAGCTCAAAACCATTTTCGTTCACGTTTTTAAAATATGATGCATGTCAAACAATACGCACGCACACCACAATCAATCACATAAACCCTAAAGTTCTACAGTGTAGGCCCACTTGGGCAAAACACATGAATGCACTACTTACCTGGCGTCCTACGCTCGCTTAATGCACGCTTCGCCAAAAAGTCTCTCAACCTAAAACACAAACAATCACTCATCAATATTCATCTCAAAATGCACCAAATAGCTAAAAATAACCTTCCTTAACTACACTTATGAAATGCCAACTAAAACGGTCAATTGGTTTGGTTTGGCCAAAAACCAGCCCAAAGTTCGGACGCGCCTAACTTTTGCGTCCGTCAACGGAATCGAACGATTCAAGTGGCTAAACCTCCCCTTAGGAACCCACTTTAACTTACTAAGACGGATCTTAAAACGGTAAGCCGCAGACAGGCAAAAACGCCAAAAACCAAATCTGTCATTTTTTTATAAAATTTCAACCTTTGTTTTTCTTCAACCAAAACTCACTCGATTCAGCTTTTACGCACCAAAAACAAAAATGCCACTATCACACGTCGAAATTCCATGAAAAACGGTCACTAATTTGACTTGAACCAAAATCCGACCTAAACTTCCGACGCGCATAACGTTTTCGTCGGATATCGGAATTGAACGATTCCAGCGGCCACACGTTCCTCTAACAACCTATTTTTAACCCACAAAACAGAATTTAAAATGATCAACCTAAGCCTAGCCCAAACAGCCAAAAACAGAATCTATTTGTATACAAAAAGTAGACGAAATTCATCTTCGACCCAAATCTCGCAAATTCTTTCACCAAACAATCACATTTCGATCTACCAATGCACACATCAACAATTTGGAGAGTTCCTACTTAGAAAACAGCATGGCAGCACCAACAACTTTCATGGTTTTTCCCCAAAAACTAAGAATTTCCAATCGGTCCATTGAACCAGGCACCCCCTCCCTCATTCCTTCTAATTTTGTCCCCTACTCCCCTGAAATGTAGAGGGTAACACGATCCCATGCTCGGCCATCAGACCAGGAAAAAAATCGAAGGGAAACTTCCTGTTTCCGGTCGGTTTTGTCGCGGAAGAGCCGAGCCACACACTGGCTCCAGCACCCGCACACATTACACCCTAATGCTCCGACGACCGAGTCCTACTGTCGGGGAAATCCAAGAATAACCGACGCCCCCGCGCTCGGTCGACAGAACAAAAGAAAACAGGGGAGAACTCACCTTTGGTTTCTCAGCGTGGGAAGGCAAGGTAGCTCCTCTCTTCAGCTCACCGGAGTACTCTGAGCACCGGCGTCTCTTACTCGGCGGTCGGTCGTCGGCGATTGCTCCTCCTCGGTCTCTCTCTCGCTCTCGCTCTCTATGCCGCACACAGCACAGGGTGGAATGGCTTCCACCCGAAACCATTCCACCCTGTTATCATTATTAATTTTTTTTTAATTTAAATACAAATTACCAAAATGTCCTCACGTGTTCTAATTGTCCGTAATTTCGTTAATTTCCTGACCTGCCGACTTTAAATTCTGAACACCATCGTAAAAGTAGCCTCCGAGTCTAAAAATTTAAATTTTCCGTCGAAATATTTCTAAAAACTCCGACCGAGATTAAAGCAAAAATTTCAGAAATTAAAAATTAAAAATCAAAATTTCCGGGTTATTACAATGGCCGAGCATGAAATTGTTCTTACCTCTAAGTCTCTGAAATTTCATGCTAGAATTTAAGGGGGATAGAAGTGAATTTTATGGTGCAATGGGCGGGTTGAGAAATGCACAATTTTGGTGAAGAGAACCGCGAGGGTTTTTGGTGCTGCTATGCTATTTCTAATTAGAAACTCTGCAAATTGTTAATGTATGTATTGGTAGATCGAAATGTGATTGTTCGGTGAAGGAATTGGCGAGATTGGATCGAAGTTGAATTTTTGGCTATTTTTCGTATAAAAAACAGATTCTGTTTTTGGCTGTTTTGGCTAGGCTTGGGTTGATCGTTTTAAATTTTGTTTTTTGTGGGTTAAATTAGGTTGTTAGAGGGACGTATGGCCGCTGGAATCGTTCGATTCCGAAATCCGACGCAACAGTTATGCGCATCGGAAGTTTATGGCGGATTTTGGTCCGAGTTAAATTAGCGAGCGTTCTTCATAGAAATTTGATGTATGATAGTAGCATAGCCGTTTTTAATGCGTTAGACTAGTTGCGAGTGAGTTTTGGTTGAAGAGAAGTGAAAATGTGAAATTTGATAAAAAAATGGCAGATTCAATTTTTATCATTTTTCACCTGTCTGTGGCTTACCGTTTTAAAATCCGTCATAGTATGTTAGACTAGGTTTCTAAGGAGACGTTTAGCCACTTGAATCGCTCGATACCGTTAACGGACGCAAAAGTTATGCGCGTCCGAACTTTGGGGCTAATTTTCGGCCGAACGAAACCAATGGCTTGTTTTAGTTGAAATTTCATTAGTGTTGTCAAGGAAGGTTTTTTTTAGCTATTTGGTGGATTTTGAGATAAATATTGATGAGTGGTTGTTTGTGTTTTGGGTTGAGAGATTTTTTGGCGAAGCTGTGTGTCGAGCGAGCTTAGGACGCCAGGTAAGTAGTACATGCATGCGTTTTACCCAAGTGGGCCTACACTGTAAAACTTTAAGGTTTGTGTGATTGATTGCAGTGTGCGTGCGTATTTTTTGTCATGCATCATATTTTAAAAACGTGAAGGAAAATGGTTTTGAGCATGTTTTGAGTATGTGGTGAGGTGTGTGGCGGTGGTACCGCGGATCCCACTAGCGTGCAGGCCGGTGCTTCACCAGTCGCAGATTCTGCTCGAGGAGTGGGCCGGCTAGGCCGTCATGCGGCGTGAATGTGTTGACAGTGAGGGTGATGGGCAGTGGTACCACGGATCCTACTAGTGTGTGGGCTTGTGCAACACCAGTCGCGGATTCCGCTCGAGGATTGGGCCGGCTGGGCTGTCGCAAAACGTGTGTGTGTGGTAACTGTGGCCCGTGCTAGGGAGGCTGGGACAGGGGTGACGTGTCAAGGTGTAGTGTGGCACGAGGTACACCCTTACCCTAATGTGGTTGCCGTGTGGTGATGCGTGTGTGTAGCTTTTGGGCCTCGTTGCTAGGGAGTACGGGACGGTGGCGAGGTGTCAGGGTGTAGGGTGGCGTTAAGTTCCTCCTTACTCTGGTGCGGCTACACTACGCGTCACAGATGTGACAACATGAGTGTGAGTGTAGAGACTGCATGTGATAAGATTGCATTGTCGGCTTTTACTTTCATATCGCATTATTTACTGAGCGTTAGGCTTATGTTGTGTGTTCTGTGGTGTAGGTGCTGACGATCTTGCTGGTGAGCCTCGAGAGTCTAGTCTTGAGGCATAAGAGGGTTGGCGGCGTGCGACCGAGACACCGGATGGCGGATTTTTGTTAGGGCGACCTGACCCGTGGAGATGTGAGGTGGTGGCCGGGTTTGTTTGCGGGTATTTTTCTTTTGTGGTGATTATGTACAGTCGATGAGATGAGTTGTATATGCGTCAATGTATAGGTGTATATGGAGTGCGTGTAATTTTGGCGACGTACGCATATATTTTACATGTAGGAGCTTGGAATTGCTCTATACTGTGAATTTTCTTCATTTTAAATTGATGGATTTTCGTTGTCTTCATTAAATTTTTGGGATAGCCAGTTTTTAGGCGTTACTCTGCCGAAATTTTGGAAGAGGGGTTGGGAGTCGAGAGGATATGAAGTAGGTTGAGGGGTGTACAGTGAATGCTAGAAAAGTGTAGATGAGCGTGGGAGTGCGGCGTGATCGCGCCGGGTGAGGGCGTGTGTGGGGTCGTGCTGTACAGCGGCAGGGTGCGTGGGGCACGCGGCGCTATGAGCGTGCGCGAGACACAGTGACGTTGAGTTGGCACGTGCGGCACTGCGAGAGTGCGCGTGGGGTGTCGAAGTGGGGACGTGAGTGCGCGGCACCAGATTGTGTAGTTCGAGGGGTGCGTTGTATTCTTTTTTTCTAAGATTTCGAGTCTTACCGTTTTATCTTAAACTATCTTAAATGGTTTTTTTTTTTCGCTGTGTAGTTTTATGTTGAGGATTTCGTGTTCCCTCTTCGGGACGCGAGTTGTTTCGAATCGAGTCAAAAACTTTTCATACTCACAAATGTTCTTTTGAAAATATTTTGAAAACGAAAGGGGTATTAAATTGAGTGGGTTATGTCAAGCGTTAGTGTGTGTGTAGTGTGTAGATGCACTGTAGCGCACCAGGAACGCGGGGTTTTCTCGGGGGTGTTACATAATTGACCCATAGGTAATGAAAGTATTGATAATCTTATATTCGAAAAATTTAGTTTAGGAAAAGTTTTAGAAAATATTAATAGTAGATTTTATTTGACAAAGTTTTAGGACATAATTGATAAAAACTTAGTTCAACACTTAATATATGAATTTTACTTTGTAAGTGTTTAATGTCGCTTGATTAAGAAAATATTGAAATCAGGTTTTCATTAAAAAGTTAGTACATTTTGAGGAATATAAATTGATCAAAGAAATGTTGAGAATTTAAAGTTCAAATTTATTCTAAATTGATTACTATTAGAGGGATGTATGAAGTTACATTGTAGTGGAGTAATTATTAAAAATTTTTAAAAATATGAAATTCAATGATCTGAGGATTATATAAATTTTGTTCGTGGATAAATGGAAATGGAATGAATTTAGATGACTTTGAAAATTGAGCTTTTAGTTGATTAAATTAAAATCAAGGACTCTATGAATGATTGAGTGTTAAAGTATATAGTTTAGAATTATTTAATTTGAGA
Organism: Begonia peltatifolia; assembly: GCA_022433055.1. Taxonomy (NCBI): domain Eukaryota; kingdom Viridiplantae; phylum Streptophyta; class Magnoliopsida; order Cucurbitales; family Begoniaceae; genus Begonia; species Begonia peltatifolia. The sequence continues at coordinate 7,585,213 of CM039519.1, read as the reverse complement.
ACATAGGAATTAGATAGTACTTGATAAATACTCGAGGCTTTAGTTGATCAAATTGAATGTAGTGAACGTAATTGTGAGAATTATATTCGAGTATGTGGTTAGAGAGATCATCGTTTGGGGAACCATCGAGAATAAATCTTAGTCGATGAATTACTAAATTTTGAGGATAATATTTATCAAAATAAAATTAAAGTTTTTGAATAAGAATTTAAATTTTGATGATGTATTTGATTGGAATGGACTCGATGATATATAGATCATTATTTCTGTAGGCATGAGGATTATATTGATCATCATGAATAATTATACTTTGAGGATATAATTGAGATCTTAAATATAAAATTTATATCTAGTTATTTAATTTAAATAAACATTACTCGAAAAATTCTGAAGTTTAGATATTACTTAAGAAATTATTAGAATTTTGAGGATATTTTAGTGTTGTAGTTAAAAAAAATGGCATTTGGGTATATATATATGACAATTATGTGTACTCAATTTAGAACCTTCATTACTCGAGAAAATTTAGAGTTTAGATTTTATTGATCAATTATTAAATTCTTGAGGATATAGATGAAAAAAAAA
>CM039519.1:7534474-7581862 GCA_022433055.1 Begonia peltatifolia | reverse complement strand
ACCTCATAACCACTCATATGGAGAATGACTAGCTCGGCATATAACTGCTTCCTCCCTACTGTCACAACATTGCCCCGCACCACCTGTTCTGAATACAAATGCTCCCCGGATGGCAAGGTCACATCATAGTGTCACCCGGCGGGGCTGAACTCCAAGATGGCCTTAACCACAAAACTCGTCGACACAAACGAGTGCGTAGCGCCCGTATCAATCAAAGTATATGCTGCCACACCAGAAACAAAAATGTTACCTGCTATCACTGATGGCTGGGCAGCATCATCTGGCTCAAACAGGGCAAAGACCCTCGGTGTAACTCTGGCTGACGACCTGCTCGCCACTAGGCATCTACTGGCAAAGTGTCCCATCTCATTGCAGTTGAAGCAGCGGTTCTGTCGCGGCTTCTGGCACTCTCTGGACATGTGGCCCACCTCGCCACAGTTATAGCACCTCACTGGGCCCGGCCTGCACTCGCCCGGGTGGCTCTTCTGACATTTCGGGCACACTGGAAACTGCCCCGACCCCTGCGGCCTCTTAGTGCTCCCCTGGTTGCTAGAACTGTCACTAGGCCTCTTCAGGCCCCTCTGCACGGATACCTCCCCACTGGCCTGTGGCAGTGACTCTCTGAATGATCTGCGAGGCTGCTCTCTGGGTATCTCCCGATAACTAGGAAGCTTCGTCCGAGCCTCCTCAATGTCAAGGGCCTTCGCCACCACCTCCTCGTACGGCATGCCCCGGGTCCCCGCAATCCGCATGCCCATATAAATATCCGGCTTCAGGCCCTGCACGAACTGATGTACCTTATTCTCATCGAGGCTCACCAAATGTCATGCAAACCTCGACAAGGCCTCGAACTGTCGCACATACTCAGCCACAGTGCCGGTCTGCTTCAACTGTGCAAACTCTACCATCTTCTACGACCTGACTGAATGACTGAAATACTTGCCGAAAAACACCGACCTGAATTCCTCCCAGGTCATGGCCCCCACATCTCTCGTGGCCACCACAGTATCCCACCAATGGCTCGCGTCCTTGGCAAGATAGAACGCCGCACTAGAAACTCTGTCCTGCTCCTCTACCTTGGCAAAACTCATCATCCTCTCCATATTCCGTATCCACTCCTCAGCACTGAGAGGATCCGGAGATGATCCGTCAAAGGTCGGAGGTCTAAGTCTGTGCAGTCTGTCACCTCCTCTGTCGGACGAACCCTGGGCGCTAGACTGACCCTGATCGTCCCTGCTCATAAACTTCTCCAACTGCTGAGACTGACGGTGGACCAACTCGGTAAGCTACCGGACGGTATCATCCATGTCGCCAACAGCTCTAGGAGGCGCCTCTCGTCGTGGCCGCCCTCTACCCCTACCTCGCGCCTCTCCTGACATGTTCTACCTTTAACAAAAGTATAGAGCTCACATTAGTACTACAATAAATTCAAATCTAAAAACTTACAGTTGGTGGAGTGCTCCCGTGCAGCGGCTGGCGGTGTTAGGTAATCCTGTGAACGACGTCGACCCCGTGGCTCTGATACCATAGCTGTGACTCCCCGAAAACCCACACGTTCCCGGTGCGCTACAGTGCATCTACACACACACACTAACACTTAACATAATTCACTCAATTTAATACCCTTTTGTTTCCAATTTACTCTCCTCCTCTTTTTTTTTTGAATCGATTCGAAAACAACTCGCGTCTCCCCTTTGACACCTCACTTCCATTGTGGGTAATGTATTTGGGTTCAAGGCCCTGCGCGCTCTACGTCTGGAGGATTGCACACTCTCATGGTGCCGCACATACCACTCAACGTTACTGTGTTTCGCGCACGCTCACAGCGCCGCGTGCCCCACGCACCCTGCCGCTGTACAGCACGTCCGCGCGCACACCCTCACCCGGTGTCGCATGACCCGTGGGTACCCAACAGGGCCGCATGCCCCGGGCACCTGCAATCACGCCGCACATCCACACTCATCTAAACTCCTCTAGCATTCATCGTACACACACCTTGACCTATTTCGTATCTTCTCGAATCTCAACCCCTCTCCCAAAATTTCGGCAGAGTACCGCCTAAAAACTGGCTACCCCAAAATTTAACCCTGCACACAATTCACCAGAATCCAACAATATTTACCTATCCATCATCCAGAGAAATCATCCCAACCCAAATGAAGAAAGTCTCCAGTATAGAGAAATAACATACTCTAACATGGAAAATATCCGCGTACGTCACCAAAATCACACGCACTCCATATACACCTATACACTGACGCATATACAACAATCAATCCCATCCTCCGTACATAATCACCGCAAAAGAAAGAAAACCCACAAGCAGACCAGGCCATAACCTACCATATCCACGGGTCGGGTCGCCCTAACAAAAGTCCGCCATCCGGTGCCGCAGTCGCACGCCGCCAACCATCCTACGCCTCAGGACTAGGCACTCGAGACTCATCAGCGGTATCGTCAGCACCTACACCACAGAACACACAACATAAGCCTAACGCTTAGTAAGTAATGCGATATGAAAGTAAGGAGGAACCACACGCCACCCTACACCCTGACACGACACCAACGTCCCGAACTCCCCAGCAACGAGGCCCACAAGCTACACCCAGGCATCACTACACGGCAACCACATCAGGGTAAGGGTGTACCTCGCGCCACTCTACACCCTGACACGTCGCCCCCGTCCCAGCCTCCCCAGCACGGGACCAAAGTTGCCACACACACACGTTTCGCGACAGCCCAACGGGCCCACCCCTCGAGTAGGATCCGCGACTGGTGTTGCACCGGCCCACACACTAGTGGGATCCGCGGTACCACTGCCCATATCCTCACCGTCAACACATTCACGCCGCATGACGGCCCAGCCGACCCACCCCTCGAGTAGGATCTGCGATTGGTGAAGCACCGGCCTGCACACTAGCGGGATCCGCGGTACCACCGCCACACGTCTCACCTCATACATCAAAGCATGCTAAAAATCATTTTTGTTCCCGTTTTTTAAAAAAATATGATTCATGTCACACAATACGCACACACACCGCAATCAATCACATAAACACTAAAGTTCTACAGTGTAGGCCCACTTGGGCAAAACACATGCATGCACTACTTACCTGGCGTCCTAAGGTCGCTCGATACACAGCTTCGCCAACAAAAAGCCTCAACCTAAAACACAACCAATTTCTCATCAGTATTTCTCCCAACATTTACCAACTAGCTAAAAACAACCTTCTCTAACTTCACTCACGAAATTTCAACTAAAACGGTTCATTGGTTCGGTTTGGCTGAAAACCAGCCCAACGTTCGGATGAGCATAACTTTTGCGTCCGCCAACGGAATCGAGCGATTCAAGTGGCTAAACGTTCCCTTAGGAACCTAGTTTAACATCGTAAGACGGATTTTAAATCGGTAGGCCGCAGATAGGCGAAAAACGCCAATAGCCGAATCTGCCATTTTTATTAACATTTCACATTTTCACTTCCCTTCAACCAAAACTCACTCCCAACTAGTTATATGCATCAAAATAGCTATGCTACTCTCACACGTCGAATTCCCACGAAAAACGGTCCCTAATTTGATTTAAACCAAAATCTCGCATAAACTTCCGACGCGCATAACTTTTGCGTCGGATATCGGAATCGAACGATTCCAGCGGCCATACGTCCCTCTAATAGCCTAATCCATCCCACAAGAACAGAACTTAAAACAATTAACCAAAACTAGGCCAAATTAGCTAAAAACCGAACTGCCCCTGCACAAAAATGCTTAAATTTTTGATTTCAAACTTCAATTTACAAACTTCCACACACAACTAGCCCCATCTCGTCCATAACTCTCGGCCAAGCTCACTGCAAAGGCAAGAACGCCGAGCACTAAGCTCGGCCGAAACAGGAAACCGACAGGGCTCACCTTCGGTTTCCTTAAGCTCGCAACATCACCTTCGCGCTACCCTACCACTTGCGGCCAAATTCCATCAATGCCGAAAGCAGGCCGAGCACTAAGCTCGGCCAAGCCAAAAAAAAAATAGGACGACAGAACAAGAAAAGAGCTTACCGTTGCGTTACTGTGCGCTCGGTCGAATGGAGGACAATGCACGGCCGAACACCCAGTCCCGGCAGTCTCCCCAACGCCCACTCGCGTCTGCCGAAGAATCGAAACTCGAGGATTTTCCTCCCCTCTCCCGCGTCTACTCTCGGCTTTCTCGGGAATTCAAGCTGCTGAAACCGGATGGCTTCGGTTCGTCGGGACAGCAGCACGTGTTCGCAACCCGCACCTTGCACCCACGCTCGCCGGCCGTCGATCACAGCTCCGCACACGACCGCTCTCCCCTGCACGCTAGCTCTCGGCGCTCTCGGTTGCTCGCAGAAAACCAGCCGAATGGCTTCTTCCCGAAGCCAATTGGGTGGTTTGTATTTATTTATTTTTTTTTTTCAATAATAAAAATACAAATTACCAAATTACCCTCACGTGCTTCAATCGTCCAAAATTTCATAACTTTCTCGACTTCCCGACTTTAAATTCCGAAAAACTTCGCAAAAGTAGGCTCTGAGTCTTATAATTCAAATCTTTCCCGTTGAAATATTTCTCAAAACTCTGACCGGGATTAAACTAAAAATTTCAAAAATTAAAAATAAAATTCAAAATTCCCGGGTTATTACAGACACCCGTTTCCATAGCTCGACATCTTAATCATCTATGCCCGCGCAGGTCGTCCCCCGCGGTCGACACTGCTACCGTTTTTACATGCACCAGTCGACACCAGTAACCAGGGGTCGACACCTGATTCGACTCTGCCTGTCACAGATCGAGCCTTACGGTCGACACTCACCTTACATTTACACTGACCGGTCGACACCCCTCAATTTTGGTCGACACCTCAAACCAGTATCAGTAAAACTCAACACCAGTTCATTTAAATACTCACGGCAATATCTCCTCAATCAAATTCACGAGGTAAAACTTATGGATTGAAAACATAAATTCTCCAAATAAATTTCAAAACAACAACATTCTACTTACATTTATCCACAATACTCTTACTACACCACCTAAAATTCTCAAAATCTATATAACGTTGTTCGACTCAAAACACTTACAAGAATCACACCCTTTACCCGCCATGGTCTTGTCGCCCCAACATTTTCCTACACCGGCACACGACTTCTCCCACCAACTTCAATCTAGACCTGCCCATCACCTAGCAACTCACCCGAAAGCTCGTCGTCACCTATACCAAGGAACACAAAACGTAAGTCTAATGCTTGGCAAGTATAGAATATGAACTCGAAAACCAATGCATAACTCAACCCTTAACACATGAAGTTTCTACACTCAATCTCGTTTTTTTTTCGTTTCATTATTTTCATCTTCCACTTTCACGTGTAAGTCAAACTAGCACCCATCCCTTCCACATTTAGAACGACCAATCCATAACCCACGGAGCGAGGTTAGAGGCACACATCATGTTCGCAAACGGGACAGCCCTACGTAATCTGCTCCTAACAGCGATTATAGAACCCCATCGTGCTTTCTCACTAGCACGTTAACGACAAGGCGTTCACCCATGCGTTGCAAATCTTTTCTTTTTTGATTACGTTTCATATGCACAATTTCAAACATGCTCAAAACTCGTATTTCGTAATTCAAAACCATGATGCATGACAATCACGAATGCACGACTCAAACAGCAAAACAAACAAGCAAGCAAACAGGCAATTCTACCATTCCAAGGTGTAGGCCCGAAGGCAATTCACACACGTTCCAACACTTACATGGCGCTCTCAAAATCTTTTCGTGCTTTGTAACTTGGCGTTCTAACTGGAATACCTATAAAATTATACATCCGTCAAATTCTAACTCATCAAATTCATAATTCCTTAACTTGAAAGTTCTAATCCACATTAAAACCAAAACTCTCTGCTAAAGCCGAAATACCGAACAAATTTTCGTCCAACTTCGGAAATTCACAACTTGTTCAATACTCGTCTGAATTGGACGATACAAAATACTATGGGTTCCTAAGGACGTCTAGCTTCCTATGGTCCCATCCTTTTCCCATTCGGATGTCCACAACTTAACCGAACATGGCCGAACAGATACCATTCCAAAAATTCACATGCACAGCCAATAAACCATCTAATCTTCCTCACAATCTCTCGTAATCTACTCCTATTTCTATCATAAGCACCAATACGCGGATGGAATTCAACTCTACGCTCAATTTCTCGCATTACCCTCCTAGGTTTTCACTAATTTGCCCTATATCCTAGTTAACTCCATTTTTATCGCTAAAACAACCAACATACTAACTACATACTCAAAACTAGGTAAAACATACCGTAGATTTGAAGATTCGTGGCAAAACAGAGTGATCGTTGAGGGCTTCACGCGGGAGAGGAGACGCTACGGAGAAGGAGGAGAAGCTGAAGGGGACTACACTGAAGAATAACACCGCAACGTGTTTTAGTTTTCGACCCCCCCCCCCCCCCCCCCTTTTTTTTTTATTTTATATTTTTCCTAATTACCAAACTGCCTCCGCCTTTAACCGTTTCACAAATCTGTGATTCCATCTTGTTCCAGTTTGATTCTTAAATTTTTCTCTCGACAATCAGACTCAAAATAATCTTTTACTCAAGGGCCAAAATTTTTCGTTATTAATTCGGACCAAAACTCCACCGATTACAAATTACAAAATTCGAAACTAGTTTAAACGAAAATTCTGGGCATCACATCCCTCCCTCCTTACAAAAATTTTGTCCCCAAAATTTGCTACCTAAACAGTTCAGGACAACGTTCCATCATGTCATGTTGTCTTTCCCACGTCGCCTCCTCCACATCGTGGTTACACCACAGCACTTTTACCAGCAGAATATCTTTGTTGCGTAGTGTCTTCACCGCATAGTTTAAAATCTCCGCTGGCCTCTCCTCGTACGCTAAGGTTTGGTTGTATTTCAATTTTCTGCTGGACCACAACGTGTAATGGATCTCTGAGACACTTCCTTAGCATCGACATGTGAAAGACATTATGAACTCATTCCATGAAAGCTGGCAGTTCTAGTTAGTACGCAGCTCTTCTAATTTTTTTCGTGATTGGGAATGATCCAATGTATCTTGGGCTCAACTTATGCTTCCTCCCGAATCTCATTATGCCTTTAAATGGTGAAATTGTCAGAAAAACTTCATCTCCTACTTCAAATTCCAATTCCCTTCTTCTTTCATCGGCGTAACTCTTTTGTCGACTTTGAGCTATCAATATTTGCTGCCGAATAACTTTGATCTTCTCAGTGGTTTGTTGCACAATTTTTGGACCAATCAAACCTGCTTTGCCGACTTCATCCCAATAAAGGGGCGATCTGCACTTCCTTTCGTACAATGCTTCGTAAGGGGCCATACTTATCGTCGCCTAATAGCTGTTGTTGGAAGAGAATTCCACCAAGGGTAAATACTTGCTCCACGAATCCTGTAACTCCAACACACAAGCTCGAAGCATGTCCTATAAAACCTGAATAGTCCGCTCATATTGCCCATTAGTTTGAGGATGAAAGGCTGTACTGAAAGTCAGCCGTGTCCCTATTGCCTTGTGCAGACTCTTCCAAAATTTCAAAGTGAACCTCGGGTCAATTGAAATCGGAACCCCATGCAACCTTACTATCTCCTGAATATACAGGTTAGAAAATTGGTCCATGTTGAAGGTCATCTTTATCGGTAGGAAATGGGCAGATTTGGTTAGACGATCCACAATCACCCACATCGCATCGAATCCATTTGCCGTCCGGGGCAATCCAACCACAAAATCTATGGATACTTGGTCCCACTTCCATTCTGAAATCGACAATGGTTGCAACTTTCCAGCTAGTATCTGATGTTCAGCCTTAATTTGCTAGCAGATTAAGCATGTCTCCACATACTTTGCTACAGACCTTTTCATGCCAGGCCACCAATAATGTTGCTTAAGGTCTCTGTACATCTTTGTGCTTCCAGGATGTATAGAGAACCTTGAGGAGTGCGCTTCAGACAAAATGTCTTCCCAAAGCTGACCGTTATTCGGAACGTACCACCTATTTTGAAACTTCAGGATTCCATCATTTGAACAGCTAAATTTGGCTCTGTCGTTAGATGTCATGCTCGTCCTGAATTTGTTGCATCTTGAGTCATCTTGTTTAATTTCCTCTAGAATCGACGGATTTAGAGATAAGACTGACAATTGCGCTGTCACTTTTGAGGTTAACTCCAAATTAAATCTCTCAAATTTAGCACTAAACTCCTTAGTGTGGTATTTGATCTCCAGGTCATAATCCTTCACAAACTCCAACTACCGCCTCTACCTCATATTCAGCTCCTTTTGAGTAAAGATATACTTCAGACTTTTGTGATCCGAGTATACCTCACACTGCTGTCCATAAAGATAGTGCCTCCAGATCTTTAGCGCGAAAACAACCACCGCTAACTACAAATCATGGGTTGGATAATTTCGTTCATAGGGCTTTAATTGTCTCGAAGCATAAGCTATCACCCATCCGTTTTGCATCAATACACAACCCAATCTAATTCCTGAAGCATCACAATAAATATTGAACTTCTTATCCATCACCGAAAGTGTCAATACTGGAGCTGTAGTCAATTTCTGCTTCAGCATCTGGAAACTGTGCTCACAGTGCTCCGTGCATATATATTTGACTTCCTTTCGCGTCAGATGAGTTAGGGGCGCTGCAATCTTTGAAAATCCCTCAATAAACTTTCTGTAGTAACCCGCGAACCCTAGAAAGCTTTGAATTTCTCTGATGCTCCTTGGTTGTGGTCATTCATTGATCGACTGTATTTTAGCTGGATCCATCGATATCCCTCCGCCAGAAATTACATGTCCAAAGAAATGGACCTTATCTAGCCAAAACTCGCACTTGGAGAACTTCGCATACAACCGATGATGCTTCAAGATCTCTAGAACCATCTTCAAATGCTCCTTATGTTCCTCTTTGTTTCAGGAGTAAACCAAGATATTGTCGATAAATACAATGACGAACTTATCCAGATACTCTTAGAATACCCGATTCATTAGGACCATAAAAATTGCTGGGGCATTTGTCAGTCCAAATGACATTACCAAAAATTATAGTGTCTATATCTAGTCCGAAAACCTGTCTTCGGAATATTCTGCGATCTAACCTTTAGCTGATAATACCCTGATCTCAACTCTATCTTCGAGAAAATCCAAGCTCCTTGGAGTTGATCAAATAAATTATCTATTCTCGGTAATGGATACTTATTCCTTATAGTTAGCTTGTTCAGCTCCCGGTAGTCAATACACATCCGGAGCGATCCATCTTTCTTCTTTACAAATAGGACTGGCACGCCCCACGGTGAAAAACTCGGACGTATGAATCCTTTTTCCAATAGCTCTTCTAGCTGCCTTTTCAATTACTTTAATTCTGGAAGAGCCAACCTATATGGGTTCTTTGATATTGGCTCGGCACCGGGATATGTGTCGATCACAAATTCAACTTCTCTGTCTGGGGGTAATCCGGGCAAGTCATCCAAGAACACATCAGGGAATTCACGAACTACCTCAATATCCTGTGGCTCCGTCTCCACATGAAAGTGAGTATCTAAAATTGTTGTTTCCATTATTAACCTCCGAACCTCGACGGGTGCCATTACGGATAGCCTCCCCCTATTTTTCATAGCCTGCAGCGAATGCTTTGCACCATCTTGGGGTTGAAAATTAACAGTCCCAGCCCTGAAATCGATCATCACGTAGTGCCGAAATAGCCAATCCATACCCAATATCACGTTATAGCCCGTTATCCCCACTACTATAAAATTGGCAGGCATACTCCTGGTCCCCACTGATATGAAGCTGTCGCATACTACTTGATCGGAGTGCATGCGCTCACCGAATGGTAACCCCACTTCATATGTGCACCCGGCGGGTTTAGCCCACAAGTTCACCTTTACCACAAAAGTCGTAGCAACATATGAGTGCGACACTCCTGAATCTATCAATGTAAATGCGGGCACCGTATCAACTAGTACCATACTTGAGATAACAGCTGGACGATCCTCGCTCTCGGGCTCTATCATTACGAAGATTCTGGGCGTTATCTTGGCCCGACCCTTCTTTGCCACGGGGCAATCTCTGGATATGTGGTCGGTCTTATTACAGGTAAGACACCGGTTGACCCTCGGCTTTGTGCAATTCCTGGAAATGTGATCAGCTTCATTGGAATCGTAACATCTGCCTGCAAATTGTCCACACTCTCCCGGGTGGCTTTTCGAGCAATTGGGACACTGCAGGTAACTATTCAGTATTTGGGGCTTCTTTCCTCCCCTGGAATCATGCACCATGCCATCTGGCCTCTTGTTAAGCAAGTAAGAGTAAGATCCTCTCCTGCTTGACTGAGGTGTGATTTCCTTAAAGAATCTCCTGGTGGTCTCTCCTTGCTTCGCACACTTGGCTTCCGCTCCTTCTACTGTCAGTGCTTTAGCCACGACTTGTGCATACGGTACTCCCTCAGTTCCAGAAATCGTTACACCCCTATATATTTCTTGCTTTAACCCTTGCACGAACTGTAGCACCTTTTCTTCTTCATTGCTCACCAATTGGCTTGCAAATCTGGACAATGATTTGAACTGTTAGACATATTCGGCTACTGGCCCAATCTACTTTAACGGTAAAAACTCCAATGTCTTTGCAGCTTGGACCGTCTGATTGTAGTACTTATCATAAAACATCTCTTTAAATCTTTTTCAGGTCAAGTCCCTGGCAGCTGTGGTGGCTTCTACTATCTCCCACCAACTTTGTGCGTTATTCGAAAGTTAAAATGTCGCACACGTAACCATATTTCCTTCCTCCAGCCCGGCATACTTGAACATGTTCTCGATGATGCGGATCCACCTTTTCGCAGCCATCGGGTCTGTCATTTGGCCCTCAAATGTCGGAGGCTTCAATTTCCTGAACCTCTCTCCGCTAGAGCCTGCTTCATGGCTCCCCTGTCCTTGATTCAACAGCATCGCCAATTGTTGGGCTGCCTGTCAACCAACTCGGTTAGCTGTCATATCGTAGCCAAGTTGTGATCACCTTCCGACTCTACTGCCTCTCGCGAAACTCTAGGTTGTCCCAGTCGTCTATCCATTTCAGATAATTCCTATACGAGGTTAGCATAATCTAGCCTCAGTCATAATCTAACTAAAACAAACAACTACTTACAGTTGGTGGACCATGTTGCATGACGGCCGGCAAATGTTTGGTAATCCTTTGAACGACATGACCATAATGGCTCTGATACCAACTCCTGTAATGCCCCGAAAACCTACGTATTTTTGGTTCGCTACTATTCTGATACCAACTCCTTATACTCGTATCGTAAAATTTTGTAAAATTTGAAACTTTTATTCCTTGACCTAAAACAACAGTTTTGGAAAATATTTTTGACAGATCTGCAACGGAAATTCGATTAAATTCCCTTTGGATAAAATTTTATTTTGTTAAACATGAAATAGAAACTCCCGATCGACACATATAAGCAGCGGTCGAAACTTTAGTTGTCTCGGATTTCTCATCGGTCGACACCAAGAACACCGGTCAACACTTTGCTTCTCTCGGGTCTTTTCATCGGTCGACACTGGACACACTGGTCGACACTTCTATGCCCACCACAGAGAGGGGTCGACACCCGTTTCCACAGGTCGACACCTTAACTGTAACACCCCGAGAACCACACGTTCCCGGTGCACTACAGTACGTCTACTTATACACACTATGACACACTGAAAACTTGAGACAACTCACTCAATTTAATACCACTTTTGTTTTCAAATCATCTTCAAAAGAACATTTGTCAATAGGAAAAATTTTCGACTCGATTCGAAAACAACTCGCGTCCCTAAGAGGGAACACGAAATCCTTAATATAAAAATATGCAGCGGAAAAGAAAAAAATTTTAAAATAGTTTTTAAAATTAACCGACAAGACTCGAAATCCTAGGATGGAGTCCAACCCACCTCTCGAACTACACAAATTTAGTGTCATGCACTCACGTCCCCACTTTGACGCCCCGCGCGGACCCTTGAGCCGCGCGTGCCAACTCAACATCACCCTATCACACGCACGCTCACAGTGCCGCGTGCCCCACGCACCCTGCCTCCGTACCACACGTCCGCACGCATGCCTTCACCCGATGCCGCATGACCAGTGAGTACCCACAGGGCCGCGTGCCCCGCGCACCTACGACCACGCTGCACTTCCGCTCCACTCCACACTTCTCTAACACTTACTGTACACATCCCGACCTATTCCATCTCCTTTTGACACCCAACCTCTCTTCCGAAATTTTGTCAGAGTAACGCCTAAAAACTAGCTATCCCAAAATTTAAACCCTGCACACAGAATTCACCAAAAACTAACAATATTTATCTATCAACCATCTAGAGAATCTCCATAACAAATAGTCAGAGTTTAAAGACAACAAAAATCCATCAAATATAAATGAAGAAAGTCCACAGTATAGAGCAATATCATACTCTAACATATAATAATACGTACGCGTCCCCAAAACACTATAACCACTATATACAATCTTGTACGACCGACGTCTATACGAACTCCTCTATTCGCATAAATAGTCTACACAAAATAACAACCCCACGCATCTCACCATCCCCTATCACCACTACAGGTCGGTCGCCCTAACAAAATCTGCGGTCCGGTGCCTCGGTCGCACGCCGCCAACCGTCCTATTCCTCAGACTTGGCTCTGGAGGCTCACCAGCAAAATCGTCAGCACCTACACCATAGAACACACGTTATAAGCCTAACGCTCAGTAAGTAGTACAATATGAAAATAAAAGCCGTCAATGTAATCCGATCACATGCAGTCTCTACACTCACACTCATGTTGTCACATTGGTGACGCGTAGTGTATCCGCACCAAGGTAAGGAGGAACCTATCGCCACCCTACACCCTGACACGTCGCCACCGTCTCGGACTCCCTAGAGCCAAGGCCCACAAGCTACACACACGCATGACCACATAGCAACCACATCAGAGTGAGGGTGTACCTCGTGCCACACTACACCCAGACACGTCGCCCCCGTCTCAGCCTCCCCAGCACGGGGCCACAGTTGCCACACACACCTTTCGCGACAGCCCAGCCGGCCCACTCCTCGAGCGGAATCCGCAGCTGGTGTTGTACCAGCCCACACACTAGTAGGATCCATGGTACCACTGCCCATCATTCTCACCGTTAACACATACACGCCGTGTGACGGCCCAGCATGCCCACTCCTCGAGCGAAATACGTGGTTGGTTACGTACCGGCCCACACACTAATAGGATTCGCGGTACCACCGCCACGCGTCTCACCACTTATTCAAAATATGCTCAAAATCATTTTCGTTCCCTTTTTAAAAAAATATGTTGCATGTCAAACAATATGCACGCGCACCACAAACAATGACATAAATCCTAACGTTCTATGGTGTAGGCCCACTTGGCCAAAACACATGCACGCACTACTTACCTGGCATCCTAAGCTCGCTCGACGCACAGCTTCGCCAAAAATGCCTCAACCTAAAACACAAACAACCACTCATCAATCTTTACTTCAAAACTCACCGAATAATTAAAAATGACATTCCTTAACCAAATCCATGAAATTTCAATTAAAACAGGTCACCAATGTGGTTCGACCGAAAACCAGCCTAAAGTTTGGACACGCGTAACTTTTACGTCTGTCAACGGAATCGAACAATTCAAGTAGCTAAACGTCCCCTTAGGAACTTAGTTTAACATACTAAGATGGATTTTAAAACAGTAAACTGCAGATAGGTGGAAAAACCCCAAAAAACAAGATCTGCCCTTTTTTATTAAATTTCAACTTTTTGTTTTCCGCAACAAAAACTCACTTAAAATTAGTCTTACGCATAAAAGACGGCCATGCTACTATCACACGTCACAATTCTACAAAAAACGCTCACTAATTTGACTCGGATAAAAATCCAACATAAACTTTCAACGCGTATAACTTTTGCGTCAAATATCAGAATCGAACTATTCCAGCGGCCATATGTTCCTCGAACCACCTATTTTAATCAATAAAATAAAATTTAAAACAATTAACCATAGCCTTGTAAAAGTCCCCAAAAACATAACTGTTTTTATACGAAAAAAAATCTAAAATCTCAACTTCGATCCAATTTCGCCAATTTCTTCACCGAACAACCACATTTAAACTTATTAAGCATAATCCAACCGGAAATCAGAAATTCTTGCACAAAAATCAGAATTTGGGCTCAACCTTTCCCCCTCAATTTCTCTCCTTCTCACCAGACATCTACTCTCCATTCACTAACAAACACATTTACCCTCCTAATCCACTCAAACATTGTAGCCAAATTCACAGAAACGGAGGGAAGCCGAACATTAATCTCGACCAAACAGGACGGGATAGCAGAGGAAGAGAGGGACTTACAGAGTGGTGTCACTCTTTACTTAGGTAGGGGAATGGAAGAAGACAAAAATCCGAGTGCTCGGCTGCCGGCAACAGAACCGAATGGGGGCCCTTCCTCGCGGTTGTCGGCAGAACACGCTTGGGCTCTCACTCAGGGAGTTCGAGCTGCTGAAACTGAACGACCTCGGTTCGTCGGAGAAGCAATACTCGACTGCGGTTCTTCTCACAATCTCGCGGTTGTCGTCCACCGATCGAAGACCAAAACTGAGTTCTCGATCGCCCTCTCTCGCGCGTTCGCTCTTGGCTCTGGCAGAAAAAAAAATCGAACACTGAGCGGTTTCGCGACGAAGCCGTTCACTTGTTTTTATAAAATTTTAATTTTATAAAAAATTTATTTTATTTAAATAATAAAATTACCAAAATGCCCATATGTGTTTTAATCACTTGAAATTTTGTTAAACTCGCGCCTTCCGACTTTAAAATTTTGAAAACCATCATAAAACTAGACTTCGGGTTTTATAACTTAATTTACCCGTTAAGATATTTCTCGAAACTCCAACTGAGATTAAATTAAAAATTTCAGAAATTAGTTTTAAAATCTGAAATTTTCCGAGTTATTACATCTCCTCCACTTTATAAGAATTTCGCCCCCAAAATTTACGTAGCGAATACGTTGGGATACTGACGCTCCATGTCTTCACACCGCTCCCAAGTAATCTCTTCCACACCATGATGGCGCCACAACACTCTGACCAAAGGAATCTCCTTGTTACGCAGCACTTTCACAGCTGATCCTAAGATTCTCACGGGCTTTTCCTTGTATGACAGCGTCAGGTGGATCTCTATATTTTGTTGTGGCACTACCTGAGAGGGATCGCGCATACACTTCCTCAGCATCGAGACATGGAAAACATCATAGATGGCATCCATCGACGAAGGCAACTGAAGCTAGTACACAGTTCTCCCAATCCGCTTGACAATCGGGAATGGTCCCACAAACAAAGGGTTGAGCTTCCCCTGCTTTCCGAACCTCACCACTCCCTTGAACGGCGAGATCTTCAGAAATACCTCGTCGCCCTCACTAAACTCCAACTCTCGACGCCTCTGGTCAGTATAACTCTTCTGTCGACTCTGAGCTGCTTCAATCCTCTTCCGTATCACAGAAATTTTGTCGACAGTCTGTTGTAAAATCTCAAGACCTATCAATCGGGCCTCCCGAACCTCATCCCAATACAACGGCGACCTGCACTTCCTTCCTTAGAGGGCCTCATATGGTGCTATACCAATGGTGGACTGGTAGCTGTTATTATATGAGAACTCCACTAATGGCAAGAACTTACTCCAAGCCGTCTGAAACTCCAACACATAGGCCCCGAGCATATCCTCCAGAATCTGTATAGTTCGCTTTGACTGCCCATTGGTCTGGGGATGAAAGGCCGTACTGAAATGTAATCTGGTGCCCATACCCATATTCAAACTCCTCTAAAACTTGAACGTGAACCTGAGGTCTCGGTCTGAAACAATCGACACCGGAATCCCATAAAGTCTGACTATCTCCTGAATATATAACTGGGCAAACTGATCCTTGGTATAAGTCATCCTCACCAGTAAAAAATGAGACGACTTTGTCAATCTGTCCACAATCACCCAGATAGCATCATGGCCATTGGCAGTCCTACCACAAAATTCATAGTGATCCGCTCCCATTTTCACTCCGGTATTGGTAATGGTTGGAGCATCCAAGGTGGTCGCTGATGTTTCGCCTTCACCTGTTGGCAGACAATGCAGGTCTCAACATACGCAGTCACCACTCATTTCATGTTAGGCCACCAATAGTGCTGCTTCAAATCCATATACATCTTAGTACTTCCAGGATGCACAGAGGGCCTCTGATAATATATCCTTTCTCATCTCCTCATCCTTTGGGACATACCACCTATCCTGAAATTTCACAATCTCGTCCTCTGAATAGCTGAACTCAGAATCAGGCCTAGCCTCCATACTCGCCTTCAACTCGCTACACTCTGAGAAAGTCTCCTGGGCCTGTCTGATCCTGTTCAGAATAGTTGGGATCAACGACAAGGGCGAGAGAGTGGCAGCCAGATCAAAACCCACCTCCACGCCAAAACTCTGCATCTCTATCATCAACTCCATAGGCCCTATCGAAGTCATGGCAGAAGTCGAAGTTGTCACCCGACTCAAGGCGTCTGTCATCACGTTTGCCTTTCCCGGGTGGTACTTGATCTCCACATCGTAATCCTTGACCAGCTCGAGCCATCTCTTCTGTCTCAAATTTAGCTCCTTTTGCGTGAAAATGTACCTCAAGCTCTGATGGTCTGAGTAAATCTCGCACTGCTACTATAAAGGTAATGCCTCCAAATCTTGAGTGCAAATACAACAGCTGCCAGCTCCAAATCGTGAGTGGGATAATTCTGCTCGTACGCCTTTAACTGCCTAAAGGCATAAACAATGACTCTCCCACCCTGCATCAAAACACACCCCAAACCAATCCTGGACGCATCACAATAAATGCAGAATTTCTCTCCTTCCATGGCCAACATCAGTATAGGAGCCGTAATTAATCTCTGCTTCAATATCTGAACGCCATCCTCACACCTGTTGGTCCATTCATACTTCGCATTCTTTCTAGTCAGCCGGGTCAAGGGAGCCGAGATCTTAAAGAACCCCTTAATAATCTTTGATAATATCCAGCCAACCCTAGAAAACTGTGTATCTTGCTAGCACTGGTCGGCCGCGACCACCCCTTTACAGCCTGAACATTCACTGGATTGACTGAAATACCCTCAGAGGAAATAACAAGCCCCAAGAAGTGAATCCTGTCCAACAAAAACTTGCACTTCGAGAACCTATCGTACAGCTAATGCTGGCTCAGAATAGTCAATACGGTCCTCAAGTGCTCCCTGTGCTCTTTCTCACTCCGCGAATAAATCAGAATGTCGTCGATAAACACGATCACAAACTTGTCCAGGTACTCCCTGAACACCCAGTGCATCAGATCCATTAATGCTACAGGGGCATTGGTCAACCCAAAGGACATAACCAGGAACTCAAAATGCCTATACCTCGTTTTGAAGGCCGTCTTCGGTACATCCTCACCCTTTACCGTCAACTAATGATAGCCGGACCTCAGGTCGATCTTAGAAAACACTCGGGCACCCTGTAGCTGATCAAACAAACCATCAATCCTCGGCAATGGATACCTGTTCTTCACCGTCAACTTATTCAGCTCCCTATAATCGATACACATTCATAGGGATCCGTCCTTCTTCTTGACGAACAGAACTGGCGCACCCCAAGGTGAAAAACTAGGGTGTATAAAGCCCTTATCCGTCAACTCCTCCATCTAAGCCTTCAGCTCCTTAAGTTCGGTAGGTGCTAACATGTACGGGTTCTTGCACACCGGCTCGGCACCTGGGAAAACACCTATCTCGAATTCGATCTCCCTATCAGGGGCAATCATGGTAAATCATCATGAAATACCTTCGGGAACTCCTGCACAACAAGAATATCCTGTACCCGAGTATCACCCTGTGACTGCGCATCCCCGACACTTGCCAAAAACCCCTGGCAACCCTTGCCCAACAACCGTGGAGTCTGACGAGAAAAGATAGCAGATATCCTGGCAAGACCTTTACCTGCTTTAAATGTGTAGCTTTTGCTGCCCGGGGGCCGAAAATGAACCTCTCTGGTCCTGCAGTCAATCTTCGTATAATGTCTGAACAGCCAATCCATTCCCAAGATCACCTCATAACCGCTCATATGTAGTATGACTAGCTTATCATATAACTGTTTCTTCCCCACTGTCACCACATTGCCCCGCACCACCTGTTCTAAATACAAATGTTCTCCTGATGGCAAAGTCACATCATAATGTCGCTCGGTGCGATTGAACTCCAAGTTTGCCTTAACAACAAAATCCGTCGACACAAAAGAGTACGTAGCGCTCGTATCAATCAAGGTATAAGCTGTCATACCACAAACAAAAATGTTACCTACAATTACTGATGGCTGGGCAGCATCATCTGGCTCAAAAAAAGCGAAGATCCTCGGTGTAACTATGGCTGACGTCTTGCTCGCAGCGGGGCATCTATTGGCTAAGTGTCCCACCTCATTGCAATTGAAGCAGCGGTTCTGGCGCGGCTTCTTACACTCTCTGGACATGTGGCCCACCTCGCCACAGTTACAACACCGCACTAGGCCCACTCTACACTCGCCCGGGTGGCTCCTCTGGCAGTTCGGGCACACTGGAAACTGTCTTGAACCCTGCGGCCTCTTGGTGCTCCCCTGGCTACTTGAACTGTCACTAGGCCTCTTCAGGCCATTCTGCATGGATGCTTCCCCGCTCGACTGTTGCAGCGACTCTCTGAATGATCTCCAAGACTGCTCCTTGGGTACCTCCCGATAACTAGGAAGCTTCGCCCGAGCCTCTTCAATGTCCAGGGCCTTCGCTACCACCTCCTCGTATGGCATGCCTCGGATCCCCGCAATCCGCATGCCCATATAGATATCCAGCTTCAGGCCCTGCACAAACTGATGTACCTTATTCTCATCGAGGTTCACCAAATGCCCTGCAAACCGCAACAAGGCCTCAAACTGTCGTACATACTCGGCCACAGTGCCAGTCTGCCTCAACTGCACAAACTCCACCATCTTCTGTGTCCTGACAGAATGGCTGAAGTACTTACAAAAAAACACCGACATGAACTCCTCCCAGGTCGTGGTCTCCACATCTCTCGTGGCTACTATAGTATCCCACCAATGGCTTGCATCCTTGGCCAGATAGAATGCCGCACTAGAAACTTTGTCTTGCTCCTCCACCTTTGCAAAACTCATCATCCTCTTCATTCTCCGTATCCACTCCTCAGCACTGAGAGGATCTGGAGATGACCCGTCAAAAGTCGGGGTCTAAGTCTATACAGCCTATCACTCCCTCTATAAGACGAACCCTGGGTGCTAGACTGACCCTGGTCGTCCCTGCTTATAAATCTATCCAACTACTGAGACTGACGGTGGACTAACTCAGTAAGCTGCCGGACGGTATCATCCATATCGCTCATAGCTCTAGGCGCCTCTTGTCATGGTCGGCCTCTACCTCTGCCTCTCGCCTCTCCCGACATTTCCTACCTTTAACATATACAAAACTCACATTACTCCTACAATAAATTTAAATGTAAACACTTACAATTGGTGGAGTGCTCCCGTGTAGCGGCTAGCGGTGTTAGGTAATCCTCTGAACGACGTCGACCCCGTGGCTCTGATACCATAGCTGTAACAACCTGAGAACCACACGTTCCCAGGGTGCTACAGTACGTCTGCTTATACACACTATGACACACTAAAAACTTGACACAAGTCACTCAATTTAATACCACTTTTGTTTTCAAATCATCTTCAAAAAAACATTTGTGAGTAGGAAAAATTTTCAACTCGATTCGAAAACAACTCGCGCCTCTAAAAGGGAACACGAAATCCTTAATATAAAAATACGCAGCGGAAAAGAAAAAAAATTTTAAAATAAACCGACAAGACTCGAAATCCTAGGATGGAGTCCAACCCACCCCTTGAACTACACAAATTCGGTGTTGTGCACTCACGTCCTCACTTCGACGCCCCGCGGCACCCTCGCGGCTTGCGCGCGCCAACTCAACATCACCCCATCACGCGCACGCTCACACCGCCGCGTACCCCACGCACCTTGCCTCCGTACCACACGTCCGCACACATGCCCTCACCCGATGCTGCACGACCCGTGAATACTCGCAGGGCCGCGTGCCCCTCGCACCTGTAACCACGCCGCACTTCCGCTCCACTCTACGCTTCTCTAACACTCACTGTACATATTCCGACCGATTCCATCTCCTCTCGACTCCTAAAATTTCGGCAGAGTAACGCCTAAAAACTGGCTGTTCCAAAATTTTAGTTCACCAAAAACTAACAATATTTATCTATCAACCATCCAGAGAATCTCCATAACAAATAATCAGAGTTTAAAGACAACGAAAATCCATCAAATACAAATGAAGAAAGTCCACAGTATAGAGCAATATCACACTCTAACATATAAAAATACGTACGCGTCTCCAAAACACTACAACCACTCTATACAATCCTGTACGACCGACGTCTATACGAACTCCTCTATCCGCATAAATACTCGACACAAAATAACAACCCAACGCATCTCACCATCACCTATCAGCACCACGGCTCGGGTCGCCCTAACAAAATCCGCCGTCCGGTGCCTCGGTCGTACGCCGCCAACCGTCCTATTTCTCAGGACTAGGCTATCGAGGCTCACCAACAAAATCGTCAGCACCTACACCATAGAAAACACATCATAAGCCCAATGCTCAGTAAGTAGTACAATATGAAAGTAAAAGCCGTCAATGCAATCCTATCACATGCAGTCTCTACACTCACACTCATGTTGTCACATCTGTGACGCGCAGTGTAGCCGCACCAGGGTAAGGAGGAACCTAGCGCCACCTTATAGTCTGGCACGTCGCCAACGTCCTAGACTCCCCAGTTACGAGGCCCACAAACTACACACACGCATCACCACACAGCAACCACTTCAGGGTGCGTGTGTACCTCGCGCCACACTACACCCTGACACGTCGCCCCCGTCCCAGCCTCTCCAACATGGGGCCATAGTTGCCACTCACACGTTTCGCGAAAGCCCAGCCGGCCCACTCCTCGAGCAGAATCCACGACTGATGTTGCACTGGCCCACACAGTAGTAGGATCCGCAGTACCATTACCCATCATTCTCACCGTTAACACATACACGCCGCGTGACGGCCCAGCCGGCCCACTCTTCGAGCGAAATTCGCGGTTGGTTACGTACCGGCCCACACACTAGTAGGATCTGTGGTACCACCGCCACGGTTCTCACCACTTACTCAAAATATGCTTAAAATCATTTTCGTTCCCTTTTCAAAAACATATGATGCATGTCAAACAATACGGATGCACACCACAAACAATGACATAAATCCTGAGGTTCTACGGTGTAGGCCCACTTGGGCAAAACACATGCATGCACTACTTACGTGGCGTCCTAAGCTCGCTCGATGCACAGCTTCACCAAAAATGCCTCAACCTAAAACACAAACAACCTCTCATCAATCTTTACTTCAAAACTCACCAAATAATTTAAAATGACATTCCTTAACCAAATCCATGAAAGTCCAGTTAAAATGGGTCACCAATGTAGTTCGGCCGAAAACCAGCGTAAAGTTCGGACGCCCATAACTTTTGCGTTCGTCACCGGAATCGAACGATTCAAGTGGCTAAACGTCCCCCTAGGAACCTAGTTTAACATATTAAGATAGATTTTAAAATGGTAAATCACAGATAGGTTGAAAAAAATAAAAACCGGATCTGCCCTTTTTTATTAAATTTCAACTTCTTGTTTTCTGCAACCAAAACTCACTCAAAATTTGTCTTACGCATCAAAGACAGCCATGCTACTATCACACATCACAATTCCAAGAAAAACGCTCACTAATTTGACTCGGACCAAAATCTGACATAAACTTCCGACGCGCATAACTTTTGCGTCGGATATCAGAATCGAACGATTCCAGCGGCTGTACGTTCCTCTAACCACCTATTTTAACCCACAAAAACAAAATTTAAAACAGTTAACGGTACCCCTGTCAAAGTCCCCAAAAACAAATGTTTTTATATAAAGAAAAATCCAAAATCTCAACTTCGATCCAATTTCGCCAATTTCTTCACCGAACAACCACATTTCAACTTATTAAGCATAATCCAATCGGAAATTAGAAATTCACCCACAAAAATCCAAATTTTTGCTCAACCTTTCCCCCTTGGTTTCTCTCCCTCTCACCGGACATCTACTGTCAATCCACTAACACACACATTCACCCTCCTAATCAACTCAAACATTGCAGCCAAATTCACAGAAACGGATGGAAGCCGAACATTAATCTCGGCCAAAAAGAACAGGACAGCAGAGGGAGAGAGGGACTTACAGGGTGTTGTCGCTCTGCACCCAGGTGGGGGAATGGAAGAAGACAAAAATCTGAGCGCTCAGCTGCCGGCAACAGAACTGAATGGGGGCCCTTCCTCGTGGTCGTCGACAAAACACGCTCAGGCTCTCACTTCGAGAGTTCGAGCTGCTGAAACTAAACGACCTCGGTTCGTCGGAGAAGTAATACTAGGCAGTGGTTCCACTCACAAACTCGCACTTGTCGTCCACCGATCGAAGACAAAAACTGAGCTCTCGATTGCTCTCTCTCGCGCGTTTACTCTCTGCATTGGCGAAAAAAAAAATCGAACACTGAATGGCTTTCTCGTGAAGCCGTTCCATGTTTTTAAAAAAATTTAATTTTATAAAATAATTTATTTTATTATTTAAATATTAAAATTACCAAAATGCCCATACGTGTTTTAATCGCTCTAAATTTTGTTAAACTCGGCTCTTCCGACTTTAAAATTTTGAAAACCATCACAAAACTAGACTCCGAGTTTTATAACGTAATATACCCGTTAAGATATTTCTCGAAACTCCAATCTAGATTAAATTAAAAATTTCAGAAATTAGCTTTAAAATCCGAAATTTTTCGGATTATTACATCAATCCTCTTTGCCCGCGCAGTTCGTTCCCCGCAGTCGACACCACTACCATTTTTACAAGGACCGATCGACACTTGTAACCAGGGGTCGACACCTGCTTCGACTCTGCCTGTCACAGGTCAAGCCTCGTGGTCGACACCCCTCGAAATATCAGTAAAACTCAACACCAGTTCATTTAAATACGCACTGTAATATATCCTCAATCAAATTCACGAAGTAAAACTGTAATAACCCGGGAATTTCGAATTTTAATTTTTGATTTTTAAAATCTTTAGTTTATTCCCGGTCGGAGTTTGAGGAATATTTCAACGGGAAAGATTTACATTATAAGGCTCGAGGCCTACTTTTGCGATTGGTTTTCAGAATTTAAAGTCGGGAGGTCGAGAAATTTACGAAAATTCAGACGATTGAAACACGTGAGGGCAGTTTTGTAATTTGTATTTGTCATTTAAAAAATAAAAATAAAAAAACATATGATGGAATGGCTTTGGGTGGAAGCCATTCCACCGAGTGTTGCACGGCCTAGAGCGAGAGCGAGAGAGAGACCGAGGTGGAGGGATCGCCAACGACCGACTGCCGAGGAAAAGACGCCGGTGCTCAGGACACTCCGGTGGGCTGAAGTGAGGAGCTACCTTGCCTTCCTACGCTGAGAAAAGATCGAAGGTGAGTCCTCCCCTGTTTCGTTTGTTCTGTTGACCGAGCGTGGAGGGCCTCGGTTGTTCTTGGATTTTTCCCGACAGTAGGACTCGATCGTCGGAGCATTAGGGTGTAATGTGTGCGGGCGCTGGAGCCAGTGGGTAGCTTGGCTTCCGTGACAAAATCCGACCAGAAACGGGGGGTTTCCCTTCAGTTTTTTTTGTCCTGCTCTGATGGCCGAGTGTGGGATCATGTTACCCTCTACATTTCAAGGGAGTAAGGGACAAAATTAGAAGGAATGAGGGAGGCGGTGCCTGTTCAATGGACCGATTGGAAATTCTCGGTTTTTGGGGATAAAAAACCGTGAAGCTGTTGGTGTTGTCATGCTATCTTCTGAGTAGGAACTCTCCAAATTGTTGATGTGTGCATTGATAGATCGAAATGCGATTGTTTGGTGAAAGAATTTGCGAGATTTGGATCAAAGATGAATTTCGGCTACCTTTTCTATAAAAACAGTTTCTGTTTTTGGCTATTTTGGCTAGGCTTAAATTGATCATTTTAAATTCTGTTTTGCGGGTTAAAAATAGGTTGTTAAAGGAACGTGTGGCCACTGGAATCGTTCGATTCCGATATCCGACGCAAAGGTTATGCGCGTCGGAAGTTTATGCGAGATTTTTGTTTAAGTCAAATTAGCGACCGTTTTTCGTGAAAATTCGACGTGTGAGAGTAGTATAGCCATTTTGATGCATATAACTAGTTGGGAGTGAGTTTTGGTTGAAGGGAAGTGAAAATGTGAAATTTTAATAAAAATGACAGATTCGGTTATTGGCATTTTTTGCCTATCTGCGGCCTATCGATTTAAAATCCGTCTTGGGATGTTAAACTAGGTTCCTAAGGGAACGTTTAGCCACTTGAATCGTTTGATTCCGTTGACGGACGCAAAAGTTATGCGCATCCGAACGTTGAGCTGGTATTCGGCCAAACCAAACCAATGGACCGTTTTAGTTGAAATTTAATGAGTGTAGTTAGATAAGGTTATTTTTAGCTAGTTGTTGTATATGCGTCAGTGTATAGGTGTATATGGAGTGCGTGTGATTTTGGTGACGTGCGCGGATATTTTCCATGTTAGAGTATGTTATTTCTCTATACTGGAGACTTTCTTCATTTGTATTTGATGGATTTTCGTCGTCTTATTACTCTGATTTGGGTTGGGATGATTTCTCTGGATGATGGATAGGTAAATATTGTTGGATTCTGGTGAATTGTGTGCAGGGTTAAATTTTGGGGTAGCCAGTTTTTAGGCGGTACTCTGCCAAAATTTCGGGAGAAAGGTTGAGATTCGAGAGGATACAAAATAGGTCATGGTGTGTGTATGATGAATGCTAGAGGAGTTTCGATGAGTGTGGATGTGCGGCATGATCGCAGGTGCGCGGGGCATGCGGCCCTGTTGGGTACCCACGGGTCGTGCGACACCGGGTGAGGGTGTGCGCGCGGACGTGCTGCACAGCGGCAGGGTGCGTGGGGCACGCGGCGCTGTGAGCGTGCGCGAAACACAGTAACGTTGAGTGGTATGTGCGGCACCGTGAGGGTGTGCGTGAGGTGTCCAAGGGGAGACGCGGGTTGTTTTCGAATCGAGTCAAAAAAAAAAGGGGAGAGTAAATTGGAAACAAAAGGGTATTAAATTGAGTGAATTATGTTAAGTGTTAGTGTGTGTGTGTAGATGCACTGTAGCGCACCGGGAACGGGTGGGTTTTTTTTTTTTTTTTTTTTTTTTTTTTAAGGGTGTTACAACGAAAGCTTAGTAAGCCTTAACCTACAAACTCGAGGATGATGTAAGAATTAGTGCTATTGAATGTATAAGAAGAAACCTAAGAAAGAGAATAAGATATAATAAAAACCTATTAGGAACTTTTCAGATAACCATTTAAATTTCGAGTACGAAATTTCTTTTAATGATGAAACATTGTATCAGTAAGGGTTTTCAATTCAAAAAAAAAAATTCTAAATTCAAAATTTAGAAATTTCCAAATAAATTCAATATTCAAATTTCAAAATTTAAAATTTGCAAATCAAACATAATCTGGAAATTAAAATTAAAATTTTCTAAATTACAACCCTAATTTTAAGAAACAAATCCAATGAACCTAGCGTAAAAATCATTCCGGTAGAAAAGAAAATTGGATTTCCATTAAGATAATATCTTTGAAAATCTGATTTATAGATCGGATTGCTGATTTTCAGCAATACATCCGGGATGAACGTTGACGTTATGAGGGAAGTGTTCAGGATCTAACTAAATAACCACTCAACTAAAAATCCAGCGCCAATCAGATAACAACTAGGAATTCCGAGTGAAACTCGAAAATCTTGGAGAAGCGGGGTGCAAACCTCTACTATAAAAAGAAGTACTCATGAAGGAGAAAAGCAAATCAGCTCTCTCTCCGGAGTCCTTCACGAATAGAAGGAGTACTTACACCGACCTCCGACGCGGCAAGCTTCTCCGACACAGCAAAACCCCTCTTAATTGAGCTTCACTTCGCAACAACAGAGAGCACCCTTCGATCAAAGGATTTCCCTCGACAGCGTAAGCTCTCCCTCACTCTGTCCCTCTAGGTTTCGCTTTCTCTCACTCTCGATCTCTCGCATACTCTCTCTCTCTCTCGGCAGAATAGGAAAAGGGAAAGAGTTGGTTTTATTTAAAAACCAGAACCAGTTTTTTTAGAAGGTCCAGCCGAACCAAACCGGATCGACCCAGTTGACCCAGATTGGTACAGTTGACCCGAATCGACCCAATTGACCCCGAATCGGCCAGTTGACCAAGATCGTCCTAGTTGACCAGGATCGGCCCAGTTGACATGAATCGAACCAGTTGACCCGAACCGAACCCAAACCAAGTTTCTAATCGAATCAGACCTAACCGATCCAAGATTAAACCGGTAAGGATTTTCTGTCCAAATTCTTTTAAGTTGGAATTAATTAAGTAGGATTTTAATTTAGACATTCGAATTAGTAGTAGGAAAGATCGCGGAAGTTATCCAAGCTGATCCAATCAACCCGATCCGACTCAAGAGAACAACGTAAGGAATTTATATTTAAATTTCTCTGAAATTGGATTTATTAAGCAGAAATTTAATACCAAATATTCTATTTGAGTAGGATATTATTTGGAATAGTAAACAAATCCTGATAACCATACCGCTTGGAATTCAAGTAAGTAAAAATACAGTTTTCCCATGTTTTTGCTTTGGCCCTACATCACAAGATATTATATTATTTTCTTATAATTGTTTTATTACATGAGTTGATATTTGAGCACGCATGTTTCGGCCTTGACTTAGAATAGTATAAAGATAAAATTGGTAGAACATATTGTATGTGCATGAAAATGATAGAATTGACGGAAAATATATGATAACAAAAGTCTGAATGACAATGAGATGGTGAGCTTGAACATTAATGGTACTGACGTGATAGCAAAAGCCTGAACGACAATGAGATAGTGAGTTTAATTGAAAGTAAGTTGACAAATGCTGAACGACAATTAAATGGCAAAGTCTAAGGTTGGGATATAAGTACTAACTAGTTATGTAATCAGGATTCGGTAAAAGTAAATGTAAATTTTTGACCATTGCACGTATTTTTACTTACTGAGTTAATTCTCATATTTTAAATAATTTTGTGATATACGTGACTTTTTATCTGAGGAGGAACTAGCAGCGATCGAGAATTTTCCATTAGCAAACGAGGATACCGAGGAAGACGTTGATTTTCCCAAGAAAGGAATTTAAAATATTATCTTTCAGTTTTTAAAAGTATTTCGGTTTTTATTTTAACTTTGATTAAATTATGTTGAATTTTATTATTAGAGTTTTTATGAATTATTTATAATTATGCATTTATGTCGAATAAGTTTAACTATTGTTTTTATTATAGCTTCCGCGCATTTAAGGATTTTTATTCAAGATTTTAAAAAAATGTTTTAAACTAAAAATTTAACGCTCGATTTTAAATCAAATTTTGGAAAAAATTTATAAAGTTTTAAATTAGGGTTTGGAAATTGGAGATTTTAAAATCGGGCCGTTACAATTGGTCTCCATACCCGCCTTCAGTCCACTGCACTCAGAGTCAGTCTCTTGGGCCTGCTTAATTCTGTCCAAGAAGGTCGGCCTCAATGACATCGCCGAAAGGGTGGCTGCCAAATCAGAAACCACCTCTAAGCCAAATCCTTGCATCTCAATCCTCAGCTCGGCAGGCACCGTTGAAATCATGGAAGACGTCGAAGCTAACGCTCGGCTCAAGGCGTCTGCTACGACATTCGCCTTTCCTAGATGATACTTGATCTCCACATCGTAGTCCTTAACCAGCTCAAGTCTTCTTCTCTGTCGCAAATTCAGCTCCTTCTGCATGAAAATGTACTTCAAACTCTGATGGTCTGAAAAGATCTTGCACTGTTGCCCATACAAACAATGCCTCAAATCTTAAGTGGAAAGACTACTGTCGCTAACTCCAAGTCGTATGTGAGATAGTTCTGCTCGTAGGCCTTTAATTGCCTGGAAGCATAGGCAACCACCTTCCCACCTTGCATCAAAACACATCTCAAGCCTATCTTGTAGGCATCACAATAAATGCTGAACTTTTCTCCTTCTACATGCAGTATCAACAAATGAGCTGTAATCAACTTCTGTTTCAACATCTGGAAATTGTCTTCACACTTGTCAGACCACTCGTACTTT
Source organism: Begonia peltatifolia (assembly GCA_022433055.1). Classification (NCBI taxonomy): domain Eukaryota; kingdom Viridiplantae; phylum Streptophyta; class Magnoliopsida; order Cucurbitales; family Begoniaceae; genus Begonia; species Begonia peltatifolia. The sequence goes on along the minus strand of CM039519.1, from coordinate 7,553,424 downwards.
ACAATTTTTCTGATAAGCTAGGTCAAAGGAGCTGTAATCTTGGAGAACCCCTCAATGAATCTTCGATAGTATCCAGCCAATCGATGAAAACTGCGTATCTTGCTAGCACTGGTCAGTTCTGGCCACTCCTTCTCAGCCTGAACCTTCATCGGATTAACATAAATGCCCTCAGAGGAAATAACGTGTCTCAAGAAGTGACACGATTCCACCTCGAATGAGTCATGTTTTACCCACAAAAAAAATAGAAAAACCAAATGAGCAGAAAATCGAATGCTATCCGATGAGCAACCTTTTAGGCTCTCGGCATAACAATCATTCGAAAGAATATGGCAGCAAACAGAACCAGTTTCTGGCCACTCTCTTTGTATATCCTTCTCTGGAAAAGTGAGGGAAGAAGAGTGGAACGACGGCTATTCAAGCAACCTCGGGCTTGAAAGCTCGAAGGAGATACACTCCTTCTCGGTTCTTGACCGAATCGAGTCTTACCATTCTCCAAGCTTCAAGCTACTTTGGCTGAACACAAAATGGGCTATTCTCATAGATTCAACAACCTTTACACACACCAATAGCCATGTATTTATAGACCTAGGGTGGCTGAAGGTTAGACTGGGCTTGGGATTCAAAATGGGCCACATGGTTGGCCATTCTTGGTCCACTTGCACACCAGATCACTTTCAAGCTCTGGCCCATTTGCTGCTTCTATGTGCTGCTAAACTCCGGCCCAATTGTTGCTTGTAACCACCATCTAACTTTAACATACATCTAATCCTAATGCCTAAGAATGCATGCAACTATAAAACATTACAGGAAGGCGAATGTTTGCCAACAAAAACATAAGGGCGAATGTTTGCCAAATAAAATTTAATTACAGATTAATTCCGAGGGAGACAAATCCTTTCTTCATGTGTTCCCACCTTTAGCTCCCACGATAGCAAGTGCAAGGGTTGATCTTTGTCTTTTGTGCTTGGGTCTCATTCCAAATCCGCGAAGAGGCATTCGACGCCCGTAATTCCTGCAAAAGAATTGAACTTGTTAGTGAACAAGTTTGATAAAGTTTGTACCTTTATTTGTGATCGAGTGATGGCCCTCTGGGGCACATCAAGAAGTGGATCATGTCCCGCCAAAACTCGCACTTAGAGAATTTAGCATACAGTTGGTGCTGGCTCAAAGTAGTCAGTATAACTCTCAAGTGTTCTCTATTCTCCTTCTCCCTCCGTGAGTAAATCATGATGTCGTCAATGAACACTATCACCAGTCTATCCAAGTGCTCTCTGAATACTCGGTTCATTAGATCCATGAAGGCTGTCGGGCCGTTAGTTAACCCAAATGACATCACCAAAAACTCATAGTGTCCATACCTCGTACGGAAAGTGGTCTTTAGGATGTCTTCTTCCCTAACCTTCAACTGGTAGTAGCCGGACCTCAAATCAATTTTTAAGAACAGCCGTCCACCTTGCAGTTGATCAAACAAGTCATCAATCCTTAGCAACGGGTACCTGTTCTTCACTGTAAGCTTATTTAGTTCTCTGTAATCAACGTACATGCGTAGAGATCTGTCCTTCTTCTTGACAAAAAGTATCAGCGTACCCCAAGATAAGAAACTATGGTGTATAAAGCCCTTATTTGTTAATTCCTCCAGCTGCACCTTTAACTCCTTTAGCTTAGTAGGTGTTAGTCTGTGCGGGTTCTTACACACCGGTTCACCTTCATGATATACATCAATAACGAAATCGATCTCCCGTTCAGGGGCAAACCTGCCAGATCCTCTAAAAACACCTTTGGGAACTCCTGCACAATGGAAATATCCCGAAGCTGAACTTCGCCTTGCAACTGTACGTCCTCGACACTGCCAGGAAACCCATACACCCACTCTGCAACAACTGTTGGGTTCTCATAGCATACACAGCTGGAATCCTGCTCAAACCCTTCCCTGCCCTGAAAGAGTAACTATCCCCACTTAGAAGTCAAAAATGAATCTGTCTGGTTCTGCAATCTATCGAAGCATTATGTCTGAACAACCAATCCATTCCCAAAATGACCTCATACCTCTTCAGGTCGAGTATGATTAGATCGGCATACCATTGCTTTCCTCCCACTGTCACAATATCACCTTACACCACCTAATCTGAACATAGGCATTCCCCTGACGGCAAAAACATGTCATAAAATTGTCCGGAAGAACTGGGCACCAGGTTTGCCTTGACCACGAAGGTAGTAGACATAAATGAATGCCTAGCACCCGTATCAACAAGAGTATAAGCCTCCATGCCTAAAATAAAAACATTACCTGAAATCACTGATGACTGGGAAGCATCGTCTGGCTCAATAAGGGCAAAGACCCTCGGCACCACCCCACACTCACCGGGGTGACTCTTCTGGCACTTAGGGCATAGTGGAAACTGCCCTTACCCCTGTGGCCCTTTGTTGCTCCCCTGGCTGCTAGAGCTGTCATTAGACTTCTTCAGAGCCTTCTGCTGAGATGACTCTTCCCCGCTCGACTGAGGCAACAACTCTCTGAAAAATCTTTTGGGCTGCTCCTTAGGCGACTCTCTGTAACTGGGTAGCTTCATTCTAGCCTCCTCAATGTCTAGAGCCTTCACCACCACATCCGGATAAGGCACTCCTCGCGTTCCAGCTATGCGCATGCCCATGTATACATCAGGTTTTAGGCCCTATATAAACTGGTGTACCTTGTTCTCATCTAGGCTCACTAAATGCCTTGCAAATCGAGACAGCACTTCAAACTGTCTCACGTACTCAGCCACTGTGCCTATCTACCTCAACTGTGCAAACTCCACAATTTTACGAGTCCTGATAGCATGGCTGAAGTACTTACCAAAAAACACAGTCTTAAACTCTTCCCAGGTCATGACCTTCACATCTCTCGTGGTCCTGCCTGTATCCCACCAATGGCGAGCATCCTTGGCCAAATAGAATGCCGCACTGGTCACCCGGTCATGGTCATCTACCATGGCATAGTCCATAATACTCTCCATTCTTTGTATCCACTCCTCAGCATTGAGAGGATCTGGAGATGATCCGTCAAATAGTGGGGGTCTTAGCCTATGTAACCTATCGCCCCCACGGTCTGTCGAAGCCGGGGCACTAGATTGGCCAAGGTCCTCCCTGCTCATAAACGGCTCCAGTTGGTGAGACTGGCGATTGACTAACTAAGTAAGCTGACAAACTGCGTCATCCATATCGTCTACAACTCTGTCCACCTCCCTAACTATGACGCTAAATCCTGTACACCACAACAGGGTTCTAAGAATACTTAAAGTTGGTGGAGCGCTCCCGTCCAGTGACTGGCGGTGTTAAGTAATCCTTTGAACGATGGCGACCCCGTGGCTCTGATACCATAATCTGTCAAGCCCCAAAAACCTACCCGTCCTGGTTCGTTCACTGCTAAGCTACCACAACCTATCGCACCCTGACAGTAACATCCCAGGCTATGACATCCAGAAACTCAACGTGAACTCACTCAAGTTAATACCACTATCGTTTTCAAATCATATTCAAAAGAACATTTGTAAGTATAAGATTTTACAACTCAATTCGAAAATGACTCGCGCACCAAAGAGGGAATGCATAAATCCTCATTATAAAATACACAACGGAAAAGTACAATTTAAAGAAATTTTTTAAAAAATGATAAGACTTAAAATTTCGAGAAAGGAGCCTGGCATGCACCTCGCGCGCCTCTCGGGCTTGGCACCGCACGCCCGAGGTACGCACTGCGCGCCCAAGGCTCGGCGCTACGTGCCCCAACACAGCGCTGTGCGTCCAACTGTACCCCGCGTGCATCGCAACAACAACGTCGAGCCCGCGTGCGCCTGACACAGCCAAGCCAGCCACTCCCCGAGAGGAATTCGCAGTTGGTAACGCACCGGCCCACTCTCTGAGCAGGATCCGTGGTACCATCGTCACGTGTCCCACCACCACTTAATCAAAACATGCTCAAAACCATTTTCGTACCCTTTTCAAAACATGATGCATGTCAAACAATACGCACGCACATCGCAATCAAACCACACAATCCTAATGTTCCTCGGTGTAAGCCCACCTGGGCAAAACAAATGCATGCACTACTTACCTGGCGTCCTATGTTTTCCTGGTGCACGATTCACCCAAAAATCTCGTTCAATCTAAACATAAAACAATTTCTGTCAAAACTTGTCTGAACACTTAACTCTTACTCAAAATCACTACCATTAACTTAAAGTACCACAAACTAACCAAAATTGATCACCGAACCGACTCGATCTAAAATCGCCGGCGACCTCTCCCTCACTTCTGATCATCGTTCGGCAGAAGGGAGCTTAGGCTCTCTCACTTCAAGAGCTCAAGCAAATGAGAAACTGAGTGGCTTCCTCATGAAGCCATTCGTTTTTTACTTATTTTTTTTACTTTTAAACAAATACAAATTACAAAAACACCCTCATATGTTTTAATCGTCCGTGTTTCCTTTAAATTTGCGTTCGCCCGACTTTAAAATAAAAAAATTCTTTTACGAACTAAATTCCAAGTTTTATAAAATAAACTTCTCGTTAAAATCTCTAAAAAATTCTAACAGAAAAATTCATTTAAATTCTAGAAATTTTTGAGTTATTACACTTGAATCTCTGGGAATTTGTATATCTATAATATTGGCGAGAAAACCAAAAAACTCACCAATCTATACTTGATGAGCACTGATAGGCACTATGACAGATATCTTTCGAGCCTTCCTCGCATCCTAAAAGGTGTGCTTCTCACCATCTGAGGGTTGAAAACTCACTGTTCCCATCTTGCATTCAATTGTAGCGTAGTGCTTAAATAGCCAATTCATTCTAAATATCGCATCATATCCAGTTATGCCCATAATAATGAGATTGACTAATAAATTTTTGCTTCCCACCGACACTACACTATCTCGTACAACTTGATTAGAATGGATACGCCCACCAAAAGACAACATCACTTCATAACTACAGTCCGTTGCTATAGGCCATACATCTTGCTTGACCGTGAACGTAGTTGCAATAAACGAGTTAGTTGCACCAGAATCAATCAATGTATAAGCAAGTAACGAATTTATCAGTATAGTACCTAACACTACAGCTGGCTGGTCATCATCGCCCGATTCGATCATGGCGAATACCCTCGTTGTTGTGTCCGTCAGACCCTTCTTCAGAACTGGGCAATCTCTGCTGACATGGCCTACCTCGTTGCAATTGAAACATCGAGTCACTCTGCGTTTCAGGTAATCTCCAGCTAAATGTCTAACTTTGTTGCAATTATAGCACTTTCCCGAGTTCAGTCTGCATTCACCCGAGTGGTATCTCAAACACTTAGGGCACTGGGGGTGCTGCACCGACCCCTGAGGCCTTTTGCTACTTCCCAGACTACTCGAGCCCTCACTGAACCTCTTAGTGCCCCTCTGTGATTGTTGCCGGGAGGCACTTCTACTCTGTTGTGGGGCAACTTCATTAAAAAATCTCCTGGAAGCTTCTCGGTGCTTAACACATTTCATTTCAGTTTCCTCCACCTTTAGTGCCTTTGCCACCACTTTTGAATACGACACTTATTGAGTTCCTACTATCTTTACCCCCTTGTATATCTCCGACTTTAATCCCTATACAAACTAAAACATCTTATTCTCATTCTTGCTCACTAAATTGCTAGCAAATTGTGATAAAGACTTGAATGGCCAGTTGTACTCAGTTATCGACCCAGTCTGCTTCAACTGTAGGAACTCCATTCTGTTAGCTGCATGCACCGTACTATTGAAATACTTGTCATAAAAGGCATCTTTAAACTTCTCTCATGCCATGTGTTATGCGTCGATGGTAGTCTCCACAAACTCCCACCAAAATCTGGCATCATTCGCTAGATGAAATGTTGCTAGCGAGACCTTGTCCTCCTCTTCTACCTTCGCAGGCTTGAATATACTTTCCATGGTACAGACCCACTCCTCTGCAACAATTGGATCTGCTGACTGCCTTTCAAATGTCGGTGGTCATAACCTCTGAAATCTGTCACCTGACTGATCATGGCTAGAGCTAGAGCCTCCACTTCCTTGAACCTCTCGATTCAGTAAAATCCCTAATTGCTGAGACTGTCGATTCACTAACTCGGTCAGCTGTCTAATCGTCATCAAATCATCTTCACGTCTCGAATCAATGGCCTTTCTCGGTACTCTCAGACGTCCTGGTCGTCTAGACATTATGGCTAATTTCCTGAACAAAAGTTAATTACTCTAATAAGTATCTAATAATTAAGGCTAAACTTAAACACTTACAGTTGTCGAAGCACGTCGTGCGGCGATCAGTGCTGTTAGGTAATCTTTTGAACGGTTTGACTATTTGTCTCTAATACCATATATGTAGCGACCCAAAAATGACTCACCGGTTTCTAATCCGCTCTCTCTGTTCTGATACCATATCTATAGCGACCAAAAATTCGACTTGCTATTTTACTGTCCGCTCTCTTTCTGCTCTGATACCATATCTGTGGCAACCCGAAAACCCACGCGGTTTCCCATACGCTCACTACTACTAATCACTCAAATACACTCGAGTAAAATTCGTGCAAAAATTTAAAATTTTTGTTTCTCGACTTAAAACGATATATTTTGAAAGTGTTTAAAATTATTGCAGTGGAAGACTTTGATGAAAATCAGTTTAAATAAAGTTTCAAATTTTCCAAAAACATAAAAGCCATTTTCGGTCGATCATTGTAATCACCAATCGACTCTTATTTTGCCTCTTTTTTCACTGGTCGAAACTATTGGTCGACACCTCTCTTATCCTCATGCTAACCGGTCGACACATGTATGGACCAGTCGACACTTCATTACTCTCTGTCTACGTCAGTCGATCCTTGAGGTCGACACTTCCATCTATTTTACACTACTAGTCGACACTTGCATGGACCGGTTGACACTTCATTACTATCTGTCTGAGTAGGTCGACCCAAGCGGTCGACAACTATAGAGTTTAGTCGACGCCCTTACATGCAGGTCGACACTCTGCACTCATTTTCACTCTAAACGGTCGACACCTTCTAGCACTAGTCGACACTTCCTTCACAAAATCTGTTTAAAACTATAAACTTTCTAAAAACAACCAAAATTCGACTCAACGTCAAAATAGCAAAAAAGTGTACTCCTAATCCATTCAAAACCAATATATATACTTTAAAACGACTACGACTGTTTAAAATTCATTTACAGTTTGAATCAATTCAAAACGACTATAACTAAACTCAAATTAACTAAACTCCCTTGCATACCCCCGCCTTGGTCAAAACGCCCCAACAGTCAGTCAGATCGTCCATCAGCGGGCTCCTTCAACCGCCTCCTAATCTTGAGCTTGCGCAGGGTACTCTCCAACTAATGCCCCGTCACATACATCACAGAACTCATCTATTAGCTTAATGCTAAGTAAGTAATGCGTATAAAAACATAACATTGTAAACACACAAATCCTAACATATGCAGTTTCTACAATTTCGTCTCTATTTTTGTTCTCGTCTCTTTCTTACATCTTCTTTATCTTTTTACTACTGGGTTCTTCTTTACGTGCTAGATCAAGGTGACACACCTCGCGGTTCACCTCACAGGACAAGACCCACCTCGATCTAATAAAGTGACACACCTTGCGGTCTACCTCTCGAGACAAGGCCACCGCGTAAAGTAGGGAAAAAAGTGATACACCTCGCGGTCTACCTCACTGGACAAGACCACTCAACCCCACCTTCATTATCTTCTTACGTATCCTCTCATTTTGTTCATCACATCACATCCTACAGTTTCGCTTTATAAAAACATGGAAATTCATTTTCGTTTCGTTTTCGTACTTTAAAATCATGATGCATAATCACCAAGGCATAAAATAAAATAAATGTGTATGCGTCCTACCGAACTATGATGTAGACCCCAAGGCTAAACACCTACTGCACTACTTGCACTACTTACCTAGCGTCCTTAGCAACTCGTACTTTATATATGGCTCGTTAACTGGAGAACCTATAAAACCACACATCAATTAATTCCACTTCGTCCAATTTATAAAATTCTAACACAGAAGTCATAAACTCATATTAGACCGCCACTTCTAGCTACACCTAATATTTTACACAATTTTTGACCAAATTCAGAAATGCATAACTTATCCAATACCGGTCCGATTTGGACGATTCAAAATGCTATGGACTATTGAGGACGTGTAATTCCTAATACTCTAATCCAATTCTTAATTCAACACCTACAGCTTGACCGAATCAGGTCGAACGGAAACCGTTTCGCAATCCGAGTATTCGGCTATCGAAATGCTCAATCTTTTTCATAAAAACTCATAATTTACCCCTACTTCCAGCTTAAACACCAATACATGGATAAATCAATTCTAACTTCAAATTCTGGTGTCTTCCTCCTAGGGTTCACCAAAACTACTCAATACTTCCTTTAACTTTACTTTTATCGCTCAATAGAACTAAAGGACCATCTATCTACTAAGAACTAACCAAGACTTATCGTATATTGAAGATCGATGAAGGAAGCAATTGATCATTGTCGCTGGGAGAAAGAACTTGTTGAAGAAGGAGGTTTTCTCTCGTGTAGGAAAGGGAAAGAACAGAGAGAAGGAGAGTGTTTCTGCCTCTTTCTCCTTATTTTATATATAAAATTATATTATTAACATAATTAATTCCTAATTACTATTTCGCTCTCAACCCTTAATCTTTTAACTGAATGGTTATTTGGTTCGTTTTTTATTGAATTCTTAAAATCTTCTCTTCTCCATCAACTTCAAAATAATCTTTTACTTACTAGCATAAATTCTCCGTTCTTGATTCCGATTAAAACTCCACCAATTATAATTACGTAAATCCATAAATTAGTTGCGGAAAATTCTAGATGTTACACTACGTGTGTATAGCATTAATTATGAAATTTTGAAGTTTGTATAATGCATTGAGCTATAATCAAAATATTTGGGTAATGGAAGAATTGAATTGGTTATGTTGTGTTTAAAACCACTTGGATTGAATTCTGGTTCAGTTAATGAAGTTTAAGCTAATTGAAGTGGTTATGTGCATGTGATGTTGATGATATGTTTGGTTGATTCGTATGTTGTAGGAGTTGCTAAATAACCAAGAAAAAACGAGCTAGGTGCTCAAATATTGCTAAGGACCCGAAGTAAGTGGGCGAGTTGGTTTGGCCTTTACAGCCCTATACTAGGAGATATAAACCTTTTTTAGTAGTTGTATATTGTGATAGGGTACGTGTCCCAGGTAGTTGAGTCGTAGGAAATATCAAGTGTCCAAGTTTAGCCTAACGTCCCGATTTATGTTTTGTTCTGTTTTGATGGTATGTCATGTTTGAGCTATGTTTACGTTATGATATATGTGCATACTCATGAATCGTGCATCATGTTTTGAAGAAAAACATATAAAATTTTTTAACTACATGTTTTATGTAAGAAAGACAATAATATATAATGTATGTAAATACTTAACTAAGGGACTGGGTTAGTATGGCTACATGTTTTATCCTTCTCTGGGATTATGTAAAACCGGACAACCCTATTATTTGTCCTTCTCTGGGACCAAGTAAAAATTGTCCTTGCCCAAAGACCCCTGTATATGTGTCTACTCCCCTACTCGAGTCCCCTTTAACTCATGTCAAGTGCTAAGTAAAATAAAGAATGTACCAGATTTTACGATCAATGTAACGCCCTGAAATTTTTTGTTAAAATGATTTTCGGATTTACGTATCGGTAGACGGTTGAGTTTTAGTCGGAATCAAGAGAGTAAAATTTATACTGTTAAGTAAAATATTATTTTGAACCTAATGGAAAAGAGATAGTTATAAAATTTCAACTGGAAGCGAACGGATTGACCGTTTAACAAAAAAATTAGGGGTTGAGGGCGATTTAGTAATTAAGTTTATTATTATTATTATTATTTATATTATAAGATAAATTTAAAAAAAAAACCCCTCCTTGCAGATAGCGTTCCCCCCTCCCCCTCTTTCTTGTTTCTTTTCTTCCCGCGTGAGTTCTCTGTTTTTTTTTGTTTCCTCCCCCTTTCTTTGTCATTTTCCTCTCAGTTTTATACGAAAGAGAAACCAGATCATCCATTTTTCCTCCGCCGAAGAACGCAGCTCCCTCTCCTCTTCGTCTTTCTTCTCTGTCCCGCGTGGAACACGACCCTCTCTTCGATTTCGGTAATTGTTCTCTTTCTTTTCTGGTTTTGGCCAAGAAAATCTAGGGTTTCGGATTGGGCGATACTCAAATTATGTTAGATTGTGCTCAAATGAGTTAGAATGTAATAGATTGATTAAAATAAAGTGAATTTGCTTAAGTTTTGAAAAATGGAGGGATTTTTTTTACAGGGCAGCTTGGTTTTGGCATTTTTCACCTAAGCTCTGGTTGTTCATTTTAAAAGCTGTTATAATATGTTGTATTAGATACTTTCAGGAAATGTTTGGCTTTGGAATCGAGTTGTTTCGATAATCGTGAAGGAAGTTATGAATTTTCAAAGCTTGATGAGAAAAAAATCTGTGAAGTGAGTTCAGACAGAATCCGTTTTCGATTTTTATGCTATCTAATGAGTTGCTTTTTATAAGTGAATTTATCCATGTCACAATAGACATCCTTTGGGTTTTAACGCACTTCGAATCATTAAATTTGGATAACTATACAATTGTTACGAATTTCCAAACTTTAATAAAAAACAAAATCTGTGAGGAGGTTCAGGCAGCTCCGGTTTTCAAATTTCTGCTATTTATTGAGTCTGGTTTTCTGCAAATGGATGAAACCACGTCAAAGTGGACATAATTAGGGTTACGTAGCATCTTTAATCATTGAAATCGGGTAAGGATTGAATGAGTTATGAATTTTAGAAGTTATTGTGCAAAAACTGGAAAATTTCAGCGGGCAGTTCGGTTTTGATTTTTCTGCCATTGATTATGCTTTGATTTGGGAAAATGCATTTCACCAGAATAAACTAGACCTTATAAGGTTTCGAAAACATGTCGAATCATCGAATTCGGCCAAATATACAATTTGATATGAATTTTCAAAGTGGAATGAAAAGCTGTGAATTGATTTCTGGGCAGATTCGGTTTTTGATTTTTTGCTATTAATTGAGCTCGATTTGGACAAATGGATTTCACCATGTTGAAATAGACTCGTTTAGGAGCCTTTAGCATGTTAAATCATTGAATTTGAACTTATATTCAGTTTGTTGTGAATTTTTGAAGTTGAACAAGATTTATGACAAATTTTGAAAGTTGAGTTGTGATAGTTTCAATTTTAATTCCTTCATATTGAATTATTTTGTTGAAATTGATTGAAGTGCTGAATTATTAGGGTGGATGATTGAGATTATGTGGATGATGACCTACCTTTGGGATAATTACTTGAATTAGATTTCAATTTTTAGACTGTGCATTATAGAATGATGAGTGTTTGGAGATAGAGGTTATATGCACATGTTTTGAATTTTACTATTTTTAGATATTGGATAGTAGGTGGTGTTCATGATGGTTGATGAATGTTAAGAGTATAGGTTAACTTAGTTGTTGATTTGGAAGTTAAATGCATAGAATTACACTTGATGATCTTGTGATTGTTTATTTACTGTTTAAAAATATAAATTTGTGGATTTGGTTATATGTGGTGGTTGTGAATTAGAATTGTAAATCATGAATATAACTTATAACTTTATGCTTTAGAATTTCAGGAAAACAGAATCGATCGAGTTGGATCGAATAGCTAAGGACGCCAGATACGTAGTGCATGCATGTGTTTTGCCCAAGTGGGCCTACACCGTAGAACTTTAGAATTTATATGATTGATTGTGATGTGTGTGCGTATTGTTTGACATGCATCATTTTTTTTAAAAAAATGGAATGAAAATGATTTTGAGCATATTTTGAGTAAATGGTGAGACGCGTGGCGGTGGTACCGCGGGTTCTGCTAGTGTGTGGGCTGGTGCGTAACCAACCGCAGATTTTGGTCGAGGAGTGGGCCGGCTAGGCCGTCACGCGGCGTGTATATGTTGATGGTAAGGGGATGGACAGTGGTACTGCGGATCCTACTAGTGTGTGGGCCGGTGAAACATCAGTCACGGATTCTGCTCGAGGAGTGAGCCGAATGGGTTGTCACGAAACGTTTGTGTGTTGCAACTGTGGCCCTGTGCTGGGGAGGCTGGGACGGGGCCGACGTGTCAGGGTGTAGTGTGGTGCGAGGTACACCCTCACCCTGATGTGGTTGCTGTGTGGTGATGCGTGTGTGTAGCTTGTGGGCCTCGTTGCTGGGGAGTCTGGGACGGTGGCGGCGTGTCAGGGTGTAGGGTCGCATTAGGTTCCTCCTTACCCTGGTGCGGCTACACTACGCGTCATAGATGTGACAACATGAGTGTGAGTTTAAAGACTGCATGTGATAGGATTGCATTGTCGGCTTTTGCTTTCATATTGTACTACTTACTGAGCGTTTGGCTTATGTTGTGTGTTTTATGGGGTATGTGTAGACATTGTTGCTGGTGTGACTCGAGAGCCTAGTCCTAAGCCATAGGACGGTTGGAGGCGTGCGACCGAGCATCAGATGGCGGATTTTGTTAGGGCGACCCCACTCGTGGGGATGGTAGGTGGTGGCTTGATTTCTTTACGGGTATTTTCTTTTCCTATGTTGATGTACAGTTGATGAGATGAGTTGTATAGGTGTCGGTTGTAGAGGTGTTTATGGAGTGCGTGTGATGTTGGCGACGTACGCGTATACTTTGCATGTAGGAGCTTGGAAATGCTCTGTATTGTGGATGTTTCTTTGTTTGTAGTTGATGGATTTGTCATTTTTACATTTTGATCTGGTTATAGAGTTTTCTCTGAATGGTTGATGGATAGTTATTTCTAGTTAACTGGTGAACTGTGTGTAGAGTTTTAAATTTTTGGGATAGCCAGTTTTTAGGCGTTACCCTGCCGAAATTTTGGGAGAGGGGTTGGGAGTCGAAAAGATATGGAATAGGTCAGGATGAGTACAGTGAGTGCTAGAGAAGTGTAGATGAGCTTGGGAGTGCGACGCGATCGCAGGTGCGCAGAACACGCGGCTGTGCGGGTGCTCACGGGTCGTGCGGCCCCGAGTGAGGGCGTGCGTACGAACATGCTGTAGAGAGGCAGGGTGTGTGGGGCACGAGGCGCTTTGAACGTGCGTGGGACGCGGTGATGTTGAGTTAGCGTGCACGGCACCGCAAGGATGCGCGCGAGTCGTCGAAGTGGCGATGTGAGTGCACGGCACCAGATTGTGTAGTTCGAGGGGTGCATTGGATTCTTTCCTAGTATTTCGAGTTTTGCCGTTTTATCTTAAAACTATTTTAAATTGTTTTCTTTTCCGCTGCATATTTTTATATAGAGGATTTTGTGTTCCCTCTTCGCGGCGGGGGTTGATTTTCAAATCAAGTCAAAAATTTTTCATACTCACAAATGTTCTTTTGAAAATGATTTGAAAATGAAAGTACTACAAAACTGAGTGAGTTGTGTCAAGTTTTAGTGTGTTATAGTGTGTAGACGTACTGTAGCGCACGGGGACTTAGGGTTTCTCGGGGTGTTACAATCATGCTGCACGAGCATTTATTGCAGTTACACCGGTTTACTAAACATTGGGCTTACAGTTTGAACCTCGTGATGTAGGCGAAGACGTACAGGTGAGGACTTCAAGCCCCAAGTTGATGTACATGAGCGGTTGGAGAGCGAGCTCATGGTGGGGTGTTTCTAGCTGTACGACTATTTCGACCCGTGGGTGAATTCATGTGTATTTTTGGGGTATAAGTGTTTTGATATAAAGTTTATGTATAGAAGAGTCTATATTTTCAAAAATACTGGATCTGTTTGGGATTTAGAGGTTTTTCGTTAGGAAATATTTCAATGGTAAGCTTTTACGTTTTTAAAGTAAGATTTGATGTTTACGAGTATTTTGATGAGAAACATGGATGATTTAAAATGGTGTTATATTGTTTTGAAGGTTTGAAGGTTGTATGTGGATGTGATGAAGTGTTTTTAGGTTTTAAATGAAGAAGATGAGGAAAAGAGAGTAAAAAGGCGTTGGTGTGCGCGGTGGGTGCGTAGGTGCATGCGACGTCTACACAGGGTGCACGCGGGGCGCACCTAACCAATCGGTCGGTGCTGTACGCGCAATTGATCGGCACCTGGTGTTTTTGACAAGGCGCGGGCAGTGCGCCTGCCGATCGATCGGCACTGGGTGCGCAATCGAGGCGCGGGCAGGAAGATTGTTGACCGATCGGCTGATGGGGGTTGATCAATCGGCTGACCCGCGCGCAACCTGGGTAGTGCAGCGGGCGCATCCGAGTGTGCGCCATGCGCGCGCACGAGCCAGTAGGGAAATGCACGCAACACATCAGGGCGATGCATTCACGCTGACAAAGTGACGCGCGCGCCGCCCGTGCGTGTACCACCCGACATGTTTTTCAATTTTTTTTAAATCCAAATCCATTTCAAATGTTTTCTTCCAAATGACTTCAAAAATGTTTTTCCCTTATTTCAAATGATGTAAAGGACCTTAAAGTTCACGGTTTGCTCATTTTAAATTTCAATGCTGGAGTTGCTAAGTCTAAAAGTGAAGTCTAAATGTGATGTCAAACAATGTGTCGCGGCCCCGCTTGAGGTTGTGACAACATCAACCCCTTTTCATAAATAAAACCTAACATATAATTTACCTTGAAGAAATCTTGAGAAAGAAAGAAGCTTTTGACAGAGGAAGTGATCGGCTGTGGATGAAGAGAAAAACATTGTGGAGAAGAAGCTTTCAGATGATGATATTTCTCTTTATTAACATATTTAAAGGATAAGTGTGATGAGTGGAGGAGATGTCTTCCCTCGATTGGTTGATACTTTCCTTTGCTTTTTAATAAAACATTATTTCTCCCACGTAAAAAAAAAAAAAAACGAAGCTTTATCTACTGACTTTTCAAACCTTTCTTTTTCTTACTTTTTCTTCACCTTTCTTCTTCTTCATTCCTTTCATCTTTCCTTTGTTTCTTTTCAACTTGAATGGTTTTGCTTTTTTAACCAAAAGTTTGACTTTTAAGATTTTGTACACTCATCTCTTCTTTCTTTTAATTTATCTCTTCTACTATTAAATCCTCAACTCCATTAAAATCGTCTAATTTATTAAGTGCTGAAAATTAAAATGTATGATAAATTTCCAAGTATTACCGTTATGATGATTGTCTATGTTCTTTCATTGAGGATACATTTTATGTCATATTCACTCATATGTTCATGCATCATGTTTTCATGAAATCATGTAAAATGTTTTTATGCATATGTTTTATGTAAGAAAGATAAGAACATGTCATGTAATGTACCGATTATGTAACATCCAGTGTAACACCACGGGAAACCTTGCGTTCCCAGTTCGCTACAGTGCATCTACACACTAACACTTGACATAACTCACTCAATTTAATACCTCTTTCGTTTTCAAATCATTTTCAAAAGAACATTTGTGAGTATGAAAAATTTTCCACTCGATTCGAAGACAACTCGCGTCCCGAAGAGGGAACACGAAGTCCTCAACATAAAAACTACCCAGCAGAAAAGAAAACCATTTAAAACAGTTTAATATAAAACGGTAAGATTTGAAATCCTAGAAAAGAAATCCAATGCACCCCTCGAACTACACCATCTGGTACCGCGCACTCACGTCCCCACTTTGACACCCCGCGCGCACTCTCAAAGTGCCGCACGTGCCAACTCCACGTCAGTGTGTCTCACGCACGCTCACTGCGCCGCGTGCCCCACGCACCCAGCCTCTGTACAGCACGTCCGCGCGCACGCCTTCACCCGGCGCCGCACGACCCATGAGCACCCGCAGGGCCGCGCACCTACGATTACGCCGCACTCCCACGCTCATCTACCCTTCTCTAGCATTCACCGTTCACATCTCAACTCATTCCATATCCCCTCGACTCCCAACCTCTCTCCCAAAATTTCGGCAGAGTAACGGCTAAAAACTGACTATCCCAAAAATTTAAAAACGCTGCACACAATTCAGCAAAACTAACAGTATCTATCTATCCATCATCCAGAGAAATCACCATAACCAAATAAGAGTATGAAGACAACAAAAATCCCTCAAATACAATGAAGAAAGTTCACAATATAGAGCAATACTATACCCTAACATGTAAAATATATGCATACGTCGCCAAAATCACACGCACTCCATATACACCTATACACTGACACATATACAACTCATCTCATCGACTGTACATAACCACCACAAAAGAAGGAAAAACCCCCAAACCAACCAGGTCACAACCTACCATCTCCACGGGTCGGGTCGCCCTAACAAAAATCCGCCATCCGGTGCTGCGGTCGCATGCCGCCAACCATCCTACGCCTCTGGACTAGGCACTCGAGGCTCACCAGCAGTATCGTTAGTACCTACACCACAGAACACACAACATAAGCCTAACGCTCAGTAAGTAATGCCATATGAAAGTAAAAGCCGACAATGCAATCCTATCACATGCAGTCTCTACACTCACACTCATGTTGTCACATCTGTGACGCGTAGTGCAGCCGCACCCGGGTAAGGAGGAATCTCACGCCGCCCTACACCCTGACACGACGCCACTGTCCCGGACTCCCTAGCAACGAGGCCCCCAAGCTACACATATGCATCACCACACGGCAACCACATCAAGGTAAGGGTGTACCTCGCGCCACTCTACACCCTGACACGTCGCCCCTGTCCCAGCCTCCCCAGCACGGGGCCACAGTTGCCATACACACACGTTTCGCGACAGCCCAGCCGGCCCACCCCTCGAGTAAGATCCGCGACTGGTGTTGCACCGGCCCACACACTAGTAGGATCCACGGTACCACTGCCCATATCCTCACCATCAACACATGCACGCCGCATGACGGCCCAGCCAGCCCACCCCTCGAGTGGAATCCGTGACTTGTGAAGCACCGGCCCACACACTAGCGGGATCCGGGCACCACCGCCACACGTCCCATCACATACTCAAAACCATTTTCGTTTACCTTTTTAAAATATATGCCACACATTTTTAAATATGCATGTCAAACAATACGCACACACACCACAATCAATCACATAAACCCTAAAGTTCTACAGTGTAGGCCCACTTGGGCAAAACACATGCATACACTACTTACCTAGCGTCCTACGCTCGCTTAATGCACAGCTTCGCCAAAAAGAAAGCCTCAACCTAAAACACAACCCATCTCTCATCAGTATTTATCTCAAAATTCACCAAATAGCTAAAAATAACCTTCCTTAACTACACTCATGAAATTTCAACTGAAACGGGTCATCGGTTTGGTCCGGTCGAAAACCAGCTTAAAGTTCAGACGCGCATAACTTTTGCGTCCGTCAACAGAATCGAACAAGTGGCCAAAACGTCCCCTTAGGAACCTATTTTAACATACTAAGACGGATTTTAAAACGGTAAGCCACAGACAGGCCAAAAATGCTAAAAACTGAATCTGCCCTTTTTTATAAAATTTCAACCTTTGTTTTTCTTCAACCAAAATTCACTCAATTCAGCTTTACGCACCAAAAACAGACATGCCCTTATCACACGTTGAAATTTCACAAAAAACGCTCTCTAATTTGCGTCGGATATCGGAATCGAACGATTCCAGCGGCCATAAGTCCCTCTAACCACCTAATTTATCCCACAGAAACAAAATTCAAAACGATTAGCCGAACGTAGGCCGAAACGGCCAAAAACAGAAACTGCCCCAAAGCTAAAAACGTCCGATTCTTGATTTCAATTCGAATTTCACAACTCCTATACACAATTAGTCGTATCCCACTTATACATTCTGGCCAAGCTTGCCGGAAATGAAAGGCGGACGAGCACCAAGCTCGGCCAACAACAGGGAAACCGACAGGGTTCGCCTTCGGTTTCCCCCTCCAAATTCTCGGCACTCCCTCCTCAACACTTCAGCCAAAATCATCGAAAATGGAGGGAGGCCGAACCTTACACTCGGCCAAACCGGACAGGATAGCAGAGGGAGGAAGAGAGACTTACCGAGCAATGGAGTTCTGCACACAATGGGAAAGAGGGACTCCAGCAAGGCGCTCAAATCGTCGGTGGCAGAATATGTCAGAAACTCGCCCTCGCGGTTGTCGGCCGAAACACTCACCTCTCACTTCGGGAACTCGAGCTGCTGAAACTGAACGGCTTCGATTCGTCGAGACAGCAACACCTGCTCGCAACTCGCACCTCGCACCCACGCTCGTCGGCCGTCGATCGCAGCTCCGACTATGGCACACGATCGCCTTAGCCCCTCGGTTGCCTTCTCTCGCCATTCGGGTGCTCTGTAGAAATCAGCCCAATGGCTTCTTCCCGAAGTCATTCGGGTGATTTCATATATTTTTATTTTTTTAAATAAATTACAAATTACAAAACAGCCCTCACGTGTTTTAATCTTCCGTGATTTCGTTAATTTCTCGACCTCCCGACTTCAAATTCCAAAAACCATCACAAAAGTAGACTCTGAGTCTTATAATTCAAATTTTCCCGTTGAGATATTTCTCAAAACCCCGACCGAGAATAAATTAAAAATTTCGAAAATTAAAAATTCGAAATTTTCGGGTTATTACATCCCTCCCACCTTATAAGAATTTCGTCCCCAAAATTTACGTACCGAATAAGTCGGGATACTGGCACTCCATGTCATCACGCCGCTCCCAAGTAGTCTCGTCTACACCATGGTTGCGCCACATCACTTTGACCAGCAGAATCTCCTTGTTGCGCAGCACCTTCACAGCTGATCCTAAGATCCTCACTGGCTTCTTCTCATAGGACAACGTCGGCTGGATCTCTATATCCTGTTGTGGCACTACCTGAGAGGGATCGCGCATACACTTCCTCAGCATTGAGACATGAAAAACATCATGGATGGCATC
>CM039519.1:7503333-7534464 GCA_022433055.1 Begonia peltatifolia | reverse complement strand
ATACACTTCCTCAGCATTGAGACATGAAAAACATCATGGATGGCATCCATCGACGCAGGCAACTGAAGCTGATATGCAGTTCTTCCAATCCGCTTGACAATCGAAAACGATCCCACAAACTGAGGGTTGAGCTTCCCCTGCTTTCTGAACCTTACCACTCCCTTTAACGGCAAGACCTTCAGAAAAACCTCGTCGCCCTCATTAAACTCCAACTCCCAGCGTCTCTGATCAGCATAACTCTTCTGTCGACTTTGAGCCGCTTCAATCCTCTTCCGTATCACAGAAATCTTGTCGACAGTTTGCTGTAAAATCTTAGGACGTATCAATCGGGCCTCCCCAACCTCATCCCAATATAATGGCGACCTGCACTTACTTCCATAGAGGGCCTCGTATGGCGCCATACCAATGGTGGACTAAAAGCTGTTATTATACGAGAACTCCACCAGTGGTAAGAACTTGCTCTAAGTCGCCTGAAACTCCAACTCACAAGCCCTGAGCATATCCTCCAAAATCTGTATAGTCCGCTCCGACTGCCCATCAGTCTGAGGATGAAAGGCCGTACTGAAATCTAATCTGGTGCCCATAGTCTTATGCAGACTCCTCAAAAACTTAGACGTGAACCTGGGGTCTCGGTCTGAAACAATCGACGCCGGAATCCCATGAAGTCTGACTATCTCCCGAATATACAATTGTGCAAACTGATCCATCATATAAGTCATCCTCACAGGCAAAAAGTGAGACGACTTCGTCAACTTGTCCACAATCACCCAGATCGCGGCATGGCCCTTGGCAGTCCTCGGTAGTCCCACCACAAAATCCATGGTGATTCACTCCCACTTCCACTCCGGTATAGGCAATGGTTGGAGCATTCCAGATGGTCGTTGATGCCCCGCCTTCACTTGTTGGCAGACTACGCAGGCCTCAACATACTCAGCCACTGCTCGTTTCATGTTAGGCCACCAATAGTGCTGCTTCAAATCTCTGTACATCTTAGTGCTTCCCGGATGCACAGAGAAAGAAGATGAATGGGCCTCTGATAATATATCCCTCCTCAGCTCCTCATCCTTCGGGACATACCACCTATCCCGAAATTTCAGAATACCATCCTCTGAACAGCTGAACTCAGAATCAGGCCTGGCCTCCATACTCGCCTTCAGCTCGCTACACTCTGAATCAGTCTCCTGAGTCTGCCTGATTCTGTCCAGAATAGTCGGTCTCAACGACAAGGCAGAAAGAGTGGCTGCCAGATCAGAAACTACCTCTAAACCAAAACTCCGCATCTCTGTCACTAACTCAACAGGCCGTATCCTAGTCATGGCAGAAGTCGACGCTGTCACCTTACTCAAGGCATCTGCCACCACATTCGCCTTCCCCGAGTGGTAACGGATCTCCACATCGTAGTCCTTGACCAGCTCGAGCCATCTTCTCTGTCTCAAATTCAGCTCCTTCTGCGTGAAAATGTACCTCAAGCTCTGGTGGTCTGAGTAAATCTTGCACTGCTGCCCATACAGATAATGCCTCCAAATCTTGAGTGCAAATACAACTGCCGCCAGTTCCAAATCGTAAGTGGGATAATTCTGCTCATAAGCCTTCAACTGCCTAGAAGCATAGGCAATGACTCTCCCACTCTGCGTCAAAACACACCCCAAACCGATCCTGGAGGCATCATAATAAATGCAGAACTTCTCCCCTTCCACTGGCAGTGTCAGTACAGGAGCCGTAGTCAACCTCTGCTTCAATGTCTGGAAGCTATCCTTACACCTGTCGGTCCATTCATACTTTGCACTCTTCCTGGTCAGTCGGGTCAAGGGTGCCGAGATCTTAGAAAACCCTTCAATGAATCTCCGATAATATCCAGCCAACCCTAGAAAACTGCGTATCTCACTAGCACTGGTCGGCCGTGGCCACTCATTTACCGCCTGAACTTTCCCCAGATCAACTGAAATACCCTCAGGGAAGATCACATGCCCCAAGAAGTGAATCCTGTCCAACCAAAACTCGCACTTTGAGAACTTAGCATATAGTTGATGCTGGCTCAAAATACTCAATACAATCCTCAAGTGCTCCCTGTGCTCCTCCTCACTCTATGAGTTAATCAGAATGTCGTCGATAAACACAATCACAAACTTGTCCAGGTACTCCCTGAACACCCAGTGCATCAGATCCATGAATGCTGCAGGGGCATTGGTGAACCCGAAAGACATAACCAGGAACTCGAAGTGCCTGTACCTCGTCTAGAAGGCCGTCTTCGGTACATCCCTCTCCTTCACCTTTAACTGATGATAGCCGGACGTCAGGTGGATCTTAGAAAACA
Organism: Begonia peltatifolia; assembly: GCA_022433055.1. NCBI lineage: Eukaryota > Viridiplantae > Streptophyta > Magnoliopsida > Cucurbitales > Begoniaceae > Begonia > Begonia peltatifolia. The sequence goes on along the minus strand of CM039519.1, from coordinate 7,532,150 downwards.
CTCGGGCACCCTGCAGCTGATCAAACAAATCGTCAATCCTTGGCAATGGATACCTGTTCTTCACCGTCAACTTATTCAACTCCCGGTAGTCAATACACATACGTAGGGATCTGTCCTTCTTCTTAACGAATAGAATTGGCCCTCCCCAGGGTGAAAAACTAGGGCGTATAAATCCCTTATCTGTCAGCTCCTCCAACTGAGCCTTTAGCTCCTTAAGTTCAGTAGGTGCTAATCTGTAGGGATTCTTGCACACCGGCTCAGCACCTGGGAAAACATCTATCTCGAATTCAATCTCTCTATTAAGGGACAACCCCGGCAATTCATCACGGAACACCTCCGAGAACTCCTGCACAATAAGAATATCCTGTATCCGAGCATCGCCCGATGACTGCGCATCCTTAACACTTGCCAAAAATCTCTGGCAACCCATGCCTAACACCTGTGGAGCCTGACGAGAAAATATCGCAGAAATCCTGGCAAGACACTCACCTGCTTTAAATGTGTAGCTCTCCCCACCCGGGGGCCAAAAATGAACCTCTCTGGTCCTGCAGTCAATATTCGCATGATGTCTGAACAGCCAGTCTATCCCCAAGATCACCTCATAACCGCTCATATGGAGAATGACTAGCTCGGCATATAACTGCTTGCTCCCCACTGTCACAACATTGCCCCGCACCACCTGTTCTGAATACAAATGCTCTCTGGATGGCAAGGTGACATCATAGTGTCGCTCGGTGGGACTGAACTCCAAGTTGGCCTTAACCATAAAACGCGTCGAAACAAACGAGTGCGTAGCGCCCGTATCAATCAAAGTGTAAGATGCCACACCAGAAACAAAAATGTTACCTGCTATCACTTATGGGTGGGCACCATCATTCGACTCAAACAGGGCAAAGACCCGCGGTGTAACTCTGGCTGACGATCTGCTCGCCATTGGGCATGTGTTGGCAAAGTGGCCCACCTCATTGCAGTTGAAGCAGCGGTTCTGACATGGCTTATGGCACTCTCTGGACATGTGGCCCACCTCGCCACAGTTATAACACCTCACTGGGCCCGTCCTGCACTCGTTCGGGTGGCTCCTATGACATTTCGGGCACACTGAAAACTGTCCCGACCCCTGCGGCCTCTTAGTGCTCCTCTGGCTGCTAGAACTGTCATTAGGCCTTTTCAGGCTTTTCTGCACAGACACCTCCCCGCTGGCCTGTGGCAGCGACTCTCTGAATGATCTGCGAGGCTGCTCTCTGGGTACCTCCCGATAACTAGGAAGCTTCGCCCGAGCTTCCTCAATGTCAAGGGCCTTCGCTACCACCTCCTCGTACGGCATGCCTTGGGTCCCCGCAATCCGCATGCCCACATAAATATCCGGCTTCAGGCCCTGCACAAACCGATGTACCTTATTCTTATCGAGGCTCACCAAATGTCCTGCAAATCGCGACAAGGCCTCGAACTGCCGTACATACTCGGCCACAGTGCCGGTCTGCTTCAACTGTGCAAACTCCATCATCTTCTGTGTCCTAGCTGAATGACTGAAATACTTGCCGAAAAACACCGACCTGAACTCCTCCCAGGTCATGGCCTCCACATCTCTCGTGGCCGCCTCAGTATCCCACCAATGGCTCGTATCTTTGGCAAGATAGAATGCCGCGCTAGAAACTCTGTCATGCTCCTCTACCTTGGCAAAACTCATCATCCTCTCCATACTCCGTATCCACTCCTCAGCACTGAGAGGATCCGGAGATGATCCGTCAAAAGTCAGGGGTCTAAGTCTATACAGCCTGTCAATCCCTCTGTTGGACGAACCCTGGGCGCTAGACTGACCCTGGACCAACTCTGTAAGCTGACAGACGGTATCATCCATGTCGCCCACAGCTCTAGGAGGCGCCTCTCGTCGTGGCTGCCCTCTACCTCTACCACTCGCCTCTCCTGACATTTTCTACCTTTAACATAAATATAAAACTCACATTAGTACTATAATAAATTCAAATCTAAACACTTACAGTTGGTGAAGTGCTCCCGTGCAGCGGCTGGCAGTGTTAGGTAATCCTCTGAACGACGTCGACCCCGTCGCTCTGATACCATAACTGTAACACCCCAAGAAACCCCACGTTCCCGGTGCGCTACAGTGCATCTACACACTACACACACTAACACTTAACATAACTCACTCAATTTAATACCTCTTTCGTTTTCAAATCATTTTCAAAAGAACATTTGTGAGTATGAAAAATTTTCCACTCGATTCGAAGACAACGCGCTTCCCGAAGAGGGAACACGAAGTCCTCAATATAAAAACTACGCAGCAGAAAAGAAAACCATTTAAAACAGTTTAATATAAAACGGTAAGACTTGAAATCCTAGAAACGAAATCCAACGCATCCCTCGAACTACACCATCCGGTACCGCGCACTCACGTCCCCACTTCGACACCCCGCGCGCACTCTCGCAGTGCCACACGTGCCAACTCCACGTCACTGTATCTCGCGCACGCTCACAGTGCCGCGTGCCCCATGCACCCTGCCTCTGTACAGCACGTCCGCGCGCACGACCTTACCCGGCGCTGCACGACCCGTGAGCACCCGCAGGGCCGCGTGTCCCGCGCACCTGCAATCACGCCGCACTCCCACGCTCATCTACCCTTCTCTAGCATTCACCGTTCACATCTCAACCCATTCCATATCCCCTCGACTCCCAACCACTCTCTTGAAATTTCGATAGAGTAACGGTTAAAAACTGACTATCCCAAAAATTTAAAAACCCTACACACAGTTCACCAAAACTAACAGTATCTATCTATCCATCATCCAGAGATATCACCATAACCAAATAAGAGTATGAAGACAACGAAAATCCCTCAAATACAATGAAGAAAGTTCACAATATAGAACAATACTATACCCTAACATGTAAAATATATGCGTACGTCGCCAAAATCACACGCACTCCATATACACCTATACACTGACACATATACAACTCATCTCATCGACTGTACATAACCACCACAAAAGAAGGAAAAACCCCCAAACCAACCAGGTCACAACCTACCATCTCCACGGGTCGGGTCGCCCTAACAAAAATCCGCCATCCGGTGCTGCGGTCGCATGCCGCCAACCATCCTACGCCTCTGGACTAGGCACTCGAGGCTCACCAGCAGTATCGTTAGTACCTACACCACAGAACCTAGTTTAACATACTAAGACGGATTTTAAAACGATAAGCTGCAGACAAGAGAAAAACGCCAAAAACCGAATCTGCCATTTTTTTATAACATTTCAACCTTTGTTTTTCTTCAACCAAAACTCACTCGATTCAGCTTTTTACGCACCAAAAATAGACATGCCACTATCACACGTCAAAATTCCACGAAAAACGGTCATTAATTTGACTTGAACCAAAATCTGGCATAAACTTCCGACGCGCATAACTTTTGCGTCGGATATCGGAATCGAACGATTCCATCGACGATACATCCCTCTAACAGCCTAATTTATCCCACAAAAACAAAATTTAAAACGATTAGCCGAAACTAGGCCAAAATAGTTAAAAACCGAATCTGTTTTTACACAAAATAAACAAATTTCCGTCATCCACCCGATTTCTACAAGTCTCTTCACTAAACATCCACATTCCAACCAACTAAGCATAATCAGAGCAAAAACTCATGATTTCAGACTCGACCTGAACCCCACAGTCAACAAAACTTTCGGTATTTTCCTCTCAACCCGAGCACTCAGCCAAGCCAACCATTTAACATGGTTGAGGCCCCCTTCCAGACGCCATGGTTACATGCTCAGACCTCGGGAGTCTGGCTCAGAGCATGCCGACTATAATCGGTCGCAAAACCGGAGATAAACAGGGGAAGGTTGCCTGTTTCTCGGTCAAATTTCTGGCCCAGAAAATTGAGTCGCCAGCTGACCACAGTTCGCTGGAGTACCCTGCGCGCTGGCTTCCCACTCACGGTAGCTGATCGTCGATGCCAACTCCCGGTTCCCGCTCTCCCTCTTGGTCGTTTCCCCTCGCTCCTCTTCTTGTCGTTAAACAGCCGAATGGCTTCAAAATTGAAGCCAATCGGTTGTTTTTAAAAAAACTTTAAATAAATAAATAAATAACATAAAAATAAAATTTTAATTAAAACAAAACTATAATTTAAATCGTTAAAAGTTACCAAAATGTCCCTACGCGCCTTAACCGTCTGAAATTCTCCTAAACTCTTGTATTCCCAACCTCAAATTTTGAAAACCATCACTAAACTAGATTTCGAGTTTTATGATTTAAATTTCCCGTTTAAACATCTTCCGAAACTCCAACCGAATTTAAATTAAAAATTTTGAAATTTAAAAATAAAAATATGAAATTTTTGGGATATTACAGTTAGGGTGGTTGATTGAGGTTATGTGGATGATGATCTACCCTTTGGATAATTACTTGAATTGTATTTCAATTTTTAGATTGTACATTATAGAATGATGGGTGTTTGGAAATAGAGGTTATATGCACATGTTTGGAGTTTTATTATTTTTGGATATTAGATAGTAGGTGGTGTTCATGCTGGTTAATGGATGTTAATAGTATAGGTTAGCTTAGTTGTTGATTTGGAAGTTAAGTGCATTGAGTTACTCTTGATGATCTTGTGGTTATTTATTTAGTGTTTAAAAATAGAAATTTGTGGATTGGTTATACGTGGTGGTTGTGAATTAGAAATGTAAATCGTGAATGATAACTTATAACTTTATGCTTTAGAATTTTAGAAAAACGGAATCGATCGGGTTGGATCGAATAGCTAAGAACGCCAGGTAAGTAGTGCATGCATGTGTTTTTCCTAAGTGGGCCTACACTGTAGAACTTTAGGGTTTACGTGATTGATTGTGGTGTGCGCGCATATTGTTTGACATGCATCATATTTTAAAAAACGTGAACGAAAATGGTTTGGAGCATGTTTTGAGTATGTGGTGAGACGCGTGGCTGTGCTACCGCAGATCCTGCTAGTGTGCGGGCCGGTGCTTCACCAGTCGCGAATTTTGCTCGAGGAGTGGGCCGGCGGGGCCGTCATGCGGCGTGAATGTGTTGACGGTGAGGGTGATGGGCAGTGATACCGCGGATCCAACTACTGTGTGGGCCGGTGCAACACCAGTCGCGAATTTCGCTCGAGGAGTGGGCCTGCTCGGCTGTCGCAAAATGTGTTTGTGTGGCAACTATGGCCCCGTGCTGGGGAGGCTGGGACGGGGGCGACGTGTCAGGGTGTAGTGTGGCGGGAGGTACACCCTTACCCTGATGTGGTTGCCGTGTGGTGATGCGTGTGTGTAACTTATGGGCCTCATTGCTGGGGAGTCAGGGACGGTGGCGCCGTGTCAGGGTGTAAGGTGGCGTTAGGTCCGTCCTTACCCTGATGTGGTTACACTACGCGTCACAGATGTGACAACATGATTGTGAGTGTAGAGACTGCATGTGATAGGATTGCATTAACGGCTTTTTACTTTCACATCGCATTACTTACTGAGCGTTAGGCTTATTTTGTGTGTTCTGTGGTGTAGGTGTAATAACCCGGGAATTTTGAATTTATATTTTTATTTTTAGAATTTTTAGTTTAATCCCGGTCGGAGTTTTGAGAAATATTTCAACGGGAAAGATTTGAATTATAAGACTCGGAGCCTACTTTTGCGATTTTTTTTTCGGAATCTCAAGTCGGGAGATCGAGAAATTAACGAAATTACGGAAGATTTAAGTACGTGAGGGCAGTTTTGTAATTTGGTATATATAAAAATAAAAAAAAAAAGAAAAATCTCACATAACAACCGAATGGCTTCGGGAAGAAGCCATTCGGCTGTTTTCCCTTGCCACCGAGGGAAGCAGGGGAGTGGCGCGAGGGAGAGAGGGCGATCGGGAGTGGAGGTGCGATCTTCGATCGGTGGACGTCGAGCTCGAGGGTGTGAGCGAAACCGCGGCCGAGTGGTTCTTCTCCGGCGATTCGGAGTCGTTTGGTTGCTGTAGCTCGAATTTTCAAAGGTAGCGAGGCCGAGCGTGTTCTACCGACGACCGCAAAGGGCGGGTTGCTGACCAGCTCTGCTATCGACGATTTGGGCGCCTTACTGGAATATTGCTTTTTCCGTTGCGCGCAGAACTTCATTTGCTCGGTAAGCCTCTCTTCCTCCATCTGTCTGTTCTGTCCGGTTTGGCCGAGTGTAAGGCTCGAGCCCTTCCCCCTCCATCTTCGGTAATTTTGGCTGAAGTATTGACGGGGAAGTGCCGGGAAATTGGAAGGGGGGGAACCGAAGGCGAGCCCTGTCGGTTTCCCTGTTGTTGGCCGAGCTTGGTGCTCGGCCTCCTTTCAATTCCAGCAAGCTTGGCCGGAATGTATAAGTGGGATATGACCAATTCTGTATAGGAGTTGTGAAATTCGAATTTGGATCAAGAATCAGACGTTTTTTTGTTTGGAGGCAGTTCTGTTTTTGGCCGTTTCGGCCTACGTTTGGCTGATCATTTTAAAGTCTGTTTTTGTGGGATAAATTAGGTGGTTCGGGGAACCTATGGCCGCTGGAATCGTTCGATTCCGATATCCGACGCAAAAGTTATGCGCGTAGGAAGTTTATGCGAGATTTTGGTTTAAGTCAAATTAGCGACCGTCTTTCGTGGAAAATTCAACGTGTGAGAGTAGCATAGCCATTTTGATGCATATAACTAGTTGGGAGTGAGTTTTGGTTGAAGGGAAGTGAAAATGTGAAATTTTAATAAAATGGCAGATTCGGTTATTGGCGTTTTTCGCCTATCTGCGGCCTACCGATTTAAAATCCATTTTAAGATGTTAAACTAGGTTCCTAAGGGAACGTTTAGCCACTTGAATCGTTTGATTCCGTTGACGGACGCAAAAGTTATGCGCATCCGAACGTTGAGCTGGTATTCGGCCAAACCAAACCAATGGACCGTTTTAGTTGGAATTTAATGAGTGTAGTTAGATAAGATTATTTTTAGCTAATTGGTAAATATTGGGAGAAATACTGATGAGAAATTGGTTGTGTTTTAGGTTGAGGCTTTCTGTTGGCGAAACTGTGTATCAAGCGAGCTTAGGACGCCAGGTAAGTAATTCATGCATGCGTTTTGCCCAAGTGGGCCTACACTGTAGAACTTTAGTGTTTATGTGATTGATTGCGGTGTGTGTGCGTATTGTGTGACATGCATCATATTTTTTTAAAACGAGAACGAAAATGATTTTTAGCATGCTTTGATGTATGAGGTGAGACGTGTGGCGGTGGTACCGCGGATCCCGTTAGTGTGCGGGCCGGTGCTTCACCAGTCGCGGATCCTACTCGAGGGGTGGGCCGGCTGGGCCGTCATGCGGCGTGAAAGTGTTGACGGTGAGGATATGGGCAGTGGTACCGCGGATCCTACTAGTGTGTGGGTCGGTGCAACACCAATCGCGGATCCTACTCGAGGGGTGGGCCGGCTGGGCTGTCGTGAAACGTGTGTGTGTGGCAACTGTGGCCCCGTGCTGGGGAGGCTGGGACGGGGGCGACGTGTCAGGGTGTAGAGTGGCGCGAGGTACACCCTTACCCTGATGTGGTTGTGTGTGGTGATGCGTGGGTGTAGCTTGTGGGCCTCGTTGCTGGGGAGTTCGGGACGGTGGCGACGTGTTAGGGTGTAGGGTGGCGTGAGGTTCCTCCTTACCTTGGTGCGGCTGCACTACGCGTTACAGATGTGACAACATGAGTGTGAGTGTAGAGACTGCATGTGATAGGATTGCATTGTCGGCTTTTACTTTCATATCGCATTACTTACTAAGCGTTAGGCTTATGTTGTGTGTTCTGTGGTGTAGGTGCTGACGATACTGCTGGTGAGCCTCGAGTGCCTAGTCCTGAGGCGTAGGATGGTTGGCAGCGTGCGACTGCGGCACCGGATGGCGGACTTTTGTTAGGGCGACCCGACCCGTGGATATGGTAGGTTGTGGCCTGGTCGGTTTGTGGGTTTTCTTTCTTTTGCGGTGGTTATGTACGGAGGATGGGATTGATTGTTGTATATGCGTCAGTGTATAGGTGTATATGGAGTGCGTGTGATTTTGGTAACGTACGCAGATATTTTCCATGTTAGAGTATGTTATTTCTCTATACTGGAGACTTTCTTCATTTGTATTTGACGGATTTTCGTCGCCTTCTTACTCTGATTTGGGTTGGGATGATTTCTCTGGATGATGGATAGGTAAATATTGTTGGATTTTGGTGAATTGTGTGCAGGGTAAAATTTTGGGGTAGCCAGTTTTTAGGCGGTACTCTGCCGAAATTTCGGGAGAGGAGTTGAGGTTCGAGAGGATACGAAATAGGTCAAGGTGTGTGTATGATGAATGCTAGAGGAGTTCATATGAGTGTGGATGTGCGGCGTGATTGCAGGTGCGCGGGGCATGCGGCCCTGTTGGGCACCCACGGGTCGTGCGACACCGGGTGAGGGTGTGCGCTCGGACGTGCTGTGCAGAGGCAGGGTGCGTGGGGCACGCGGCGCTGTGAGCGTGCGCGAAACACAGTAACGTTGAGTGGTATGTGCGGCACCGTGAGAGTGTGCGTGAGGTGTCGAAGGGGAGACGCGAGTTGTTTTCGAATCGAGTCAAAAAAAAAGGGGAGTAAATTGGAAACAAAAAGGTATTAAATTGAGTAAATTATGTTAAGTGTTTGTGTGTGTGTGTAGTGGGTAGATGCACTGTAGCGCACCGGGGACGTGTGGGTTCTCGGGGTGCTACAGTAGGTGCTGACGATCTTGCTGGTGAGTCTCGAGAGCCTAGTCCTGAGCTATAGGATGGTTAGCGGCGTGCGACCGAGACACCAGATGGCGGATTTTTGTTAGGGCGACCTGACCCGTGGGGATGGTAGGTGGTGGCCTGGTTTGTTTGCGGATATTTTTCTTTTGCTGTGATGATGTACAATCGATGAGATGAGTGGTACATGCGTCAGTGTATAGGTGTATATGGAGTGTGTGTGATTTTGGCGACGTACGCATATATTTTGCATGTAGGAGCTTTGAATTGCTCTATACTGTGAATTGTCTTCATTTGTGTTTGATGGATTGTCATCGTCTTCATACTCTGATCTTGTTATGGTAACTTCTCGTGATTGTTGATAGATGAATACTATTAGTTTTTGGTGAACTGTGTGCAGGGTTTAAAAATTTTGGGGATAGCCAGTTTTTAGGCGTTACTCTGCCGAAATTTTGGGTGAGGAGTTGGGAGTCGAAAGGATATGAAATAGGTTGAGATATGTACAATGAATGCTATAGAAGTGTAGATGAACGTGGGAGTGAGGTGTGATCGCTGGTGCGCGGGGCACACGGCCCTGCGGTGCTCATGGGTCGTGGGGCGCCGAGTGAGGGTGTGCGTGCGGACGTGCTGTACAGCGGCAGGGTGCGTGGGGCACGCGGCGCTGTGTTGTTCAGTGGGCGCGTGCGGCACCGCGAGGGTGTGCGCGGGGCATCAAAGTGGGGACGTGAGTGCGCGGTATCGGATTTGTGTAGTTCAAGGGGTGCGTTGGACTCTTTCTTAGGATTTCGAGTCTTGTCGGTTTAGTTTGAAAGTATTTTTAAAGTGTTTTCTTTCCGCTGCGTAGTTTTTATATTGAGGATTTCGTGTTCCCTCTTCAGGACGCGAGTGGTTTTTGAATCGAGTCAAAAAGATTTCATACTCACAAATGTTCTTCGAAAATGTTTTGAAAACGAAAGTGGTATTAAATTAAGTGAGTTGTGTCAAGTTTCAGTGGTGTCATAGTGTGTAGTGTGTAGATGCACTGTAGCGCACTGGGAACGTGGGGTTTCCCAGGGTGTTACAGTTATGGTATCAGAGCCACGGTGTCCACGTCGTTCAGAAGATTACCTAACACCGCCAGCCGCTGCACGAGAGCGCTCCACCAACTGTAAGTGTTTAGATTTAATTTTATTTTAATACTAATGTGGGCTTTGTATATTGGAAAGGTAGAAAATGTCTAGGGTGACTAGAGGCAAAGGTCGACCATGACGGGAGACGCATAGAGCTATTGGCGATATGGATGATACCGTCCGGCAGCTTACCGTGTTAGTCCACCACCACAAGTCTCAACAGCTAAAGAGATTTATGAGCAAGGACGACCAGGGACAGTCTAGTGCCCAGGGTTCGTCTGACAGAGGGGTTGATAGGCTGCACAGACGTAGACCCCCAATTTTTGACGGGTCATCTCCGGATCCTCTCAATGTTGAGGAGTGGATACGGAGCTTTGAGAGTATGATGGACTATGTCAAGGTAGATAACCATGACAGTGTAACCAGTGCGGCATTCTATCTAGCCAACAAAGCTCGCCATTGGTGGGACACAGTCGGGACCACGAGAGACATGAGGGTCATAACCTGGGAAAATTTTAAGACTGTGTTCTTCGGTAAGTATTATAGCCATGCTATCAGAACTCGTAAGAGGGTGGAGTTTGCACAGTTGAGGCAGACAGACACAATGGCTTAGTACATGAGACAGTTCGAAGCGCTGTCGCAATTTGCAGGGCATTTGGTGAGCCTAGACGAGAACAAGGTACACCAGTTTGTGCAGGGCCAAAAACCTGATGTATATATGGACATGCGCATAGCTGGAACCCTAGAGGTGCCTTACAAGGATATGGTGGCGAAGGCTCTAGACATTGAGTAGGCTAGAACGAAGCTGCCTAGTTACAGAGAGCTGCCTAAGGAGCAGAATAGAAGATTTTCAGAGAGTTGTTGCATCAGTCGAACGGGGAAGAGTTATCTCAGCAGAAGGGCCTGAAGAGGCCTAATGATAGCTCTAGCAGCCAGGGGAGCAACAAACAACTGCAGGGGTCGGAACAGTTCCCTTTATGTCCTGAGTGTCAGAGGAGTCATCCCGGCGAGTGTAGAATGGACTTGGGCCGATGTTATAAGTGTAATGAGACAGATCACATTGATGGAGATTTCCCAAAGACGAATCCGATTCAATATTACAACTACAACGAGTTAGACCACTTTGCAAGAGACTATCTAGCTACGAGTAAGACTTCAGCGAGAGTACCCCTGAGGGTCTTTGCCCTCATCAAGCTAGACAAGGTCGGACAACCTCCAGTAGATTTAGGTATGACTTACACTAGCTATATAGATCTTAGGATCTAGTATTATTATTAGGGGAGTTTAGAGATTGGTTGTTTAGAATGATTATGAATGAGGGAGACGTGAAAGTTAGGTTCCATCAAGGAAAAACCAACATGTATAGAGGAATGTAGTTTAACAAAAGGAGTCTTAAGACAAATTAGTTATGGTTAGTTAAATTTATGAGGATTATACTTAACAGGGTAATTATTGAGAACATTGGTGAATCAGACTAGGGTTGAGGACTTAGGAACTGGGGGATTCGAGATAAGGATGTGAATTCATTTGACAACAAGTTTGCAAGCAAGAAAATAATTGGGTGAATCCTTGCCCATGGGCAAGGGAAGTATTCAGAAAGCTGAGTCTAAATGGGTAAAAGAGGGTAGATTAATAGTAAATGTGGAAGAAATCCTTTGTGAGAACTGATTTATCATTAAGTGTTGGAACGTTGAGGACCATAGGGAATGATTATATATGGCTTTGCGGAGAGATAAAAAGGAAATTGTTTAGGATGGTTAGGGTGAGAAGTTTAGCCCTCAAATGATTAGTGTTGACGGATGTGAGATACTCGAGGATAGCGGAGAATGTCATGTAGATTCTTCAGGTAAACTTAGAAGTGAGATTGAATCAAGAGATTTGAAAGGGTTCAACTTGTAATTGACGAAGTTGAAGCCAATGAGTATGTGAACGATTTAGGATTAGGGTGAATAATTTAGAGTGACTTAACTTTAGACCTAAGGACTTGATTGTATTTGGGGGTGATCGAGATTAGAGTTGGACAAATCGAGTGGCGTGGACGTAGTTATGAGAATTACATAAGAGGATATAATTGGGGAGTTAGTGACTGAGCAAATTTTGAGGACAAAATTTTCTTAAGGAGGGTGGAGTGTAACACTCTGAAATTTTTCATTAAAATGATTTTCAGATTTATGTATCGGTAGACGGCAGAGTTTTAGTCGGAATCAAGAGATGAAAATTAATACTGTTAAGTAAAAGATTATTTTGAATCTAATTGAAAAGAGAAAATTTTAAAATTCCAACTAGAAGCGAACTGATTGACCATTTAACAAAAAAATTAGAGGTTGAGAGTGATTTGGTAATTAGGTTTTTTTCTTATTATTATTATAAAATAAAAAAAAAAAAAAACCCTCTCTCGCCTGCCATTCCCTCCCTCCCTCCCTTTTCTTCTCTCCCCCTCCCTATTTTTGTTTTCTCTCCCGCATGAAGACTCTCTGTTCTTTTTATTTTCCTCTATTCTCTTCTTTCTTCCTCCCCACGTAGGCCACACTTCTTATCTCCCTCTCCATTCTTCATTTTTTTTTTCTCCTCCCTCTCCATCACGGGAAGCAATCCCTCCTTTTTCCCACCGATTCTTCGCTCTCTTTTGGACATCCAAGGTTAGATTTATGTTGCCATTCTTGATGGGTTTCTTTTGCTAGATTTTTCTTTCTTATAGGATGTTTAATCATGCTATATTATGATAATGATGAATATTGTGGAAAGAAATTGATGATTTGTTTATGTTGCCATTCTTGTGGTGTGCGTGCGTATTGTTGGAGTTGGATCATATTTTAAAAACCGTGAACGAAAATGGTTTTGAGCATGTTTTGAGTATGTGGTGAGACGCGTTGCGGTGGTACAACAGATCCTGCTAGTGTGCGCGCCGGTGCTTCACCAGTGGCGGATTTTGCTCGAGGAGTGGGCCGGTGGGGCCGTCATGCGGCATGAATGTGTTGACGGTGAGGGTGATAGGCAGTGGTACCGCGGATCCTATTAGTGTGTGGGATGGTGCAACTCCAGTCGCGAATTCTGCTCGAGGAGTGGGTCGGCTGGGCTGTCGCATAACGTGTGTGTGTAGCAACTGTGGCCCCGTGCTGGGGAGGCTGGGACGAGGGCGATGTGTCAGGGTGTAGTGTGGCGCGAGGTACACCCTTACCCTGATGTGATTGCCGTGTGGTGATGCGTGTGTGTAACTTGTGGGCTTCGTCGCTGGGGAGTCCAGGACAGTGGCGACGTGTCAGTGTGTAGGGTGGCGTTAGGTCCCTCCTTACCCTGGTGTGGTTACACTATGCGTCAAAGATGTGACAACATGATTGTGAGTGTAGAGACTGCATGTGATAGGATTGCATTGACGGCTTTTTACTTTCATATCGCATTACTTACTGAGCGTTAGGTTTATTTTGTGTGTTTTGTTGTGTAGGTGCTGACGATATTGCTGGTTAGCCTCGAGAGCGTAGTCCTGAGTTATAGGATGCTTGGCGGCGTGTGACCGAGGCACCGGATGGCGGATTTTGTTAGGGCGACCCGACCCGTGGGGATGGTAGGTGGTGGCCTGGTTTGTTTGCGGATATTTTTCTTTTGCTATGATGATGTACAGTCGATGAGATGAGTGGTATATGCGTCAGTGTATAGGTGTATATGGAGTGTGTGTGATTTTGGCGAGGTACGCATATATTTTGCTAGTAGGAGCTTGGAATTGCTCTATACTGTGAATTGTCTTCATTTGTGTTTGATGGATTGTCGTCGTCTTCATACTCTGATCTTGTTATGGTAACTTCTCTTGATGATTGATAGATGAATACTATTAGTTTTTGGTGAACTGTGTGCAATGTTTAAAAATTTTGGGGATAGGCAATTTTTAGGCGTTACTCTGTCGAAATTTCGGGAGAGGAGTTAGCAGTCGAAAGGATATGAAATAGTTTGAGATGTGTACAATGAATGCTATAGAAGTGTAGATGAGCATGGGAGTGCGGCGTGATCGCAGGTATGTAGAATACGAGACCCTGCGGGTGCTCACGGGTCGTGTGACGCCGGGTGAAGGCGTGCGTGCGGACATTCTGTACAGCAGCAAGGTGCGTTGGGCACGCGGCATTGTGAGCGTGCGCGACGCACGGTGACGTTGAGTTGGCACGTGCGACACCACAAGGGTGTACACGAGGCATCGAAGTGGGGACGTGAGTGCGCAGTATCGGATTTGTGTAGTTCGAGGGGTGCGTTGGACTCTTTCCTAGGATTTCGAGTCTTGTCGGTTTAGTTTGAAACTATTTTTAAAGTGTTTTCTTTCCGCTGCGTAGTTTTTATATTGAGGATTTCGTGTTCCCTCTTCGGGACGTGAGTGGTTTTCGAATCGAGTCAAAAAGTTTTCATACTCACAAATGTTCTTCGAAAATGTTTTGAAAACGAAAGTGGTATTAAATTGAGTAAGTTGTGTCAAGTTTCAGTGGTGTCATAGTGTGTAGTGTGTAGATGCACTGTAGCGCACCGGGAACGTGGGGTTTCCCAGGGTGTTACACTTTTGCTATTTCCCAGACTACTAGAGCCCTCGCTGAACCTTTTAGTGCCCCTTTGTTATTGTTGCCGGGAGGCACTTCTACTCTGTTGTGGGGCAACTTCATTAAAAAATCTCCTGAAAGCTTCTTGGTGCTTAGCACATTTCATTTCAGCTTCCTTCACCTCTAGTGCCTTTGCCAACACTTTTGAATACGATACTTATTGAGTTCCTGCTATCATATCTCCGGCTTTAATTCCTATACAAACTAAAACACCTTATCTTCATTCCTGCTCACCAAATTGCTAGCAAACTGTGATAAGGACTTGAATTGCCAGTTGTACTCAGTTACCGACCCAGTCTGCTTCAACTGTAGGAACTCCATTCTCTTAGCTATATGCACCGTTCTATTGAAATACTTGTCATAAAAGGCATATTTAAACTTCTTTCATGCCATGTGTTATGCATCGATGGTGGTCTCCAAAGACTCCCACCAAAATCTGGCGTCATTCGCTAGATGAAATGTTGCTAGCGAGACCTTGTCCTCCTCTTCTACCTTTGCAGGCTTGAACATACTTTCTATGGTACGGACCCACTCCTCTGCAACCATTGGATCTGCTGACTGCCTTTCAAATGTCGGTGGTCATAACCTCTGAAATCTGTCACCCGACTGATCATGGCTAGAGCTAGAGCCTGCATTTCCTTGAACCTCTCGATTCAGCAAAATCCCTAATTGCTGAGACTGCCGATTCACCAACTCAGTCAGCTATCTGATCGTCGTCAAATCATCTTCACGTCTCGAATTAGCAGCCTGTCTCGGTACTCTCGGACGTCCTAGTTGTCTAGACATTATGGCTAATTTCCTGAACAAAAGTTAATTACTCTAATAAGTATCTAATAATTAAGGCTAAACTTAAATACTTACAGTTGTCGAAGCACGTCGTGCGGCGATCAGCGCTATTAGGTAATCTTTTGAATGGTTTAACTATGTGGCTCTAATAGCATATATGTAGCGACCCAAAAACGACTCACCGGTTTCCAATCTGCTCTCTCTGATATGATATCATATTTGTAGCGACCAAAAAATCGACTTGTTGTTTTACAGTCCGCTCTCTTTCTGCTCTGATACCATATCTGTGGCAACCCGAAAACCCACGCGGTTTCCCATACGCTCACTTCTACTAATCACTCAAATACACTCGAATAAAATTCTTGCAAAAATTTAAAACTTTTGTTTCTCGACTTAAAACGATATATTTTGAAAGTGTTTAAAATTATTGCAGCGGAAGACTTTGATGAAAATCAGTTTAAATAAAGTTTCAAATTTTCCAAAAACATAAAAATCATTTTCGGTCAATCCTTGTAATCACCGGTCGACTCTTGTTTTGCCTCTTTTTTCGCTTGTCGAAACTATTGGTCGACACCTCTCTTATCCTCACGCTAACAGGTCGACACATGTATGGACCGGTCGACACTTCATTACTCTCTGTCTACGTTAGTCGATCCTTGAGGTCAAGACTTCCATCTAATTTACACTACCAGTCGACACTTGCATGGACCGGTTAACACTTCATTACTATCTATCTGAGTAGGTCGACCCAAGCGCTTGACACTTGTAGAGTTTAGTCGACGTCCTTACATGCAGGTCGACACTCTGCATTCATTTTCACTCTAAGCGGTCGACACCTTGTAGCACTAGTCGACACTTCCTTCACAAAATCTGTTTAAAACTATAAACTTTCTAAAAACAACCAAAATTCGACTCAACGTCAAAATAGCAAAAACGTGTACTCCTAATCCATTCAAAACCAATATATACTTTAAAACGACTACGACTAATTAAAATTCATTTACACTTTGAATCAATTCAAAACGACTCTAACTAAACTCAAATTAACTAAACTCCCTTGCATACCCCCGCCTTGGTCAAAACGCCCCAACAGTCGGTCAGATTGTCCATGAGCGGACTCCTCCAACCGCATCCTAATCTTGAGTTTGCGCAGGGTACTCACCAGCTAATGCCCTATCACATACATCACAGAACTCATCTATTAGCCTAATGCTAAGTAAGTAATGCGTATAAAAACATAACACTGTAAACACACAAATCCTAACATATGCAGTTTCTACAATTTGGTCTCTATTTTTATTCTCGTCTCTTTCTTACATCTTCTTTATCTTTTTACTACTGGGTTTTTCTTTACGTGCTAGATCAAGGTGACATACCTCGCGGTCCACCTCACTAGACAAGACCACTCAACCCCACCTTCATTATCTTCTTACGTATCTTCTCATTTTGTTCATCACATCACATCCTACAGTTTCGCTTTATAAAAACATGGAAATTCATTTTCGTTTCGTACTCGTACTTTAAAATCATGATGCGTAATCACCAAGGCATAAAATAAAATAAATGTGCATGCGTCCTACCGAACTATGATGTAGGCCCGAAAGCTAAACACCTACTGCACTACTTGCACTACTTACCTAGCGTCCTTAGCAACTCGTACTTTGTATATGGCTCGTTAACTAGAGAACCTATAAAACAACACATCAATTAATTCCACTTCGTCCAATATATAAAATTCTGACACAGAAGTCATAAACTCATATTAGACTTGTAATAACCTGGAAATTTTGATTTTTAATTTTTAATTTCTGAAATTTTTAGTTTAATCTCGGTCGGAGTTTTGAGAAATATTTCAACGGGAAAATTTAAATTATAAGACTCGGAGCCTATTTTTGCGATGGTTTTTGGAATTTAAAGTCGGGAGGTCGAGAAATTAACGAAATCACAGAAGATTAAAACACGTGAGGGCAGTTTTGTAATTTGTAATTTATTTTAAAAAAAAATGAAAATGAATGATATATGGTGGAATGTCTTCGGGTGGAAGCCATTCCACCGAGTGTCGCACAGCCGAGAAAGGGAGCGAGAGAGAGATCGGGGAGGAGAAATCGCCAACGACCGACCACCGAGGAAGAGACGCCGGTGCTCCAAGTACTCCGGTGAGCTGAAGAGAGGAGTTGCCTTGCCTTCCCGCGCTGAGAAACCGAAGGTGAGTTCTTCCCTGTTTTCTTTAGTTCTGTCGACCGAGCGTGGAAGCTCGGTTGTTCTTGGATTCCCTACAGTAGGGCTCGGGCGTCGAGCATTTTAGAGTGTAGTGTGTGCGTGTGCTTGAGCCAGTGTGTGGCTCGGCTGTCCCGCAACGAAACCGACCGGGAACAGGGAGTTTCCCTTTGGTTTTGCCCTGCTCTGATGGCCGAGCGTGGGGTCGTTTTGCCATCTGTATTTCAGGGGGATTATGGGATAAATTAGAAGGAATGAGGGAGGGGTTCAGGGTTCAATGAACCGATTGAGGAATTCTCGGTTTTAGGGAGGAAACCGTGAAGGTTTTTGGTGCTGCCATGTTGTTTTCTAATTAGGAACTCTCCAAATTGTTAATGTGTGCATTTGTAGATCGAAATGTGATTGTTTTGTGAAGGAATTGGCGAGATTTGATCGCAGATGAATTTTTGCGTATTTTTCGTATAAAAACAGATTCTGTTTTTGGCCGTTTTGGCTAGGCTTAGGTTGATCGTTTTAAATTCTGTTTTGTGGGTGAAAAATAGGTTGTTAGAGGAACGTATGGCCACTGTAATCGTTCGATTCCGATATTCGACACAAAAGTTATGCGCGTAGGAAGTTTATGTCGGATTTTTGTCCAAGTCAAATTAGTGAGCGTTTTTGGGGGAATTTCAACGTGTGATAGTGGCATGTCTGTCTTTGGTGCGTAAAGCTGAATTGAGTGAGTTTTGGTTGAACAAAAATAAAGGTTGAAATTTTATAAAAAGGGGCATATTCGGTTTTTGGCATTTTTTGCCTGTCTGCGGCTTACCGTTTTCAAATTCGTCTTAGTATGTTAAACTAGGTTGCTAAGGGGACGTTTAGCCACTTGAATCATTCGATTCCGTTGCGGACGCAAAAGTTATGCCCGTCCAAACCTTGGGCCCGTTTTCGGCCATACCAAACCAATGGACCGTTTTAGTTGGAATTTCATGAGTGTAGTTAAGGAAGGTTATTTTTAGCTATTTGGTGGATTTTGAGATAAATATTGATGAGTGGTTGTTTGTTTTTAGGTTGACACACTTTTTGGCGAAGCTGTGCATCGAGCGAGCGTAAGATGCCAGATAAGTAGTGCATGCATGCGTTTTGCCCAAGTGGGCCTACACTGTAGAACTTTAGGGTTTGTGTGATTGATTATGCTGTGCGTGCGTATTGTTTGGCAAGCATCATATTTTAAAAACGTGAACGAAAATGATTTTGAGCATGTTTTGAGTAAGTGGTGAGACGAGTGGCAGTGGTACCGCGGATCCCGCTAGGGTGCGAGCCGGTGCTTCCCCAGTCGCGGATTCCACTCGAAGGGTGGGCCGGCTGGGCCGTCATGCGGCGTGAATGTGTTGACGGTGAGAATATGGACAGTGGTACCGCGGATTATACTAGTGTGTGTGCTGGTGCAACACCAGTCGCGGATCCTACTCATGGGGTGGGCCGGCTGGGCTGTCGCGAAACGTGTGTGTGTGGCAACTATGGCCCCGTGCTGGGGAGGCTGTGACGGGGGCGACGTGTCAGGGTGTAGAGTTGCGCGAGGTACACCCTTACCCTGATGTGGTTGCCGTGTGGTGATGCGTGTGTGTAGCTTGTGGGCCTCGTTGCTGGGGAGTCCGGGACGGTGGAGACGTGTCAGGGTATAGGGCGGCGTGAGGTTCCTCCTTACCCTGGTGCGGCTGCACTACGCGTCACAAATATGACAACATGATTATGAGTGTAAAGACTGCATGTGATAGGATTGCATTGTCGGCTTTTACTTTCATATCGCATTCTTGCCAAGGATGCGAGCCATTGGTGGGATACTGTGGTGGCCACGAGAGATGTGGAGGCCATGACCTGGGAGGAGTTCAGGATGCGAGTCATTCAATCCGGACACAGAAGATGGTGGAGTTTGCACAGTTGAAGTAGACCGACATTGTGGCCGAGTATGTACGGCAGTTCGAGGCCTTGTCGCGGTTTGCAGAACATTTGGTGAGCCTCGATGAGAATAAGGTACATCAGTTTGTGCTGGGCCTGAAGCCAGATATTTATATGGGCATGCGGATTGCGGGGGCCCGAGGCATGACGTACGAGGAGGTGGTAGCGAAGACCCTTGACATTGAGGAGGCTCAGGCGAAGCTTCCTAGTTATCGGGAGGTACACAGAGAGCAGCCCTGCAGATCAATCAGAGAGTCACTGCCACAGGCCAGCGGGGAGGTGTCCGTGCAGAAAGGCCTGAAGAAGCCCAGTGACAGTTCTAGCAGCCAGGGGAGCACTAAGAGGGCGCAGGGATCGGGACAGTTTCCAGTGTGCTCGAAATGTCAGAGGAGCCACCTAGGCGAGTGCAGGACGGGCCCAGTGAGGTGTTATAACTATGGCGAGGTGGGCCACATGTCCAGAGAGTGCCCGAAACCACGTCAGAACCGCTGTTTCAACTGCAATGGCGTGGGACACTTTGCCAGCAGATGCCCAGCGGCGAGCAGGTCGTCAGCCAGAGTTACACCGAGAGTCTTTACCCTGTTTGAGCCAGATGATGCTGCCCAGCCATCAGTGATAGCAGGTAACATTTTTGTTTCTGGTGTGGCAGCTTATACTTTGATTGATACGGGCGCTACGCACTCGTTTGTGTCGACGGGCTTTGTGGTTAGGGCCAACTTGTAGTTCAGTCCCGCCGAGCGACATTATGATATCACCTTGCCATCTCGAGAGCATTTGTATTCAGAACAGGTGGTGCGGGGCAATGTTGTGATAGTGGGAAGCAAGCAGTTATATGCCGAGCTAGTCATTCTCTATATGAGCGGTTATGAGGTGATCTTGGGAATGGACTGGTTGTTCAGACATCATGAGGAGATTGACTGCAGGATCAGAGAGGTTCATTTCAGGCCCCCGGGTGGGGAAAGTTACACATTTAAAGCAGGTAAAGGTCTTGGCAGGATTTCTGCTATCTTTTCTTGTCAGACTCCACGGTTGTTGGGCATGGGTTGCCAGGAATTTTTGACAAGTGTTGAGGATGCGCAGTCACCGGGTGATGCTCGGATGCAGGATATTCTTATTGTGCAGGAGGTTTCGGAGGTGTTCCGTGATGAATTGCCGGAGTTGCCCCCTGATAGGGAGATTGAGTTCGAGATAGATGTTTTCCCAAGTGCCGAGCCGGTGTGCAAGAACCCCTACAGATTAGCACCTACTGAATTTAAAGAGCTGAAGGCTCACTTGGAGGAGCTGACAGATAAGGGATTTATACGCCCTAGTTTTTCACCCTGGGGAGCGCCAGTTCTATTCGTCAAGAAGAAGGACGGATCCCTACATATGTGTATTGACTACCGGGAGCTGAATAAGTTGACGGTGAAGAATAGGTATCCGTTGCCAAGGATTGACGATTTGTTTGATCAGCTGCAGAGTGCCCGAGTGTTTTCTAAGATCGACCGGAGGTCCGGCCACTATTCGTTAAGAGTGAAGGAGAAAGAAGTACCGAAGACGGCCTTCAGGAAGAGGTACGGACACTTCGAGTTCCTGGTTATGTCTTTCGGGTTGACCAATGCCCTTGCAGCATTCATGGACCTGATGCACAGAGTGTTTAGGGAGTACCTGGACAAGTTTGTGATTGTGTTTATCGACGACATCCTGATCTACTCGCGGAGTGAGGAGGAGCACAGGGAGCACCTGAAGATTGTATTGACTATTTTAAGCCAGCATTAACTATATGCTAAGTTCTCGAAGTGCGAGTTTTGGTTGGACAGGATTCACTTCTTGGGGCATGTTATCTCCGCTGAGGGTATTTCAGTTGATCCGGTGAAAGTTCAGGCTGTAAAGGAGTGGCCACGGCATACCAGTGCTAGCGAGATACGCAGTTTTCTGAGGTTGGCTGGATATTATCGGAGATTCATTAAGGGGTTCTCTAAAATCTCGGCCCCCTTGACCCTGCTGACCAGGAAGAATGCAAAGTATGAATGGACCGACAGGTGTGAGGACAGCTTCCAGACATTGAAGCAGAGGTTGACTACAGCTCTTGTACTCACATTGCCCGTGGAAGGAGAGAAGTTCTGCATTTATTGTGATGCCTCAAGGATCGGTTTGGGGTGTGTTTTGATGCAGAGTGGGAGAGTCATTGCCTATGCTTTTAGGCAGTGGAAGACTTACGAGCAGAATTATCCCACTCACGATTTGGAACTGGGGGCGGTTGTATTTGCACTCAAGATTTGGAGGGATATATTATCAGAGGACAATTCATCTTCTTTCTCTGTGCATCCGGGAAGCACTAAGATGTACAGAGATTTGAAGCAGCACTATTGGTGGCCTAACATGAAACGAACAGTGGCTGAGTATGTTGAGGCGTGCGTAGTCTGCCAGCAAGTGAAGGCGGAGCATCAGCGACTGTCAGGAATGCTCCAACCATTGCCTATACCGGAGTGGAAGTGGGAGCGAATCACCATGGATTTTGTGGTGGGACTACCGAGGACTGCCAAGGGCCATGACGTGATCTGGTGATTGTGGACAGGTTGACGAAGTCATCTCACTTTTTGTCTGTGAGGATGACTTATACGATGGATCAGTTTGCCCAGTTGTATATTCAGGAGATAGTCAGACTTCATGGGATTCCGGTGTCGATTGTTTCAGACCGAGATCCCAGGTTCACGTCTACGTTTTGGAGGAGTCTGCATAAGGCTATGGGCACCAATTAGATTTCAATACGGCCTTTCATCCTTAGACTGATGGGCAGTCGGAGCGGACTATACAGATTCTGGAGGATATGCTCAGGGCTTGTGTGTTGGAGTTTTAGGCGACTTGGAGCAAGTTCTTACTGCTAGTGGAGTTCTCATATAATAACAGTTTTCAGTCTACCATTGGTATGCCGCCATACGAGGCCCTCTATGGAAGGAAGTGCAGGTCGCCATTATATTGGGATGAGGTTGGGGAGGCTCGATTGGGGAGTGCGGGGATATCGCAGGTGCGCGGGGCACGCGGCCCTGCGGGTGCTCACGAGTCGTACGGCGCCGGGTGAGGGCGTGCGCGCAGACGTGCTGTATAGAGGCAGGGTGCATGGGGCACGCGGCGCTGTGAGCGTGCGCGAGACACAATGACGTGGAGATGGCACACGTGGCACCGCGAGGGTGCGCGCGGGGTAACGAAGTGGGGACGTGAGTGCGCGGTACCGGATTGTGTAGTTCGAGGGGTGCGTTGGATTCTTTCCTAGGATTTCAAGTCTTACCGTTTTATCTTAAACTGTTTTAAATGGTTTTCTTTTTCGCTGCGTATTTTTTTTATGTTGAGGACTTCGTGTTCCCCCTTCGGGAAGCGAGTTGTTTTCGAATCGAGTCGAAAATTTTTCATACTATCAAATATTCTTTTGAAAATGAAATGGGTATTAAATTGAGTGAGTTATGTCAAGTGTTAGTGTGTGTAGTGTGAAGATGTACTGTAGCGCACCGAGAACGCGTGGTGTTTTTCTCGGGGTGTTACAAGACCGCCACTTCTAGCTAAACCTGAAATCTTACACAATTTTCGACCAAATTCAGAAATGCATAACTTATCCAATAGCAGTCCGATTTGGACGATTCAAAATGCTATGGACTATTGAGGACGTCTAATTCCTAATACTCTAATCCAATTCTTAATTCAACACCTACAGCTTGACCGAATGAGGTCGAACGGAAACCATTTTTGCAATCCGAGTATTCGGCTATCCAAATGCTCAATCTTTTTCATAAAACTCATAATTTACCCCTACTTCCTGCTTAAATACCAATACATGGATAAATCAATTCTAACTTCAAATTCTGATGTCTTCCTCCTATGGTTCACCAAAACTACCCAATACTTCCTTTAACTTTACTTTTATCGCTCAAGACAACTAAAGGATCATCTATCTACTAAGAACTAACCAAGACTTACCGTATATTGAAGATCGATGAAGGAACCAATTGATCGATGTCGCTGGGAGGAAGAACTTGTTGAAGAAAGAGGTTTTCTCTCGTGTAGGAAAGGGAAAGAACAGAGAGAGGGAGGGGGGTTTCTTCCTCTTTCTCCTTATTTTATATATAAAATTATATTATTAATATAATTAATTCCTAAGGGGTGATGAGATCATCGTTGTCTTTCTATACGTATCCTTTTCTTGTTCAACTTGTACTGACATAACTCTCCCACTTTACATCACATAATCATATTGTTTTTCTAGAAATTTATTTTTTTTAAATAAGCAAGTAGAAGTCTTTAAAGCAAATATAAACTCATTTGTCTTAACATATTTACACCAAAACCTAAGTTTAAACAAACCTTTTAAACCACAAATTTGTATTTTCCAAAAGTTCAAAATCTATCTACCTATACACATTTGTCAAAATACCTACAAATTTGTCCACACGTCAAAATCGCCCTAACCAGTACAAGCACACCCCATAGACGTCCCCCTTCAACTGCACTGTCGATCGTCCTGAGGATCAACGTCCTCACCTGTGATAATATCACATACATCACAAAGTAAACTAATGAGCCTAATGTTCTGCAAGTGATGTCAAATAAAAGATGTATGCTCTCGATATGTTATGTTGTTTGTAAGACATTCACTTGATCTGTTCTTTATTTTCTTGCATAACATGAGTCATTGAGGTTCTGATTATAGTAGGGAGATGGCCTGACTGATTGTCCACCTGGCCAGACGACTAACTCGTTTTAGGGGAAGTGAAATGACACACTTGACGGTCCCTCTAACG
The DNA here is from genome assembly GCA_022433055.1 of Begonia peltatifolia. Taxonomy (NCBI): domain Eukaryota; kingdom Viridiplantae; phylum Streptophyta; class Magnoliopsida; order Cucurbitales; family Begoniaceae; genus Begonia; species Begonia peltatifolia. The sequence goes on along the minus strand of CM039519.1, from coordinate 7,508,020 downwards.
GAACCCTCAAACTCAGTTCCCTACCCACAATGACTATTTACGTACTTTACTTTACTGTATTTTTTTTTCTTGTTTACATGAAAACGTATGCATAAAACTATTTTTTATGATTTAGAAAACCATGATGCATATCTAACACCTTGTATTTTCGCGGTACCAATTTTTGGGTTGCCGGGATGATAAACGACAGAGTTTCGGTTGGAATCGAGAGCGGAAAATTGACACTATTAGATAAAAGATTATTTTGGGACTAATGGTGAAGAGAAAATTTTAAGTATCTAACCGGAAACGGACTAAATAGTCGTTGGATTAAAAGATTAAAGTGTGAGGGTGAAATAGTAATTAATTACTATTATTATTATTATTATTATTTATAAATAAATTATGTAACAGGGAGGGGGAACTGTAGCACTCCCCTCCTTTGCCCCCCAACCAGCCGCGCGAAGAGAAAAGAAGAGCGAAGCCCTCCCTCTGGCGACCCTTGCTGCATCGACACTATTCCTCCGTTTTACTCTCCATTTCAATAGTTCAAAGTAAGTTCAAATAGTTTATGGTTCAATGTTGGTTTAGTGTTGGCGTTGAGGAGAAATTTGATAGATAGGAGATTTGAGGTTTTAGGGTTAGAGTATTTATTGGGTTTACTATCGATTATAGAGGGTTATTAAGGATAAATGTGATGGATGGGTGTGGAGGTGAGCGAATTTGAGCGAGGAACCAAGAATGTAGGATTTTAAGCACTAATACGGAACTGGCTGTGAATTTTTGGCCTAGTTATGAGGCTTCGTTTTAGAAACCCTTTTTGGTGTGGTAAACTAGGTTACAATTGGAGCGTTTGGCCATCGAAATCGGGTGATTCTAATAACTGACGTAAAAGTTATACGCGTCAGAAGTTAGGTTGAACTTGGAGCCGAGATTGGTTAGTGAGCGATTTTTGCGAGTTCATGAGGTGTTGTGCTACTATGGTGATTTTAGTGCACAAGTAGATTAGTGGGATGAATGTTGACGAAAAAACCGGTTTTGTTGTAGGTTGAGCAAGTTTTGGGTGAAACGCGCACCACGGAAAGCTAGGACGCCAGGTAAGTAGTGTGTGCATGTGTTTTGCCCAGGTGGGCCTACACAAAGGAACAATTGATTGTGATGTGCGTGAGTATTGTTTGACATGTATCATGTTTTTGAAACAGGAACGAAAATGAATTTGACCATGGATTTATGTGCGAGCGTGAAATGCAAGGTGTGATGGTGAGGACGATGTGTGCGTGGGCAGCTAGGCCCTGCTGCCGGAGAAATCGGGATGGTGGCGACGTGTCAGGGTGGGGTGGGGCGAGTGCGTCCAGCCTCACCTTGGGATGGCTGCTGCGGTGTGCATGTGGTGGTGTCCAACTATGGCATCGTTGCTGGAGAAACCAGGACGATGGTGATATGGCAAGAGGTGGTGTGGCGAGTGCGTGCAGCCTCACCCTGAAATAGTTGCAGTGCGTAGAGTGATGCATGTGTACGGATTGAGGGCCTCGTTGCTAGAGAAATCGGGACGATAGCAACGTGACAGGGTGTGAGGTGCGAGAGAGTCCAGCCTCACCATGGTCTGGTCGTACCACGCGGCCAGTGTAAATTTGAGAGTTAGTGTTAACCACGTGGTTCGACCGGTGCGGGTAGAGGGAAATGAGGTGTCGACTGGCGACCTTGGGTGTCGATCGGTTAGTGTAAAATCGGTGAGAGTGTCGACTGCGGGGGTTGACCTGCACAGGCAGAGAGGGTCAGAGTGTCGACCTGTGAAAGCAGGTGTCGACCACTCTCTGAGTGGGACGTAAAGGTGTCGAGCGACAAGAAGATCCGAGAGAAACGCGGTGTCGACTGGCGTTCGCCAGTGTCAACTGATGAAAAACCTTAGACAACTCAGGTGTCGACCGGTCTCTTTATTGTTATGTCTTAAAGGGAGAAGTTTATTTAAAATGATTTTAAATGAGTTTTTCCGCTGCGACTTTCTTAAATATTCTTCGAAGACGTCGTTTTGAGTCGAAGAAGCAAAAGTTTTAAATTTTATACGAATTTCGTCAGGGTGAGAAGCTAGTGTACGGTTGGCGACCCGGGTCCGGGGATGACTTGGGGGCGTTAAAGATGTGGTATTGGAGCAATGAACGTACCAAAAACGGGTAGGTTTTTGGGGCGTTACAGTATGAATATATTTTACATACATCACCTCAAATGCTGTAAGGGTAATATAAAATAAACTAATAAACAAATTTATCAATAAATAATAAAGACTATCATAAATAAACTTACAATTTAAAAATCTCTATCCACACCAAAATTCTCAAAAACTATAAATCTCCAATTTTCTTACTCTGGCCATCAACGTCCTTACTCGTTGTAGTGTAGGCCAATCGGCCAAAATGCATGCAAATATGCACTTACCTCGCGTCTTGAGGTCAAAATTAGGCAATTGATCAACTTCTTTTTTTATTTGCAAAACTAAAACATAAGAATCAAACAATGTACATCAAAATGCATCCAATAACCTAAATCTCGAAATCTCCTTCAAATTAGCTACGAATTTCAAAATCTCATAACTTTACCTATACATATATGAATTAAAAAATTCCAAAGGATATGGACTCCTTAAAGGACATGCATAATTCACATTTCAATGAAAACCAACTCACAAAAACTAAAACTTCCAAAAACCGTAATTGCCTTGTAATTCCACCAATTTGAGCATACATACATAATATGATGTTCTTTTTTCATTTCATTCCTAAACAACCATTACATCACATTTAAACCTCAAAACCAACAAGAAGTGGAGAAACTTAAACATTTTCATGCATCACACGTTAGGGTTCATCAAATCTCCATAAAACCTAAATAATCCACTACCCTTTCGATATACATTTGTAACACCTGAGATTTTTTTGAAAGTCTTAGCTTAGGTGCATAGGATTCCTAAAAGATTTTTAGAGAATTACCAAACAAAAGAAAAGAAGTTCAAAACCAAAAACTTTAAAATCGGGAAAAAATTGGATAGCCGAAGCGGGAAATGAAAGGCATACGACTAATGGATTAACAATTTGAATTAAGGGAAAATTTTAGATTAAATGGCAAAGCTTCTTGAAGAAGCCACTACAACCCTTGCAACTAAACACCCCTCAATTCTTCACTACCCACACTCTCCCCTTATTTTCTCTTCTCCCTCGGTTCATTCCATCAACTCACTCTCTCTCTCTCTCTCTCTGATTTTCATCTCCAGCCAAGCATCTCTCTCCTTCCATCCTTGTTCTTCCTCGTCACAACCGATTCCCCATTTTCTCCTTTCCCCTTCATGCCAGCCGATTCTCCTCCTCCCTAAACGAGACTTCCATGGCAATCCTTCCTCTTCCCTCTCCCTCTCTATCATTCTTGCACACAGACAGCAACTGTTTTCTTTTCTCTCAGAGATTCTACAGTAAGGGTTTGCTTTCCCTATTTGGATTTTTTGAGATAGAGCTTAGTAGTGCTAAGTGCTGTTGGGTTTTGTGGAAATGTTAGATGTTTGATGGTTTATGAATGCAATGCACGAAAATGAGGAATGGTTGCCTAACTCTAATGCTTTTAAGCTTCTAAATATTGACGTTAGGTCTTAATTTTGATTGGAATTGTAAAATATAGCGAATTGATGAATGGTTAGTTAATTGTTGAATTGTGCCAAAACAGGAAACTTCTGACATACCTCGGTTTTGTGACTTTCGACCCAAGCTATTGTTATCCAATTGACATACTATTTTAGTATATTAAATTCGACTCCTTAAATGAATTCTTGGTTTTGGAATTTTGGGATTTGGTTAAGTATACAAATAGTTACGTATTTTTATAGTTTAAGCAGAAATCCAGATTGGGTTTACAGGGCAACTGTGATTTTCTGATTTCTGCCATTTATTGAGTTTGATTCTTGATAAATCGACTACACCATATTAAATATGACTTTTTAATGATTCTATAGCAATTTGAATAATGAGATTGGTTGAGTATAGAAAAAGTTATGCATGCATGAAGTTGGATAAAAATTTATTGCCAGAATAAAGAACAGCTCAGATGTTTGTTTTATGCCATTGATTGTGCTTGGTTGCTTGAAAATAATGACACCATGTTAAACTAGACTCTTTAAATAGGATTTTTGGCTTTTGAATTGTTGGATTTCGATGAGAATTGAGTGAGTTGTCCACGCTTGAAGTTTAGCCAACTTTAGGTGGAATTCTAAGAATTGTAGTGTGAATGGATGAATTCTGGTTCAGTTAATGAAGTTTAAGCTAATTGAAGTGGTTATGTGCATGTGATGTTGATGATATGTTTGGTTGATTCGTATGTTGTAGGAGTTGCTAAATCACCAAGAAAAAACGAGCTAGGTGCTCAAATATTGCTAAGGACCCGAAGTAAGTGGGGGAGTAGGTTTGGCCCTTACGGCCTTATACTAGGAGATATAAACCTTTTTTAGTAGTTGTATATTGTGATGGGGTACCTGTCACAGGTAGTTGAGTCGTAGGAAATATCAAGTGTCCAAGTTTAGCCTAACGTCCCGATTTATGTTTCGTTCTGTTTTGATGGTATGTAATGTTTGAGTTATGTTTACGTTATGATATATGTGCATACTCATGAGAATGCACATATATCATAAGAATCAAACAATGTACATCAAAATGCATCCAATAACCTAAAT
>CM039519.1:7491075-7501731 GCA_022433055.1 Begonia peltatifolia | reverse complement strand
CGAGATTGGATCGAAGTTGAATTTTTGGCTATTTTTCGTATAAAAACAGATTCAGTTTTTGGCCATTTTGGCTAGGCTTAGGTTGATCGTTTTAAATTTTGTTTTGTGGGTTAAAAATAGGTTGTTAGAGGAACGTATGGCCGCTGGAATCATTCGATTCCGATATCCAACGCAAAAGTTATGCGCGTCGGACGTTTATGTCAGATTTTGGTCCAAGTCCAATTAGTGAGCGTTTTTTATAGAATCTTGACGTGTGATAGTGGCATGGCTGTTTTTGGTGCGTAAAGCTAAATTGAGTGAGTTTTGGTTGAAAAAAAACAAAGGTTGAAATTTTATAAAAAAAATGGCAGATTCGGTTTTTGGCATTTTTTGCCTGTCTGCGGCTTACTGTTTTAAAATCCATCTTAGTATATTAGACTAGGTTCCTAAGGGGACGTTTAACCATTTGAATCGCTCGATTCCATTAACGGACGCAAAAGTTATGCGCGTCCGAACTTTGGGCAGGTTTTCGGCCAAACCAAACCAATGGGCCGTTTTAGTTGGAATTTCATGAGTATAGTTAAGGAAGGTTATTTTTAGCTATTTGGTGGATTTTGAGATAAATATTAATGAGTGGTTGTTTGTGTTTTAGGTTGAGACACTTTTTGGCGAAGCTGTGCATCGAGCGAGCTTAGTACGCCAGGTAAGTAGTGCATGCATATGTTTTGCCCAAGTGGGCCTACACCGTAGAACTTTAGGATTTATGTGATTGATTGGGGTGTGCGTGCGTATTGTTTGGCATGCCTCATATTTTCAAAACGTGAACGAAAATGATTTTGAGCATGTTTTGAGTATGTGGTGAGACGTGTGGCGGTGGTACCGCGGATCCCGCTAGTGTGCGGGCTGGTGCTGCACCAGTCGTGGATTCCATTTGAAGAGCGGGTCGGCTGGGCCGTCATGCGGTGTGAATGTGTTGACGGTGAGGGTGATGGGCAGTGGTACCGCGTATCCTACTAGTGTGTGGGCCGGTGCAACACCAGTCGCGTATTCCACTAGAGGGGAAGGTCGGCTAGACTGTCGCAAAACGTGTGTGTGTGGCAACTGTGGTCCCCGTGCTGGGTAGGCTAGGACGGGGGCGACGTGTCAGGGTGTAGAGTGGCGCGAGGTACATCCTTACCCTGATGTGGTTGCCATGTGGTGATGCGTGTGTGTAGCCTGTGGGTCTCGTTGCTGGGGAGTACGGGACGTGGCGACGTGTCAGGGTGTAGGGTGGCGTGAGGTTCCTCCTTACCCTTGTGCGGCTGCACTACGCGTCACAGATGTGACAACATGAGTGTGAGTGTAGAGACTGCATGTGATAGGATTGCATTGTCGGCTTTTATTTTCATATTGCATTACTTACTGAGCGTTAGGCTTATGTTGTGTGTTCAGTGGTGTAGGTGCTGACGATCTTACTAGTGAGTCTCGAGAGCCTCGTCCTGAGGCATAGGATGGTTGGCGGCGTGCGACCGAGGCACCAGATGGCGAATTTTTGTTAGCGCGACCCGACCCGTGGAGATGGTAGGTGGTGGACTGGGTTGTTTGTGGGTATTTTTCTTTTGTGGTGATTATGTACAGTCGATGAGATGAGTTGTATATGCGTTAGTGTATAGGTGTATATGGAGTGCATGTAATTTTGGCGACGTACGCATATATTTTATATGTATGAGCTTGGAATTTTCTCTATACTGTGAATTTTCTTCGTTTGAAATTGATGGATTTTCGTTGTCTTCATACTGTGATTGTGTTATGGTGATTTCTCTGGATGATGGATAGATAGATATTGTTAGTTTTGGTGAACTGTGTGCAGGGTTTTAAATTTTTAGCATAGCTAGTTTTTAGGCGTTACTCTGCCGAAATTTCGGAAGAGGGGTTGGGAGTCGAGAGGATATGACATAGGTTGAGGTGTGTACAGTGAATGCTAGAGAAGTGTAGATGAGCGTGGAAGTGCGGCGTGATCGCAGGTGAGCGGGGTACGCGGCCCTGCAGGTACTCACGGGTCGTGCGACGCCGGGTGAGAGCGTGCGCGTGGACGTGCTGTATAGCGGCAAGGTGCGTGGGGCACGCGGCGCTGTGAGCGTGCGCGAGACACAGTGACGTTGAGTTGGCATGTGCGGCACCGCGAGGGTATGCGTGGGGGGTCGAAGTGGGAACGTGAGTGCGCGGTACCGGAATGTGTAGTTCGAGGGGTGCGTTGGATTCTTTCCTAGGATTTCAAGTCTTACCGTTTTATCTTAAACTGTTTTAAATGGTTTTCTTTTCTACTGCATAGTTTTTATGTTGAGGACTTCGTGTTCCCTCTTCGGGACGCGAATTTTTTTCGAATCGAGTCGAAAATTTTTCATACTTACAAATGTTTTTTTGAAATGATTTGAAAATGAAAGGGGTATTAAATTGAGTGACTTATGTCAAGTGTTAGTGTGTGTAGTGTGTAGATGTACTGTAGCGCACCGGGAACGCAGGGTTTATCGGGGCGTTACAGTTCATTTTAAAAGCTGTTATAGGTTGTTGAATTAGATACTTCCAGGAAACGTTTGGCTTTGGAATCGAGTTGTTTCGATAATCGTGAAGGAAGTTATGAATTTTTAAAGCTTGATGAAAAAAAAATCTGTGAAGTGAGTTCAGACAGAATCCGTTTTCGATTTTTATGCTATCTAATGAGTTGCTTTTTATAAATGAATTTAGCCATGTCACAATAGACATCCTTTGTGTTTTAACGCACTTCGAATCATTAAATTTGGATAACTATACGATTGTTACGAATTTCCAAACTTTGATAGAAAAAAAAATTTGTGAAGAGGTTCGGGCAGCTTCAGTTTTCGAATTTCTGCTATTTATCGAGTCTGGTTTTCTGCAAATGGATGAAACCACGTCAAAGTGGACATAATTAGGGTTGCGTAACATCTTGAATCATTGAAATCGGGTCAGGATTGAATGAGTTATGAATTTTAGAAGTTATTGTGCAAAAACTGGAAAAATTCAACAGGCAGTTCAGTTCGGTGCTTGGGCCGGTGCGTAACCAACCGCGGATTTTGGTCGAGGAGTGGGCCGGCTAGGCCGACACGCGGTGTGTATATGTTGACGGTGAGGGTGATGGACAGTGGTACCGCGGATCCTACTAGTGTGTGGGCCGGTACAACATCAGTCGTGGATTCCGCTCGAGGAGTGGGCCGGCTAAGCTGTCGCAAAACGTGTGTGCGTGGCAACTGTGGCCCTGTGCTGGGGAGGTTGAAACATGGCTGATTTAAAATGGTGATATATTGTTTTGAAGGTTTAAAGGTTGTATGTGGATGTGTTGAAGTGTTTTTAGGTTTTAAATGAAGAAAATGAGGAAAAGAGAGTAAAATGGCGTTGTTGTGCGCGGTGGGTGCGCAGGTGCGTCCGACGTCTACACAGGGTGCACGCGGGGCGCACCTAACCAATCGGTTGGCGCTATGCGCGCGATTGATCGGCGCCTGGTGTTTTTGACAAGGCGTGGGCAGTGCGCCTGCCAATCGATCGGCACTGGGTGCGCAATCGAGGCACGGGCAGGAAGATTGTCGACCGATCAGCTGATGGGGGCTGATCAATAGGCTGACCCGCGTGCAACCTGGGTAGTGCAGCGGGCACATTCGGGTGGGCGCCACGCGCGCGCACGAGCCAGTAAGGAAGCGTACGCAACACATCAGGGCGATGCATTGACGCTGACAAAGCGACGCGCGCACTGCCCGTGCGTGTACCACCCGACATGTTTTTCCATTTTTTTAAAAATCCAAACCTATTTTAAATGTTTTCTTCCAAATGACTTCAGAAATGTTTTTCTCTTATTTCAAATGATGTATAGGAGCTTAAAGTTCATGATTTGCTCGTTTTAAATTTCAAAAAGAATTTATGCGGGAGTTGCTAAGTCTAAATGTGATGTCAAACAATGTGCCGGGGTCCCGCTTGGGGTTGTGACAACATGAACCCCTTTTCATAAATAAAACCTAACATATAATTTACCTTGAAGAAATCTTGAGAAAGAAAGAAGCTTTTGAGGGAGGAAATGATCGGTTGTGGATGAAGAGAAAAACAATGTGGAGAAGAAGCTTTTAGATGATGATATTTCTCTTTATTAACATATTTAAAGGATAAGTGTGATGAGTGGAGGAGCTGTCTTCCCTCGATTGGTTGATACTTTCCTTTGCTTTTTAATAAAACATTGTTTCTCCCACGTAAAAAAAAAAAAACAAAGCTTCATCTTTCCTTTGTTTCTTTTCAACTTGAATGGTTTTGCTTTTTTAACCAAAGGTTTGACTTTTAAAACTTTGTACACTCATCTCTTCTTTCCTTTAATTTATCTCTTCTACTATTAAATCCTTAACTCCATTAAAATCGTCTAATTTATTGAGTGTTGAAAATTAAAATGTAGGATAAATTTCCAAGTATTACCGTTATGATGATTGTTTATGTTCTTTCATTGAGGATACATTTTATGTCATATTCACTCATATGTTCATGCATCATGTTTTCATGAAATCATGTAAAATGTTTTTATACATATGTTTTATGTAAGAAAGATAAGAACATGCACGTAATGTACCGATTATGTAACATCCAGATTTTTCCGTTTAGGTTAATTCTGGACTTACGAAATTGTAATCGACAGAGTATTGGTCAGAATTGTGGGCAGAGAATTTCTACTCTTAGGTAAAAGATTATTTTGAAGTTAATGGAGGAGAGAAGAATTTGAGAATACATTCGAAATTGGACCGTATAACAGATTTATTAAACGGTTAAGGGTTAAGGGTAAAATAATAATCAGTAATTATTATTATATAAAATAAAATTATAATAGAGAAAAGGAACTTTCCTCTTCTGTGTTTTCCCCAGCGCAACGATTTCTTTCCCCCCTCCTCTCTCATTTCTCATCTCTCGCGAGCGATCAGCGATCGATTCTTCCTCTGTTCTTCCGAATCATGGTAAATTCTAGTTAGTTTTGTGTAGCTAGTTGATGTGTTAATGTTATTAGTGACAAAAACGAGTTTGGCAAGAGTATAGGGTGATTTGGTGAAAACCTAGGAAGGTAATGTGAGAAGTTGTGTGTAGAGTTAAATTTCATCCACATATTGGTGCTTATGATAAAAATAGGAGTGGATTATGAGAATTGGTGGGAAAGATTTGGGTGTTTGATTGGCCGAGTATGTGAATTTTTGGAACAGTGTCCGTTCGGCCACGTTCGGTCAAGCCGTGGACATCCGAATGAGAAATAGATAAGACCATAGGAAACTAGACATCATCAGGAACCCGTAGTATTTTGTATCGTCCAATTTTGACAAATATTGGAGAAGTTGTGAATTTCCAAAGTTGAACGGAAATGGTGCGGAATTTCGGGTTTAGTGGAGAGTTTCAGTTTTGGTATGAGATAGTATTTTGAAGATAGGGAGTTATGAATTTAATGAGTTAGAATTGACGGATGTATAATTTTATAGGTTTTCCAGTTAGCGTGCGAGATTTGGATTACGAGTGCTAAGGACGCCAGATAAGTAATATAGTAGGAGTTTTGCCCTCGGGCCTACATCACAGTACAGTAGGTTGCATTGCACGTTTATTTTATGTTATGCTTTATGGATTGTGTATCATTGTTTTAATTTACGAAACGAAACGAAAATGCATTTCCATGTTTTTACAAAGTGAATAGTAGGATGCGATAAAACGAATAAAACGAGAAGATACGTAAGAAGATAATAAAGGTGGGGTTGAGTGGTCTTGTCCTGAGAGGTGGACCGCGAGGTGTATCACTCTTCCTCCTCTTTACGTGGTGACCTTGTCCCGAGAGGTGGACTGTGAGGTGTGTCACTTTACTAGATTGAAGTTGGTCTTGTCCCGAGAGGTGTTCCGCGAGATGTGTCACCTTGATCTAGCACGTAAAGAAGAACCTAGTAGTAAGAAGATAAAGAAAATATAAGAAAGAAATAAAAAGAAAAGTAGAGACGAAACTGTAGAAATTGCATGTGTAGGGGATGTTCGTTTTTAGTATGTATGTATTCATTACTTACTTAGCATTAGGCTAATAGTTTAGTTTTGTGACGTAGGTGACGACGCAGTAGTTAGTGAGTATCCCGAGCATGCCTAGGACTAGGAGGCAGTTGGAGGAGGATGCTCGTGGGACGACTGGGTTGACTGTTGAGGCGTTTTGACTATGGCTGCTGTAATTATGGGTGCTGAGATATTTTTAGTCGTAGTTGGTTATTTTCATTTAAAATAGATATTTGAATTTAGGTTGAATATTTTGGTGTGCATAGCAGGTTGTAAATTGAGTCGAAAAGTGGATTCATGGTTTTTAAACGTTTAGTCAAAACCGTGTTGTTTTGTTTTAAATTCTGTTAGGGTCTCTGGAGTACAAAGTGTCGACCGAAGTCCATAGGTGTTGACCGGTCTATGTAAAATTGGAATAGTTGTTGACTGCGAGTGTCGACCTGCGCAGGCAGAAAACTTCTCAAGTGGTCACCCAACTTATTACTACTCTCACCGAAGCACTTTTAAATTCGTAGTTCTGATGGCATCTGGTGCATTAGTGCCCGTATGGTCGCACCCATCATTCTATGTCCGCCACTTGACTTTGTCCGATGCCCAGCGAGAGCGCAGCAGCCCGTTCGACCGATGCAAGGCCTCACGTGCCGTTAGATTTCACTCAACAAAACCCTCTGCGCCACCCGCCGTCCGCCTCCGCTCCGCGCCGCGTCAAACCCTTCCACCGTCGTCGCCTTCGACTCCAAATCGACCATGCCGCACATTCAAAAGTGTCATCCTCGTGCTCCGAATGCTACAGTTTGCCAAAATTCTCAAGAGTCAGCGCCGTGGGCACTGATATTGTCTGGAAGGCCATTTCACTTTTGATGGGTGCGTGATTTTATTTTTTTCGAAAACTATTTTTATCGATTGTTCAGATCACGGCACACATGCAAAAGTGTCATTCTTGTGCCCCGAACGCTTTAGTTTGCCCAAATTCTCAAAAGTCAGCGCCGTAGGCACTGATATGTCCAGAAAGCCAATTCACCTTTGATGGTGCGTGCTCTTATTTTTTTCGAAAACTATATTTATGGATTGTTCTCGTCACGGCACAGATGCAAAAGTGCCATTTTCGTGCCTCAAAAGCTGCGGTTTGCTCAAATTATCCACCGTCGACTCCCGTTATGCGAGGTGCGTGGGGGGCTGCAAGACACGGAAGTCAAGACGGGGATGGAAGGAAGTGCTCTTACGAAAAAAAGGCGTGTAACACGAGGACTGCCCAAGTGGTCACCCAACTTATTACTACACTCACCAAAGACACTTTTAAGTTCGTAGTTCTGATGGCATCCGGTGCATTAGTGCCCGTATGGTCGCACCAGCCATTCTATGTTCGCCACTTGACTTTGTCCGACGCCCAGCAAGAACGCAGCAGCCCAATGACCGACGCAAGGCCTCACGTGCTGTTATATTTCACTCCACAAAACCCTCCGCGGCCCCCGTCGTTCGCCTCCGCTCCGCGCCGTGACGAACTCTTCCACCGCTGTCGCCTTCGACTCCAAATCGACCACGCCGCACATTCAAAAGTGTCATCTCCGTGCCCCAAACGCTGCAGTTTGCGCAAATTCTCAAGAGTCAACGCCGTGGGAACTGATATTGTCCTGAAGGCCATTTCACTATTGATGGGTGCATGATTTTATTTTTTTCGAAAACTATTTTTATCTATTGTTCTCGTTACGGCACACATGCAAAAGTGTCATTCTCGTGCCCCGAATGCTGCAGTTTGCCACAATTCTCAAGAGTCAGCGCCGTAGGCACTAATATTGTTCAGAAGGCCGTTTCACCTTTGATGGGTGCCTGCTCTTATTTTTTTCAAAAACTATATTTATGGATTGTTCTCGTCACGGTACAGATGCAAAAGTGCCATTCTCGTGCCTCGAAAGCTGCGGTTTGCCCAAATTATCCACCGTCGACTCCCGTTACGCGAGGTGCGTGAGGGGCTGCAAGACACGGACCACAAGACGAGGATGGAAGGAAGTGCTATTATGAAAAAAAGGGGTGCAACACGAGGACTGCCCAAGTGGTCACCCAACTTATTACTACACTCACCAAAGCACTTTTAAGATCGTAGTACTGATGACATCCAATGCATTAGTGCCCGGATGGTCGCACCCGTCATTCTATGTCCTCCACTTGACCTTTTCTAACGCCCAGCGAGAGCGCAGCAGCCCGTTCGACTGACGCAAGGCCTCACGTGCCTTCAGATTTCACTCCACAAAACCCTCTACACCACCCATCGTCCGCCTCCGCTCCACGCCGCGTCAAACCCTTCCACTGTCGTCGCCTTTGACTCCGAATCGACCACGCCGCACATTCAAAAGTGTCATCCCCGTGCCCCGAACGCTGCAGTTTGCCCTAATTCTCAAGAGTAAGCACCGTGGGATATGATATTGTCCAGAAGGCCATTTGACTTTTGATGGGTACGTGATTTTATTTTTTTCGAAAACTATTTTTATCAATTGTTCTCGTCACGGCACACATGCAAAAGTCATTCTCGTGCCCCGAACGCTGCGGGTCGCCCAAATTATCCATAGATGACTCTTGTAGCGGGAGGTGCGTGGGGGGCAGCAAAACACGGACCGCAACGCAAGGACGGAAGCAGGTGCTGTTACGGAAAAAAAAAAAAAGCGGTGCAACACGAGGACTTCCCAAGTAGTCACCCAACTTAATACTACTCTCGCCAAAACACTTTTAACTTTGGAGTTCTGATGGGATCCGGTGCATTAGTGCTCGTATGGTCGCACCCGTCAATACATGTCCGCCACTTGCCTTTGTCCGACGCCTAGCGAGGGCGCGGCAGCCAATTCCACCAACGCAAGGCCCCACGTGCCGTTGGATTTCACTCCGCAACGCCGTCCGCACTGTCCCCATCCGCGCCCCATCAAACCCTTCCATTGCCATCGCCTTCCACTCCAAATCGACCTCGCCGCACATGCAAATGTTTCATCATCGTGCCCCGAACGCTGCAGTTCGACCAAATTCTCAAGAGTCAGCGCAGTAGGCACTGGAACTTTCTGAAAGGCCATTTTGCTTTTGATGGGTGCGTGATTTTACTTTTTCGAGAAAACAACTTTTCCGTATTGTTCTCGTCGCAGCGCACATGCAAAAGTGTCATCCTCGTGCCCCGAACGCTGCAGTTCGCCCAAATTCTCAAGAGTCAGCGCCGTAGGTACTGATATTTTTCGGAAGGCCATTTTGCTTTTGATGGGTGCGTGCTTTTACTTTTTTGAGAAAACAACTTTTCTGTATTGTTCTCGTCGCGGCGCACATGCAAAAGTTTCATTCTCGTGCCCCGAACACTGCGGGTCGCTCAAATTATCCGTAGATGACTCCCGTAGCGGGAGGGGCAGCAAAACACAAACCACAATGCGAGGACGCAGGGAAGTGCTCTTACGAGAAAAAAAGGGTGCAACATGAGGACTTCCAAAATGGTCACCCAACATAGTACTATTCTCGCCGAAGCACTTTTAACTACGGAGTTCTGATGGGATCCGGTGCATTAGTGCTCGTATGGTCGCGCCAATCAATTCATGTCCGCCGCTTTGCTTTGTCCAATGCCCAACGAGAGCGCAACAGCCCGTTGCACCGATGCAAAGCCCCACGTGCCGTTGGATTTCACTCCGCAACGCCGTCTGCGCAGTCGCCCTCAGCGCGCTGTCGAACCCTTCCACCGCCATCGCCTTCCACTCCGAGTCGGCAACGCCACAAATGCAAAAGTGTCATCCTCGTGCCCTGAACGCTGCAGTGCGCCCAAATTCTCAAGAGTCAGCGCCGTAGGCGCTGATATTTTCCGGAAGGCCATTTCGCTTTTGATGGCTGCGTGCTTTTATTTTTTTGAGAAAACAACTTTTCTGGAGTGTTCTCGTCCCGGCGCACATGCAAAAGTGTCATTCGCGTGCCTCGAACGCTGCGGGTCGCCCAAATTATCCGTAGATGACTCCCATAGCGGGAGGGACAGCAAAACACGGACCGCAACGCGAGAACGAAGGGAGGTGCTCTTACGGGAAAAAAAGGGGTGCAACACGAGGACTTACCAAGTGGTCACCCAACTTAGAACTACTCTCGCCGAAGCATTTTTAAGTTCGTAGTTCTGATGGGATCCGATGCATTAGTGCTCATATGGTCGCACCTGTCAATACATGTCGACCGCATTGCTTTGTCCGATGCCCAAAAAGGACCCAGCAGCCCGTTTCACTGACGTAAGGCTCCATGTGCCGTTGGATTCACTCTGCAACGCCGTCCGTGCCATCCTCCTCCGCGCCGCATCTAACCCTTTCACCGGCATCGCCTTCCACTCCGAATCGGTCACGCCGCACATGCAGAAGTGTCATCCTCGTGCCCCGAACGCTGCAGTTTGCCCAAATTCTCAAGAGTCAGCGCCGTAGGCTCTTATATTTTCCGGAAGGCCATTTCGCTTTTGATGGCTGCATGCTTTTACTTTTTTGAGAAAACAACTTTTCTGGATTGTTCTCGTCGTGGCGCACATGCAAAAGTGTCATTTTCATGCCCCAAACGCTGCGGGTCGCCCAAATTATCCGTAGATGACTCCCGTAGCAGGAGGGAGAGCAAAACACGGACCGCAACGCGAGGACGAATGGAGGTGCTCTTACG
>CM039519.1:7464403-7481663 GCA_022433055.1 Begonia peltatifolia | reverse complement strand
CGAAAGGGGTGCCGACGAGCTGGAGGGAGAAGCTGTTTTGCCTTCCCACGCTGAGAAACCGAAGGTGAGTTCTCCCCTATTTTTGGTTCTGTCGACCGAACGTGGAAGCTCGGTTGTTCTTGAACTCCCGATGGTAGAGCTCGGTTGTTGGAGCAATTTAGAGTGTAGAGTGTGTGTGTGCTGGAGCCAGTGTGTGGCTCGGCCCTTCTGCGGAAAAGCTCGACCGAGAATAGGGAGTTTTCCCTTCTGGTTTTTGTCCTGCTTAGATGGCCGAGCGTGAAATTTGTTCGTACCTCTGAGTCTCCGTAATTTCATGATAGAATTTAAGTGAGATAGAAGTGAATTTCATGGTTCAATGAACCGATTGAGAAATTCTCGATTTTGGGAAGAAAATCGTGAGAGTTTTGGGGCTGCCATGCTATTTTCTAATTAGGAACTCTCCAAATTTGTTAATGTATGCATTGATAGATCGAAATGTGATTATTCAGTGAAGGAATTGGCGAGATTGGATCGAAGTTGAATTTTCGGCTATTTTTTGTATAAAAACAGATTCTGTTTTCGGCCGTTTTGGCTAGGTTTAGGTTGATCGTCTTAAATTCTGTTTTGTGGGTTAAAAATAGGTTGTTAGAGGAACGTATAGCCGCTGGAATCGTTCGATTCTGATATCCGACGTGAAAGTTATAAGCATCGAAAGACTATTTTGGATTTTGGTCCAGGTCAAATTAGTGAGCGTTTTTCAAGGAATTTTGACGTGTGATAGTGGCATGTCTGTTTGTGGTGCGTAGAGCTGAATTGAGTGAGTGTTGGTTGAAGAAAAACAAAGGTTGAAATTTTATAAAAAAATGACAGATTTGGTTTTTGGCAATTTTTGCTTGTCTGCGGCTTACCATTTTAAAATCCGTCTTAGTATGTTAGACTAGGTTCCTAAGGGAACGTTTAGCCATTTAAATCGCTCGATTTTGTTAACGGACGCAAAAGTTATGCGCGTCCAAACTTTGGGCTGGTTTTCGGCCAAACCAAAGCAATGGGCTGTTTTAGTTGGAATTTCATGAGTGTAGTTAAAGAAGGTTATTTTTAGCTGTTTGGTGGATTTTGAGATAAATATTGATGAGTGGTTGTTTGTGTTTTAGGTTGAGACACTTTTTGGCGAAGCTGTGCATCGAGCGAGCTTAGGACGCCAGGTAAGTAGTGCATGCATGCGTTTTGCCCAAGTGGGCATACACCGTAGGACTTTAGGGTTTATGTGATTGATTGTGGTGTGCGTGTGTATTGTTTGGCATGCATCATATTTTAAAAACGTGAACGAAAATGATTTTGAGCATGTTTTGAGTATGTGGTGAGACGTGTGGCGGTGGTACCGCGGATCCCACTAGTGTGCGGGCCGGTGTTTCACCAGTCGCGGATTCCACTCGAGGAGTGGGCCGGCTGGGCCGTCATGCGGCGTGAATGTGTTGACGGTGAGGGTGATGGGCAGTGGTACCGCGGATCCTACTAGTGTGTGGGTCGGTGCAACACCAGTCGCGGATCCCACTAGAGGGGTGGGCCGGCTGGGCTGTAGCAAAACGTGTGTGTGGTAACTGTGACCCCGTGCTGGGGAGGCTGGGACAGGGGCGACGTGTCAGGGTGTAGAGTGGCGTAAGGTTCCTCCTTACCCTGGTGCGGCTGCACTACGCTTCACAGATGTGACAACATAAGTGTGAGTGTAGAGACTGCATGTGATAGGATTGCATTGTCTGCTTTTAATTTCATATAGCATTACTTACTGAACGTTAGCCTTATGTTATGTGTTCTGTGGTGTAGGTGCTGACGATCTTACTGGTGAGTCTCGAGAGCTTAGTCCTGAGGCATAGGATGGTTGGCGGCGTGCGACCGAGGCACCGGATAGCGGATTTTTGTTAAGGCGACCCCACCCGTGGAGATGGTAGGTGGTGGCCTGGTTTGTTTGCGGGTATTTTTCTTTTGTGGTGATTATGTACAGTCGATGAGATGAGTTGTATATGCGTCAGTTTAGAGGTGTATATGGAGTGCGTGTGATTTTGGCGACGTACGCATATATCTTACACGTATGAGCTGAATTTGCTCTATACTGTGAATTTTCTTCGTTTGAAATTGATGGATTTTCGTTGTCTTCATACTCCGATTGCGTTATGGTGATTTCTCTGGATGATGGATAGATAGATATTGCTAGTTTTGGTGAACTGTGTGCAGGGTTTTAAATTTTTTGGATAGCTAGTTTTTAGGCGTTACTCTGCCGAAATTTTGGGAGAGGGGTTGGGAGTCGAGAGGATATGAAATAGGTTGAAGTGTGTACAGTGAATGCTAGAGAAGTGTAGATGAGCGTGGAAGTGCGGCGTGATCGCAGGTGCGCCGGGCACGCGGCCTTGCGGGTACTCACGGGTCGGGCGACGCCGAGTGAGGGCGTGCGCGCGGACGTGCTGTACAGCGGCAGGGTGCGTGGGGCACGCGGCGCTGTGAGTGTGCGCGAGACACAGTGACAATGAGTTGGCACGTGCGGCACCGCGAGGGTGCGCGCGGGGTGTCGAAGTTAGGACGTGAGTGCGCGGTACCGGATTATGTAGTTCGAGGGGTGCGTTGGATTCTTTCCTAAGATTTCAAGTCTTAACATTTTATATTAAACTGTTTTAAATGGTTTTCTTTTCCGCTGCGTAGTTTTTATGTTGAGGACTTCGTGTTCCCTCTTCAGGACGCGAGTTGTTTTCGAATTGAGTCGAAAATTTTTCATACTCACAAATGTTCTTTTGAAAATGATTTGAAAACGAAAGGAGTATTAAATTGAGTGAATTACGCAAGTGTTAGTGTGTGTAGTGTGTAGATGTACTGTAGCGCATCGGGAACGCGGGGTTTCTCGAGGTGTTACACTTAATTTACTTAAACTTTTTACTAATGAGTTTTTTTTCTCACACGTATTTATCTCATTGGGGATTTCACATAGGAGCCCAACTTGGAAGATATGAATCAACCCTTTCACACTCTGAATTGGGATGCACGAATGGACTAATAACATTGCCCAATGGTAATTTGCAATCTCAACCCCTAAACCATGTAACCATTTAAACTTTGTTTCTTTTTTCTTTGGCAAACTCTAGCCTTTATGTATGAATTTATATATTGCATCATGCATTAGATTGTGTGGTTAAGACTAGATGTATGATGGTGGTTTGTGATGGGTTGAAGACTCGGCCACAAAAGAAGAAAAGAGAGCTGATTTTGAAGATATGTACACATTCCATCTATGGGACTCACTTGAAAGAATAGCACAAAAGAAGCTCCACTTGGTAAGGTTTTTATAGGTACATTTTAAAACTTCATAAGGATATATGACGAAGCAAAGGAGCACTCTTGATGGAAGAAAGCTTGACCATGCATGATGGTCGTTTAATTGCGCGTGCGGGGATGAGCTTCTTGGCTGTCGAGCTTCCCTTATCCAATGGCTCTCCTTCCTCCATTTCAAATGTCAAACTCTAATCATCCACCTTAGGTTTTCTATTTAAGGCATATCTATTGGTTTTTGTAAGAACTTTTTCCAAATTTAATATACTCGCTTTCTTTTTTCCTAAGTTAGAAGAGCTTTAGAGTTGTCCAAGGTTTGTACAATCATGTGGACAAGCCTGGTTTGTACAATCATGTGGACAAGCCTTCCATTGTTCCTTAAGCTCTAAGGTTTCTTGGTGAACTCTCATAATTCATTCTCCTCTCTCAATCAGAGTCTAAAAACATTGAGAACGTGAAACTTAGCCGCAAAGGTAGTTGTTTTTCTTTGGAAAAACATGTACCTATGAGCCTAACGTGAGATAACTCTTGGGTCCACCAAGAATTTTCCATTTCCACACACTCTCCACACACTTTCTTCATCTTCCGTCCGCGATTTTGTTCATTATCTTCACACATGTTTGCACCTTCATTTTCACCTCCATTTCTTCACCATTTCCTTGGTTTTGTAAACATTCACTAACACCCGAGCACATTGCACATTTTTGTGGGTAAAGACAGTTCTTTTTCTAGGGACTACAGTGTCAAGTGGTATTAGAGCTTAGGGTGCTTCCTCTGAGAGTTTTTGGTGCATTTGGTTCAACCATTGCACAAGGTTTAGCAAAGCATATTGCCTACACAAAAATCAGGTCTGCTGCTCACTTTTCTTTGTATTTTTGGTTGCTATTTTGACATTGATTAGCCTAAGATTTGCCACAAGCTTTTTAGTATTTTTTGTAGCCTATCGTCTTAGGAAAACATCCCTTGGAGGCTGATTCATTTGGAGCTGACATTGCATGAGAGTCGGCTAAGGGAGAGCTCTCAGTTTCGATCTTCCCTTCTCGGTACTTCTTTTTTTTTTTTGGTGCTTTTTTTGTTTTTTTCTTTTGCAGCAAGTTAGTACCCTTTATTTCCTCTATTCTAACTTTATTAAAACCTTAAATCGAACTTGGTAGTGTTCTAAACTTTATTGCATAATCGGTTTATTTAAGTGCTTAAGTTTGTTTATTGTGAAATCCAAAAGCTGCGTGCTTTAAATCCCCTTTAAATCTAGAGACTTTATTGTTAGATCTTGTTATAAGTGGTTCTTATACATTGTCCTAACATTATATTGCATGGATCTTCAATAAAAATATAAAACTGGGTGGATTTGAATGGTGTTTAAGGTGTTAAGTTTGCAATAGAAATCGGTTTTTGCATTGACGTGAAAGTTTAAATCCCAAGTGCCACGACTTTCGGTTTCTGACGACGATGACCTTCGAAACATCAAGTTGACCATTACTTCTTTCAATTGTGCTTGTGATGGCCATACCTATCTAGATTGGGTGGACAAAATCGAACAAGTTTTCTACTGCCATGACTACTTTGAAAGAGTGAAAGTCCAACTAGCTTTCCTTGAATTGACGGGCTATGCAGCACTGTGGTGGTCCAACTTAAAGGCCCATAGAATCTGAATCGTAGGATACAACATTACCACGTGGAACTCCTCGAAGGTGGTCATGCACTAGAGATTCTGCCCCAATACTATAAAAACGAACTCTTCCAACAACTCCATAACCTATGACAAAACAGCCTCTCCGTCGACGAATACCTCACCGAATTTGAAACACTTAACATGTGTTGTGTTATGGAGGAACCAGAGGAATAGATTATCGCCAAGTTTATTGTAGGACTAAACTGCGATATCGGAGACCTAGCTTAGATGCAACAATTGGAGACCATGGAAATGACTGTGTAGTTAGCCATCACTGTAGAAAGGCAGCTCAAAAGAAAACGTAAGGTCAACTAGCCTAGCAAATTTTCACCTAAAACCCAAAATTACAATAAGACTACCCTAAGAACTGATGACAAGAGGCCTGTTAACCGTAACTAGGCCCCAAAAAGAACAAGTAGTAGTAGCAAACTCCTACTAGTAAACAAAGCCCTAAGAAACAACTCCAACACGCAAAAGGCACGTGATGTTCAGTGCTACAAGTGCCTAGGAAAGGGTGACTATGCTAGTGAATGACCTAGCCAACATGTGATGGTGATCAAGGAGTCCACTGGAGATTGGGAAAGCAAAGATGACCAAGGACAATATGATACAAAAGAAGAAGAAGAGATAGTAGAGGATAGTGACCAAGAAGTCGATGACTGTACGGCTCAAAACGGACCTCTACTGATGGTTATAAAGAGAGCATTGATTTTCAAGAACGTTAAAGAAGACTGTCAAAGGGAGCATATCTTCCATAGTCATTGTGTAGTCAAGGATAAAGTTTACTCAATAATTATTGGTGGCGAAAGCTGTGTTAACGTAGATTCTCAAGAAATTGTCAGTAAACTAGGGTTGGAGACCACTGCCCACCCTAGGCCATACAAGTTAAGGTGGTTAGAATATCAGGATGACATCAAGGTCATTAAGCAAGTAACCGTTGACTTCAGTATTGGTAAATACAAGGACATGATTCTTTGCGACGTGGTACCAATGAAAGCCAGTCATCTTCTATTAGAACGACCATGGCAACACGATCGCAAGGTGACCCACGATGGGTTCTGCAACAACTATACCTTGAAATTCGGAGAAAGATTAATCAATCTATTACCTATGACTCCAAAACAAGTCACCCAAGATGACGCTGTTGAAATCCGACAAGGAAAAGATTAAAACCATTAGAGAATGACCTACACCTAATAGAGTACTTGAAGTCCGTATTTTTCATTGACTGGCCTCTTTCAACTGGAGGTTTATTAAGAACTTCAATTTGATAGTAGCTTCCTCACATACTATACTAAAAAGGGAGTAGATTTTTCTTAGAACCCAACTTATCAAAGTAGCTTCGAATTGATTAAGAAAAAACTTTGTCAATTCCCTATGCTAGTACTATCGGATTTCAACAAGGTGTTTGAAATCAAAAGTGACGCCTTTGGAGTTGCCATTAGAGTTGTACTGATGTAAGTGGGTAGACCACTTGCATACTTAAGTAAAAAGCTGAAAGGAGAAGCACTTAAGTACTCTGTAACATCGACAATTTCCATTTAAATTAATTTCAGAGTTTCATAATGATAATCGTTGGAGTTTTGGTCAGAATTGATAGCGGAGAATTTTTGCCCTCAAGTAAAAGATTATTTTGATGCTAATGGAGGAGAGAAAAATTTAAGAATCCAACCGAAATTGGACTGTATGACAGATTTATTAAACGGTTAAGTGTTGAGGGCAGTTTAGTAATTAGTTGTTATTATTGTTATAATAAAAAATAAAATAAAATGGAAAGGGAGGGGAGCAAGAAGAACACCGTCGGTGTTCTCCCTCTCAAAGCCCTCCCTGTTCCCTCTTCTCTTCCCCGAGAAGTATAGCGTTTGTTCAACCGTTTCCTCAGTGTCGACCGGTAGTGTAAAAATGACAACGGTGTCGACTGCGAGTGTCGACCAGCGCGAACAAAGAGGATAAATGTGTCGACTTGTGGAAGCAGGTGTCGACCCATCTCTAAGTTGAGCGCAGAAGTGTCGACCGGTGTTCCCTGTGTCGACTGGTGTTTCCCAGTGTCGATCGATAAAAAACTCGAGACGACCCAAGTGTCGACCGACGCTTACAGGTGTCGACCGGGTGTCTCTGTCTTACGTTTAATAAAATGAAGTTTTATCCAAACTGATTTTAATTAAGTTTTCCGTTGCAATGTCGTTTGAAATCTTTTCAAAAATATCGTTTTAAGTCGAGGAATAAAAGTTTTAAAATTTTACGAAAATTTTCGATACGAGTGAAATAGGGAGTAAGAAGAAAACCGGTCAAGGGTGGACTGGGGATGTGCGGAGTTGGTATTAGGGTAGTGAGTGGACCAGAAATAGTAGGTTTCCGGGGCACCACAGGAGTTGTATCAGAGCAGTAAACGAACTGGAAACCGGTAGGTTTTCGGGGCGCCACAGGAGTTGGTATCAGAGCCATTATTGTCAAGTCGTTCAAAGAATTATCCAACATTGCCGGCCGCCATGCAACGTGCTCCACCAACTGTAAGTAGTTGTTTATTTTACTTAGATTGTGACTAAAGCTAGATTATGCTAACCTTGTACAGGGATTAGCTAAAATGGATAAACGACCGAGACAACTTAGAGTTCCGATGGAGGCAGTAGGATTTGAGGATGATGATAACTTGGTTACGATCAGACGACTGATCGAGTTGGTCGACAGGCAGTACCAACAATTAGGAATGCTATTGAATCAAGGACAGGGGAGTCATAGAGCGAGCTCTAGCGGAGAAAGGTTTAGGAGATTGAAGCCTCCGACGTTCGAGGGCCAGATAACAGATTCAACGGCTGCGGAAAGATGGATCCGCACCATTGAGAATATGTTCAAAGTATGCCAATGTGGAGGAGGGGAATATGGTTACGTGTCCGACATTTCACCTCTCGAACGACACTCAGAGTTGGTGGGAGACAGTAGAGACCACCATAGCTGCCAGGGACTTGACCTGGAAAAGATTTAAAGAGATGTTTTATGACAAGTATTACAACCGAACGGTCCAAGCTGCAAAGAGGTTGGAGTTCTTACAGTTAAAGCAGACTGGGCCAGTAACTGAATATGTCAGACAGTTCGAGTCGTTGTCCAGGTTTGCAAGCTAATTGGTGAGTAACAAAGAAGAAAAGGTGCGACAGTTTGTGCAAAGGTTGAGGCCAGGGATATATAGAGGTGTGATCATCTCTGGAACTGAGGGAGTACCGTATGCACGAGTCGTGGTCAAAGCATTGGCAGTGGAGGGAGTGCAAGCCAAGTGTGTGAGGGAATGAGAGGCCACCAAATAGTTCTTTAAGAAGATCACACCACAGGCGAGCACGGGAGGATCTTCTTCTGGAATCAAGAGGCCAGGTGGCGTTGTATATGATACGAGGGGAGGAAAGAAACCACAAATGCAAAATAGGTACCCGCAGTGTCTAAAGTGCTTGAAGAGCCATCCGGGAGAATGCGGACAGTTTGCAAGCAAATGTTACAATTGTAATGAAGCTGGTCATATTTTCCTGAACTGCACAAAGCCGAGAGTCAACCGGTGCTTCACCTGCAATGAGACCGGTCACATATCTAGGGATTGCCCCGCAGCAAACAAGACTCCGACCAAGATGATTCCCAGGATCTTTGCTATGATAGAGCCCGAGAGTGATCATCGACCAGCTGTTATTTTAGATACGATACTAGTTGATATGGTGCCTGCATTTACGTTGATAGATTCAGGATTATCACACTCTTTTGTTGCTATGGCTTTTGTGGTGAAAGTAAATTTGTAGGCTAAACCCGTCGGGTGTACATATGAAGTGAGGCTACCATCTGGTGAGCGCATGCACTTCGATCAAGTGGTGCGTGACAGTGTCATATCAGTGGGGACTAGAAGTATGCCCTCTGATTTGATTGTGATGGAGATAACTGGCTATGACGTGATATTGGACATGGATTGGTTGTTTTGGCACTACACAACGATTTATTGCAGGGCTGGAACTGTTAATTTTCAACCCCCAAGTGGTGCGAAACATTCGTTGCAAGCTATAAAGAATGTGGAGAAGCTATCCGTAATGGCACCCATCAAAGCTCAGAGATTATTAATAGGAGAGCATTTTTGTTTTCTCGCAACAATTTTAGATACTCAATTTCACGTGGAGGAAAAACCACAAGATATTGTGGTAGTTCGTGAGTTTCTTGATGTGTTCTTAGACGATTTGCCCAGTTTACCCCGAGACCGGGAAGTCGAATTTGTGATTGACATATATCCAGGTGCAGAGCCAATAACAAAGAACCCTTATAGGTTGGCTCCTCCGGAATTAAAGGAGTTGAAAAAGCTGTTGGAAGAACTATTGGAGAAATGATTCATATGCCCGAGCTTTTCACCATGGGTTGCGCCGGTCCTATTTGTAAACAAGAAAGACGGATCGCTCCGAATGTATATTGACTACAGGGGGCTAAATAAGCTAACCATAAAGAATAAGTATCTATTGTCGAGGATAGACGACTTATTTCATCAACTTCAAGGAGCTCGGATTTTCTCGAAGATAGACTTGAGATTGGGGTATTACCAGCTCAAGGTTAGATCGCAAGATATCCCGAAGACAGCCTTTTGGACTAGATACGGACACTATGAATTCTTGGTAATGTTGTTCAGGCTGACAAATATCCCAACCATTTTTATGGACCTGATGAATCGAGTATTCCAAGAGTATCTAGATAAATTCGTCATTGTATTTATCGACGATATCTTGGTTTGCTCCCGTAACGAAAAAGAACATAAGGAGCATTTGAAGATGGTTTTGGAGACTTTGAAGCAGCATCGGCTGTATGCAAAATTCTCCAAGTACAAGTTCTAACTGGATAAGGTTCATTTCCTTGGGCATGTGATTTTTGGTGGAGGGATATCAGTGGATCCAACTAACATACACTCGATCAATGAATGACCTCAACCAAAGAGTGTCAGCAAGATGCAAAGCTTCCTGGGGTTGGTTGGCTACTACAAGAAGTTTATTAAGGGGTTTTCAAGGATTGCAGCACCCCTAACTCGTCTGAAAAGAATGGAAATCAAATATGTATGGTCGGAAGACTGTGAGCACAGTTTCCAGATACTGAAGCAAAAATTGACTGCAGCTCCAGTATTGACACTTTCGATGATGGATGAGAAGTTTAGTATTTACAGTGATGCTTCTAGAATCAGATTAGGTTGTGTCTTGATGCATAACAGAAAAGTGATCGCTTATGCTTCAAGACAATTAAAGCCCTATGAATGAAATTATCCGACCCATGATTTGGTGTTAGCGGCAGTTGTATTCGCGCTAGAGATCTGGAGGCACTATCTCTATGGACAGCAATGTGAGGTATACTCAAATCACAAAAGTCTGAATCTTCACTCAGAATGAGCTGAATATGAGGCAGAGGCGGTGGTTGGAGCTCGTGAAGGACTACGACCTGGAGATCAAATACCACCTCGGCAAAGCTAATATAGTGGCCGATGCATTTAGTTGGATTTTGACCTCAGCTTTAGCATTGTATGCCGAGATGTCCAAAGAGTTGAGTGCAAAATTTCAAAGATTTAATTTGGAGCTAATTTCAAATGTGGCAGTAGACTTATCAGCCTTATCTCTGAAGTCGTCAATTCTTGAGAGAATTAAAAAAGCCCAACAGGATGACCATAGGTGCAACGAATTTAGGTCAAGCATAGCATCTAATGACAGAACCGAGTTTAGCTGTTCAAGTGATGGAATCCTGAAGTTCTGGAATATGTGGTATGTTCCGAACAATGGTCAACTTCGTAAAGAGATTTTGTCTGAAGCGCATTCCTCAAGGTTTTCTGTTCATCCCAGAAGCACCAAGATGTACAGAGACCATAGGCAACATTATTTGTGACCTGGCATGAAGAAGTCTATAGCAAGGTACATAGAGACATGCTTGATCTGCTAGTAAATCAAGGCAGAGCATCAAAGACTGGTTGGATAGTTGCAAACATTGTCGGTTCCAGAATAACAGTGGGACCAAATATCCATAGATTTTGTCGTTGGGTTACCCCGGACGGCAAATGGATTTGATGCGGTGTGGGTGATTGTAGATTGTTTAACCAAATCTGCCCATTTTCTACCGGGGAAGATGACATTCAATATGGACCAATTCGTGAACCTGTACATTCAAGAGATAGTAAGGTTACACGGAGCACCAATTTCAATTGTGTCAGACAGGGACCCAAGGTTCACATCAAAATTTTAGAAGAGTCTGCTCAAAGCAATAGGGACACCACTGCATTTCAATACAGCCTTTCACCCTCAGACCGACGGACAATCTGAACGAACTATTCAGATTTTAGAAGATATGCTTCGAGCCTGTGTACTAGAGTTCCAGGGTTTGTGGAGTAAGTATTTGCCCTTAGTGGAATTCTCGTACAACAACAACTATCAGGCTATGATAGGTATGGCCCCTTACGAAGGTTTATGCGGAAGAAAGTGCAGATCGCCCCTCTATTGGGATGATGTCCGTGAAGTCGGCTTGATTGTTCATGAAATTGTAAAACAAACAACTGAGAAGATCAAGGTTATTCGGTAACGGATATTGACAGCTCAAAGTCGACAAAAGAGTTATGCCGATGGAAGAAGAAGAGAATTGGAATTCAAAGTAGGAGATGAAGTTTTCTTGAAAATTTCACCATTCAAGGGTGTGATGAGGTTCAGAAGGAAGGGTGAGTTGGGTCCAAGATACATTGGACCATTCCTGATCACAAAGAAAATTGGAAGGACTGCGTACCAACTAGAACTACCAACTTCCATGGAAGGAGTTCACAATGTCTTCCACGTGTCAATACTAAGAAAGTATCTCAAAGATCTGTCACACGTTGTGGTTCAACAAGCGATTAAGGTACAGCAAACCTTAGCGTACGAAGAAAAGCCAGTGGAGATTTTGGATTATGCAGCAAAGACACTACGCAACAAGGATATTCCACTGATGAAGATATTGTGGCGTAACCATAATGTGGAGGAGGCAACATGGGAAAGACAATAAGATATGATGGATCGTTATCCTGAGTTGTTTAGGTAGCGAATTTTAAGGACAAAATTTTTCTAAGGAGGGTGAGATGTAACACCCAGAATTTCCATTTAAATTAATTTCAGATTTTTGTAATGATAATCGGTGGAGTTTTGGTCAGAATTGATAGCGGAGAATTTCTGTCCTGAAGTAAAAGATTATTTTGACGCTAATGGAGTAGCGAAAAATTTAAGAATCCAACCAAAATTGGACTGTATGACAGATTTATTAAACGGTTAAGTATTGAGGGCAGTTTGATAATTAGTTATTATTATTATTATTATAATAAAAAAAATAAAATGGAAAGGGAGGCGAGGAAGAAGAACACCGTCGGTGTTCTCTCTCCCAAAGCGCTCCCTGTTCCCTCTTCTCTCCAGCGAGAGGTTCGGCGACGTTCAACTGTTTGTTTCTTCGTTTTATCAGATTACGATAAGTTTTAGTTAGTTCTGAGTAGATAGTTAGTGTGTTGGTTGTTTTTAGCGACAAAAATAGAGTTAGTGAGGGTATCGGGTGATTTGGTGAACACCTAGGAGGGAGATTAAATGTAGAGTTGATTTTTATCCATATGTTGGTGCTTAAACTAGAAATAGGAGTAGATTACGAGAATTGGTGGTAGAGATTGGGCGATTGATTGGCCGAATATATGAATTTTTGAATGGTGTCTGTTCGGCCACGTTTGGCCAAGTTGTAGATGTCCAATTATAAAATGGATGAGACAATCAGAAACTAGACATCCTATGGAGTTTGTAGCACGTTGGATCGTCCAATTCGGACAAGTATTGGAGAAGTTGTGAACTTCCGAAGTTGGTAAAAAAATGGGTGGGATTTCGTGTTTAGTGGAGAGTTTTGGTTTTGGTACGAGTTATGGCTTTGAAACCGAGCATAGAAACTGCATATGTTAGGGGTTGAGTTGTGCATTGATTTTTAATTCATGCTCCATACTTGCTAAGCATTTGGCTTACGTTTTGTTTTTCGTGGTGTAGGTGACGACGAGCTTTTCGGCGAGTTGCTAGGTGATGGACATGCCTAGGATGGTGTTAGTGGCATACGCCGTATGCCGGTGCAGGCAGTTGTTGGGACAACTCGACCATGGCGGGATATAGGATGTATAGTAGGGATTGGAGTAGAGTTATGTTTTTTTGTTGAAGAAATTATGTTTTTAAAATATAGGTTTTTACTTTGTGGATTTAATCGTGGGAATGTCATCGTGTGTTTTCTCTGAACTAGTGTCATTTTTACGTATACTGGTGCAAGGTGTCGACCGAAGTTGATATGTGTCAACTGGTCAGTGTAAAATGGAAGGTGAGTGTCGACCGCGATGTTTGACCTGCGCGGGCAGAGCCAAAGTAAGTTTCGACTGATGGTTATAGGTGTCGACCGGTAGTGTAAAAATGGTTGTGGTGTCGACCTGCGCAGACAGAGAGCATTAAGGTGTTGACCTGTGAAAGCGAGTGTCGGCCAATCTCTAAGTTGAACGTAAAAGGGTCGACCGGTGTTGCCAATGTTGACCGGTGTTGCCAATGTCGACTGACGAAAAGACCCAAGAGAAATGTAGTGTCGCTCGGTGTTTACAGTGTCGACCGATGAAAATCCCGACATGACCCAAGTGTCGACCGACGCTTACAAATGTAGATCGGGTGTCTTTGTCTTATGTTCAATAAAATGAAATTTATCCAAACTGATTTTAATTGAGTTTTTCGCTGCAATGCCGTTTAAAATCTTTTTAAAAATGTCGTTTTAAGTCGAGGAATAAAAGTTTTAAAATTTTACGAAAATTTTTCGATATAAATGAAATAGGGAGTAAGTAGCAAACCGGTCCTGGGTGGACCGGGGATATACGGAGTTTGTATTAGGGTAGTAAGCAGAACGAAAAAAGGTAGGTTTCTGTGGCGCCATAGGAGTTGATATCAGAGCATTGAACGAACCGAAAACCAGTAGGTTTTTAGGGCGCCACATACTCCATGTATGACAAAGAGTTTTATGATGTCAAACGAGCTATCGGACATTGACAACAATATCTCATATCCAAAGAGTTTGTGATCCATATTGATCATCAATCAGTCAAACAGATCAATAGTCAGCACAAACTAAGTAAGAGACACTCGAAGTGGGTGGAATTATTAGAGAGATTTTCATACATTTTAAAAAATTTAAAAGCATCTGACAATACCATTGCTGATGCATTATGTAACAAACCCCTTCCTCCAAGTAAGATATTGTCCGCTTTGGGCAACCTCCACGCCCTCATGGATTTATTTTCAAAAAGGACTTTCTAAGTGGTCACCCAACTTGGAAGACGATGGCAGGGGCAGGGTTCGACACGGCGCCGAGGGGGACGGCGCCGAGGGGGACGCCGTTGCACCCTTTTTTTTCCCGTAAGAGCACCTCCCGCTACTGGAGTCATCTACGGATAATTTTGGCGACCCGCAGCGTTCGAGGCACGAGAATTACACTTTTTCATGTGCGCCGCGAAAAGAACAATCAAGAAAAGTTGTCTTCTCAAAAAAATAAAAGCACGCGCCCATCAAAAGCGAAATGGCCTTCCGAAAAATATCAGTGCCTACGCCGCTGACTCTTGGGAATTTGGGCGAACTGCAGCGTTCGTGGCACGAGGATGACACTTTTACATTTGCGGCGCGGCCGATTCGGAGTGTAAGGCGATAGCGGGGGAAGGGTTCGACGCGGCGCTAAGGGGGACGGCGCGGACGGCATTGCAGAGTGAAATCCAACGGCACGTGGGGCCTTGCGTCGGGGCAACGAGCTGCTGCGCCCTCGCTTGGCGTCGAACAAAACAAAGCGGCCGACATGGATTGACGGGTGCGACTATACGAGCACTAATGCACCGGATCCCATAAGAATTCTGAAGTTAAAAGTGCTTCGGTGAGAGTAGTACTAAGTTGGGTGACCACTTGGGAAGTACCCGCGTTGCACCCCTTTTTTTTCCCGTAAGAGCACCTCCCGCTACGGGAGTCATCTACGGATAATTTGAGCGACCCGCGGCGTTCGGGGCACGAGAATTACACTTTTGCATGTGCGCCGCGAAAAGAACAATCAAGAAAAGTTGCCTTCTCAAAAAAGTAAAAGCACGCACCCATCAAAAGCGAAATGGCCTTCCGAAAAATATCAGTGCCTACGGCGCTGACCCTTGGGAATTTGGGCGAACTGTAGCGTTCATGGCACGAGGATGACACTTTTGCATTTGCGGCGTGGCCGATTCGGAGTGTAAGGCGGTGGCGAGGGAAGGGTTCGACGCGGCGTTGAGGGGGACGGCGCGGACGGCGTGGCAGAGTGAAATCCAACGGCACGTGGGGCCTTGCGTCGGTGTAACGGGCTGCTGCGCCCTCGCTGGGCGTCGGACAAAGCAAAGCGGCTGACATGGATTCACGGGTGCAACCATACGAACACTAATGCACCGAAACCCATCAGAATTCCAAACTTAAAAGTGCTTCGGCGAGAGTAGTACTAAGTTGGGTGACCACTTGGGATGTCCCCGCGTTGCAGCCCTTTTTTTTCCGTAAGAGCACCTCCCTGCATCCTCGCGTTGCAACCTGTGTTTTGCTGCCCCCTACACACCTCCCACTACGGGAGTCATCTACGAATAATTTGGGCGACCCGCAGCGTTCGAGGCACGAGAATTACACTTTTGCATGTGCACCGCGAAAAGAACAATCAAGAAAAGTTGCCTTCTCAAAAAATTAAAAGCACGCGCCCATCAAAAGTAAAATGGCCTTCCGAAAAATATCAGCGCCTACGGCGCTCACTTTTGGGAATTTGGGCAAACTGCAGCGTTCGTGGCACGAGGCTGACACTTTTGCATTTGCGGCGTGGCCGATTAGGAGTGTATGGCAATGGCAGGGGAAGGGTTCGACGCGGCGCTAAGTGTAACGGCGCGGCAGCGTTGCATAGTGAAATCCAACGGCATGTGGGGCCTTGCGTCGGTGCAACGGGCTGCTGCGCCTTCGCTGGGCGTCGGACAAAGCGAAGCGGCCGACATGGATTTACGGGTGCGACCATACGAGCACTAATGCACCGGATCCTATTAAAACTCCAAAGTTATAAGTGCTTCGTCGAGAGTAGTACTAAGTTGGGTGACCACTTGGGAAGTCCTCGCGTTGCACCCCTTTTTTTCGCGTAAGAGAACCTCCCTGCGTCCTCGCGTTTCGGCCTGTGTTTTGCTGCCCCCCACGCACCTCCCGCTACGGGAGTCATCTATGGATAATTTGGGCGACCCGCAGCGTTCGAGGCACGAGAATTACACTTTTTCATGTGCGCCGCGAAAAGAACAATCAAGAAAAGTTGCCTTCTCAAAAAAGTAAAAGCACGCGCCCATCAAAAGCGAAATGGCCTTCCGAAAAATATTAGTGCCTACGTCGCTGACTCTTGGAATATTGGGCGAACT
The DNA here is from genome assembly GCA_022433055.1 of Begonia peltatifolia. Taxonomy (NCBI): domain Eukaryota; kingdom Viridiplantae; phylum Streptophyta; class Magnoliopsida; order Cucurbitales; family Begoniaceae; genus Begonia; species Begonia peltatifolia. The sequence continues at coordinate 7,465,263 of CM039519.1, read as the reverse complement.
GCAGCGTTTGTGGCACGAGGATGACACTTTTGCATTTGCGGCGCGGCCAATTCGGAGTGTAAGGCGATGGCGGGGTAAGGGTTCGACGCGGCGCTGAGGGGGACGGCGCGGACGGCGTTGCAGAGTGAAATCCAACAGCACGTGGAGCCTTGCGTCGATGCAACGGGCTGCTGCGCCCTCGCTGGGCGTCGGACAAGGCACAGCGGTCGACATGGATTTACGGGTGCGACCATACAAGCATTAATGCACCGGATCCCATCAGAACTCCGAAGTTAAAAGTGCTTCGGCGATAGTAGTACTAAGTTGAGTGACCACTTGGGAAGTCCTCGCGTTGCACCCCTTTTTTCCCCGTAAGAGCACCTCCCTGCGTCCTCGCGTTGCGGCCTGTGTTTTGCTGCCCCCCACGCACCTCCCGCTACGGGAGTCATCTACGGATAATTTGGGCGACCCCCAGTGTTCGGGGCACGAGAATTACACTTTTTCATTTGCGCCGCGAAAAGAACAATCAAGAAAAGTTGTCTTCTTAAAAAAGTAAAAGCACGCGCCCATCAAAAGCGAAATGGCCTTCCGAAAAATATCAGGGCCTACGGCCCTGACTCTTGGGAATTTGGGCGAACTGCAGCGTCGTGGCACGAGGATGACACTTTTGCATTTGCGGCGCGGCCGATTCGGAGTGGAAGGCGATGACGGTAAAAGGGTTCGACGCGGCGTGGAAGGGGACGGCGCGGACGGCGTGGACGACGTTTCGGCATGAAATCCAACGGCACGTGGGGCTTTGCGTCGGTGCAACGGGCTGCTGCGCCCACGCTGGGTGTCGGACAAAGGAAAGCGGTAAACATGGATTGACGGGTGCGACCACA
>CM039519.1:7438634-7464393 GCA_022433055.1 Begonia peltatifolia | reverse complement strand
CCCGCAGCGTTCGGGGCACGAGAATGACACTTTTGCATGTGCGCCGTAATGTGAACAATCCAGAAAAGTTATTTTCTAAAAAAAGTAAAAGCACGCACCCATCAAAAGCGAAATGGCCTTCCGAAAACAATCAGTGCCTACGGCGCTGACTCTTGAGAATTTGGGCGAACTATAGCATTCGGGGCACTAGGATTACACTTTTCCATTTGCGGTGCTACCGATTCGGAGTGAAAGATGATGGCGGTGGAAGGGTTCGACGCGACGTGGAGGGAGACGGCGCAGACGGCGTTGCGGAGTTAAATCCAACGGAATGTGGGGTCTTGCGTCGGTGCAACGGGCTGCTACACCCTTGCTGGGCGTCGGACAAAAGAAAGCAGCAGACATGAATTGCCGGGTGCGACAAAACGAGCACTAATGCTCCAGATCCAATCAGAACTCCCAAGTTAAAAGTGCTTCGGCGAGAGTAGTACTGAGTTGGGTGACCACCTGGAAGTACTCATGTTACACCCCTTTTTTTCCCGTAAGAGCACCTCCCTCCGTCCTCGCGCTGCGCTCCGTGTTGTGCTGCCCCCTACGCACCTCCCGCTACGGGAGTCATCTACGGATAATTTAGGCGACCCGCAGCGTTTGGGGAACGAGAATGACACTTTTGCATGTGCACTGCGACGAGAACAATCCAAAAAAGTTGTTTTCTCTAAAAAGTAAAAGCACGCACCCATCAAAAGGGAAATGGCCTTCCGAAAACAATAAGTGCCTACGGCGCTGACTCTTGAGAATTTGGGCAAACTGCAGCGTTCGGGGCACGAGGATGACACTTTTGCATTTGCGGCGCGGCCGATTCGGAGTGGAAGGCGATGGCGGTGGAAGGGTTCGACGCGGCGCGGAGAGGAATGGCGTGGACGGCGTTGCGGAGTGAAATCCAACGGCACGTGGGGCCTTGCGTCAGTGCAACGGGCTGCTGCGCCCTCGCTGGCCGTCGGACAAAAGAAAGCGGCAAACATGGATTAACGGGTGCGACATACGAGGACTAATGCACCGGAGAATTCCGAAGTTAAAACTGCTTTGGCGAGAGTAGTACTAAGTTGGGTGACCACTTGGGAATTCCTCGTGTTGCACCCCTTTTTTTTCCGTAATAGCACCGCCCTCCGTCCTCGCGTAGCGGTCCATGTTTTGCTGCCTCCCACGCTCCTCTCGCTACGGGAGTCATCTACGGATAATTTGGGCGACCCGCAGCGTTCGGGGCACGAGAATGACCCTTTTTGATGTGCACCGTGACGAGAACAATTAATAAAAATAGTTTTCGAAAAAAATAAAATCACGTACCCATTAAAAGTGAAATGGCCTTCCGGAATATATCAGTGCCCACGGCGCTTATTCTTGAGAATTTGGGCAAACTGCAGCGTTCGGGGCACGGGGACGACACTTTTGAATATGCAGCATGGTCGATTTGGAGTCGAAGGCGACGACGGTGGAAGGGTTTGACGCGCCAAGGAGTGGAGGCGGATGGCGGGTGGCGTAGAGGGTTTTGTGGAATGAAATCTAAAGGCACGTGAGGCTTTGCGTCAGTCGAACGGGCTGCTGCGCTCTAGCTGGGCGTCAGACAAAGTCAAATGGCGGACATAGAATGATTGGTGTGACCATCCGGGCACTAATGCACCGGATGCCATCAGAACTACGATCTTAAAAGTGCTTTGGTGAGTGTAGTAATAAGTTGGGTGACCACTTGGGAAGTCTTCGTGTTGCACCCCTTTTTTCGTAAGAGGACTTCCTTCCATCCTCGTCTTGCGGTCCGTGTCTTACGACCCCTCACGTACTTGGCGTAACAGGAGTCGACGGTGGATAATTTGGGCAAACCGCAGCTTTCGAGGCATGAGAATGGCACTTTTGCATCCGTGCCGTGACGAGAACAATCCATAAATATAGTTTTCGAAAAAAATAAGAGCACGCACCCATCAAAGGTGAATTGGCCTTCTTGACATATCAGTGCCTACGGCGCTGACTCTTGAGAATTTGGGTAAACTGCAGCGTTCGGGGCACGAGAATCACACTTTTGCATATGTGCCGTGACGAGAACAGTCGATAAAAATAATTTTCGAAAAAAATAAAATGACACACCCATCAATAGTGAAATGGCCTTCCGGACAATATCAGTGCCCACGGCGTCGACTCTTGAGAATTTGCAGAAACTGCAGCGCTTGGGGCACGAGGATGACACTTTTGAATGTGCGGCATGGTCGAGTCGGAGTCGAAGGTGACAGCGGTGGAAGAGTTCGTTACGGCGAGGAGCAGAGGCGGACGGTGGGGGGCGCATTGGGTTTTGTGGAGTGAAATCTAACGGCACGTGAGGCCTTGCGTCGGTTGATTGGGCTGCTGCGCTCTAGCTGGGCATCGGACAAAGTCAAGTGGCTGACATAGAATGGCGGTTGCGACCATATGGGCACTAATGCACCGGATGCCATCAGAACTACGAACTTAAAAGTGCTTCGGCAAGAGTAGTAATAAGTTGGGTGACTACTTAGGAAGTCCTCGTGTTGCACTTTTTTTTTTCATAAGAGCACTTCCTTCCATCCTCGTCTTGAGGTTCGTGTCTTGCAGCCCCCCACGCACCTCACGTAACAGGAGTCGACGATGGATAATTTAGGCAAACCGCAGCTTTCGAGGCACGAGAATAACACTTTTGCATGTGTACCGTGATGAGAACAATCGATAAAAATAGTTTTCGAAAAAAATAACATCACGCACCCATCAAAAGTGAAATGGCCTTCCGAACAATATCAGTGCCCACGGCGCTGACTCTTGATAATTTAGGCAAACTGCAGCGTTCGGGGCACGAGGATGACACTTTTGAATGTGCGGTGTGGTCGATTCGGAGTGGAAGGCGACGACTGTGTAAGGGTTTGACGCGGCGCAGAGCGGAGGCGGACGGTGGGTGGCACAGAGGGTTTTGTGGAGTGAAATCTAATGGCACGTGAGGCCTTGCGTCGGTCGAACGAGCTGCTGCGCTCTCGCTGGGCATTGGACAAAGTCAAGTGGCGGACATAGAATGATGGGTGCGACCATACGAGCACTAATGCACCAAATGCCATCAGAACTACGAACTTAAAAGTGCTTCGGTGAGAGTAATAATAAGTTAGGTGACCACTTGGGAAGTTTTCTGCCCGTGCAAGTCGACACCGTGGTCAACAACTATTCTAATTTTACACAGACTGGTCGACACTTATGGACTTCGGTCGACACTTTGTACTCCAGAGACCTTAACAGAATTTAAAACAAAACAACACGGTTTTGACTAAACGTTTAAAAACCATGAATCCACTTTTCGACTCAATTTACAACCTGCTATGCACACCAAAATATTAAACCTAAATTCAAATATCTATTTTAAATCAAAATAACCAAGTACGACTCAAAATATCTCAGCATCCATAATTACACCAGCCATAGTAAAAACGCCTCAACAGTCAACCCAGTCATCCCACGAGCATCCTCCTCCAACTGCCTCCTAGTCCTAGGCATGCTCGGGATACTCACTAACTGCTGCGTTGTCACCTACATCACAGAACTCAACCATTAGCCTAATGCTAATTAAGTAATGCATACATACATATTAAAAACGAACATCTCCTACATATGCAAGTTATACAGTTTTGTCTCAACTTTTGTTTTCGTCTCTTTCTTACATTTTTTTTTATCTTCTTACTACTAGGTTCTTCTTTACGTGCTAGATCAATAGGACACATCTCGCGGTACACCTCTCGGGACAAAGCCAAACTCAATCTAGTAAAGTGACACACCTCACAATCCACCTCTCGGGACAAGGTCACCACGTAAAGCGGAGGAAGAGTGATACACCTCGCAGTCCATCTCTCGAGATAAGACCACTCAACCCCACCTTTATTATCTTCTTACGTATCTTCTCGTTTTATTCGTTACAGAACTAAACTTTTAGCCTAATGCTAAGTAAGTAATGAATACATACATACTAAAAACGAACATCTCCTACACGTGCAGTTTCTACAGTTTCGTCTCTGTCTTACATTTTCTTTATCTTCTTACTACTAGGTTCTTCTTTACGTGCTAGATCAAGGTGACACATCTCGGGAAAAGGCTAACTTCAATCTAGTAAAGTGACACACTTCACAGTCTACCTCTCGGGACAAGGTCACCACGTAAAGCGGAGGAAGAGTGATACACCTCGCGGTCCATCTCTCGGGACAAGACCACTCAACCCCACCTTTATTATCTTCTTACGTATCTTCTCGTTTTATTCGTTACATCTCATCCTACTGTTTCACTTTGTAAAAACATAGAAATTCATTTTTGTTTCGTCTCATAAATTAAAACCATGATACACAATCAATAAAGCATAACATAAAATAAACGTGCAATGTAACCTACTGTACTGTGATGTAGGCCCGATGACAAAACTCCTACTACATTACTTATCTGGCGTCCTTAGCACTCGTAATCCAAATCTCGTACGCTAACTGGAAAACCTATAAAATTATACATCCATAAATTATAACTCATTAAATTCATAACTCCCTATCTTCAAAGTCCTATCTCATACCAAAACTGAAACTCTCCACTAAACCCGAAATCCAGCACCATTTCCATCCAACTTCGAAAATTCACAACTTCTCCAATATTTGTCCAAATTGAACGATACAAAATTCTACGGATTCCTGATGACGTCTAGTTTCCTAATGTCTTATCTATTTCCCATTCGGATGTCCACGGCTTGACCGAATGTGGCCGAACGGACACAGTTCCAAAAATTCACATACTCGGCCAATCAAACACCCAAATGTTTCCCACCAATTCTCATAATCCACTCCTATTTCTATCATAAGCACCAATATGTGGATGAAATTTAACTCTACACTCAACTTCTCACATTACCCTCTTAGGTTTTCACCAAATCACCCTATACTCTTGCCAAACCCGTTTTTATCACTAATAACATTAACACATTAACTAGTTACACAAAACTAACTAGAATTTATCGTGATTTGGAAGAACAGAGGAAGAATCGATCGCCGATCGCTCGCGAGAGATGAGAAACGAGAGAGGAGGGGGGAAAGAAATCGTTGCGCTGGGGAAAACACAGAAGAGGAAATTTCCTCTTCTCTGTTATAATTTTATTTTATATAATAATAATTACTAATTACTATTTCACTCTTAACCCTTAACCGTTTAATAAATATGTTATACGGTCCGATTCCGAATGTATTCTCAAATTCTTCTCTTCTCCATTAACTTCAAAATAATCTTTAACCTAAGAGTAGAAATTCTCTGCCCACAATTCCGACTCAATAAATTAGACGATTTTAATGGAGTTAAGGATTTAATAGTAGAAGAGATAAATTAAAAGAAAGAAGAGATGAGTGTACAAAGTCTTAAAAGTCAAACTTTTGGTTAAAAAAGCAAAACCATTCAAGTTGAAAAGAAACAAAGGAAAGATGAAAGGAATGAAGAAGAAGAAAGGTGAAGAAAAAGTAAGAAAAAGAAAGGTTTGAAAAGTCAATAGATAAAGCTTTGCTTTTTTTTTTTTTTTTTTTACGTGGGAGAAACAATGTTTTATTAAAAAGCAAAGGAAAGTATCAACCAATCGAGGGAAGACACCTCCTCCACTCATCACACTTATCCATTAAATATGTTAATAAAGAGAAATATCATCATCTGAAAGCTTCTTCTCCACATTCTTTGTCTCTTCATCCACAGCCGATCACTTCCTCCCTCAAAAGCTTCTTTCTTTCTCAAGATTTCTTCAAGGTAAATTATATGTTAGGTTTTATTTACAAAAAGGGGTTGATGTTGTCACAACCCCAAGCGAGGGCGCGGAACATTGTTTGACATCACATTTAGACTTCACTTTTAAACTTAGCACCTCCAGCATAAGTTCTTTTTGAAATGTAAAACGAGCAAACCGTGAACTTTAAGGTCCTTTACATCATTTGAAATAAGCGAAAAACATTTCTGAAGTCATTTGAAAGAAAACATTTGAAATGAGTTTCGATTTTAAAAAAATTGAAAAACATGTCGGGTGGTACACGCACAGGCGGCGCACGCGTCGCTTTGTCAGCGTGAATGCATTGCCCTGATATGTTGTGTGAGCTTCCCTACTGGCTCCTGCGCGCGCGTTGCGCACACCCGGATGCGCCCACTGCACTACCCAGGTTGTGTGCGGGTCAGCCGATTGATCAGCCCCCATCAGCCGATCGGTCGACAATCTTCTTGCCCGCGCCTCGATTGCGCACCCAGTGCCGATCGATCAACAGGTGCACTGCCCACACCTTGTCAAAAACACAAGGCGTCAATCAATCGCGCGCACAGCACTGACCGATTGCCCGCGTGCACCCTGTGTAGACGTCGCACGTACCTGCACACCCACCGCGCACACCAACGCGTTTTTACTCTCTTTTCCTCATTTTCTTCATTTAAAACCTAAAAACACTTCATCACATCCACATACAACCTTCAAACCTTCAAAACAATATAACACCATTTTAAATCATCCATGTTTCTCATCAAAATACTCGTAAACATCAAATCTTACTTTAAAAACGTAAAAGCTTACCATTGAAATATTTCCTAACAAAAACATCTAAATCCCAAGCAGATCCAGTATTTTTGAAAATATAGACTCTTCTATACATAAACTTTATATCAAAACACTTATACCCCAAAAATACACATGAATTCACCCACGGGTCAAAATAGCCGTACAGCTACAAACACCCTGCCATGAGCTCTCTCTCCAACCGCTCATGTACATCAACTTGGGGCTCGAAGTCTTCACCTGTACGTCTTCGCCTACATCACGAGGTTCAAACTGTAAGCCTAATGTTTAGTAAACCGGTGTAACTGCAATAAATGCTCGTGCAACATGATTGTAACACTACGAGAAACCCCACGTCCCCGGTGCGCTACAGTACATCTACACACTATGATACACTAAAACTTGGCACAACTCACTCAGTTTTGTAGTACTTTCATTTTCAAATCATTTTCAAAAGAACATTTGTGAGTATGAAAAATTTTCGACTCGATTTGAAAAACAACCCGTGCCCCGAAGAGGGAACATGAAATCCTCCATATAAAAATATGCAGCGAAAAAAAAAACAATTTAAAATAGTTTTAAGATAAAACGACAAGACTCGAAATCGTAGGAAAAAATCCAACGCACCCCTCGAACTACACAATTCGGTGCCGTGCACTCAGGTCCCCACTTCGACGACCTGCGCGCACCCTCGCCCTGCCGCGAGCGCTAACTCAACATCACCGCGTCACATGCACGTTCACAGCGCTGCGTGCCCCACGCACCCTGCCTCTGTACAGCATGTTCGTACGCATGCCCTCACTCGGTGTCGCATGACCCGTGAGCACCCGCAGGGCCGCGTGTCCCGCGCACCTACGATCACGCCGCACTCCCACGCTCATCTACACTTCTCTAGCACTCACTGTACTCATCCTGACCTATTCCATATCCTTTCGACTCTCAACCCCTCTCCCGAAATTTCGACAGGGTAACGCCTAAAAACTGACTATCCCAAAAATTTAAAACCCTACGCACAGTTCACCAGTTAACTAGAAATAACTATCCATTAACCATTTAGAGAAAACTCTATAACCAGATCGAAATGTAAAAACGACAAATCCATCAACTACAAACGAAGAAACATCCACAATACAGAGCATTTCCAAGCTCCTACATGTAAAGTATACACGTACGTCGCCAACATCACACGCACTCCATAAACACCTCTACAACCGACGCCTATACAGCTCATCTCATCAACTGTACATCAACACAGCAAAAGAAAATACCCGTAAAGAAATCAAGCCACCACCTACCATCCCCACGGGTTGGGTCGCCCTAACAAAATTCGGCATCCGGTGCTCGGTCACACGCCGCCAACCGTCCTATACCTCAGGACTAAACTCTCGAGGCTCACCAGCAACAATGTCTACACCTACCCCATAAAACACACAACATAAGCCTAACGCTCAGTAAGTAGTACAATATGAAAGTAAAAGCCGACAATGCAATCCTATCACATGCAGTCTCTAAACTCATACTCATGTTGTCACATCTATGACGCATAGTGTAGCCGCAACAGGGTAAGGAGGAACCTAACGCGACCCTACACCCTGACACGCCGCCACCATCCCGGACTCCCCAGCAACAAGGCCCACAAGCTACACACGCATCACCACACAGCAACCACATCAGGGTGAGGGTATACCTCGCGCCACACTACACCCTGACACGTCGTCCCTGTCCCAGCCTCCCCAGCACAAGGGTACAGTTGCCACACACACACGTTTTGCGAAAGGCAAGCCGGCCCACTCCTTGAGCGAAATCTGCGACTGATGTTGCATCGGCCCACACACTAGTAGGATCCGCAGTACCACTGCCCATCACCCTCACCGTCAACATATACACGCTGCGTGACGGCCTAACCGGCCAACTCCTCGACCAAAATCCGCGGTTGGTTACGTACTGGCCCACACACTAGAAGGATCTGCGATACCATCGCTACGCGTCTCACCACTTACTCAAAATATGCTCAAAATCATTTTCGTTCCCTTTTTTTAAAAAAAATGATGCATGTCAAACAATACGCACGCACACCACAATCAATCACATAAATTATAAAGTTCTACGGTGTAGGCCCACTTGGGCAAAACACATGCATGCACTACTTACCTGACATCTTTATCTATTCGATCTAACTCGATCGATTCCGTTTTCCTGAAATTCTAAAGCATAAAGTTATAAGTTATCATTCATGATTTACAATTCTAATTCACAACCACCACATGTAACCAAATCCACAAATTTATATTTTTAAACAATAAATAAACAACCACAAGATCATCAAGTGTAACTCTATGCACTTAACTTCCAAATCAACAACTAAGCTAACCTATACTCTTAACATCCATCAACCATCATGAACACCACCTACTATCCAATATCCAAAAATAATAAAATTTAAAACATGTGCATATAACCTCTATCTCCAAACACCCATCATTCTATAATGTACAATCTAAAAATTGAAATCTAATTCAAGTTATTATCCCAAGGGTAGGTCATCATCCACATAATCTCAATCATCCACCCTAATAATTCAGCACTTCAATTAATTTCAACCAAATCATTCAATATCAAGGAATTAAAATTGAAACTATCACAACTCAACTTTCAAAATTTGTCATAAATCTTGTCCAACTTCAAAAATTCACAACAAACTGAATATAACTCCAAATTCAATGATTTAATATGCTAAGGGCTCCTAAACGAGTCTATTTCAACATGGTGAAATCCATTTGTCAAAAATCAAACTCAATTAATAGCAGAAAATCAAAAACCAAATCTGCCCGGAAATCATTTCACAGCTTTTCATTCCACTTTGAAAATTCATATCAAATTGTATATTTGCCGAATTCGATGATTCGATATGTTTTGGAAACCTTATAAGGTCTATTTTATGCTGGTGAAATTCATTTTCCCAAATCAAAGAATAATCAATGGCAGAAAAATCAAAACCGAACTGCCCGCTGAAATTTTTCAGTTTTTGCACAATAACTTCTAAAATTCATAACTCATTCAATCCTTACCCGATTTCAATGATTAAAGATGCTACGTAACCCTAATTATGTCCACTTTGACGTGGTTTCATCCATTTGCAGAAAACCAGACTCCATAAATAGCAGAAATTTGAAAACCGGAGCTGCCTGAACCTCCTCACAGATTTTGTTTTTTATTAAAGTTTGGAAATTCGTAACAATCGTATAGTTATCCAAATTTAATAATTCGAAGTGCGTTAAAACCCAAAGGATGTCTATTGTGACATGGCTAAATTCACTTATAAAAAGCAACTCATTAGATAGCATAAAAATCAAAAACGGATTCTGTCTGAACTCACTTCACAGATTCTATTTTCATCAAGATTTGAAAATTCATAACTTCCTTCACGATTATCGAAACAACTCGATTCCAAAGTCAAACGTTTCCTGAAAGTATCTAATACAACATACTATAACAACTTTTAAAATGAACAACCAGAGCTTAGGTCAAAAATGCCAAGACCGAGCTGCCCTGTAAAAAACTTAAGCAAATTCACTTTATTTTAATCAATCTATTACATTCTAACTCATTTGAGGACAATCTAACATAATTTGAGTATTGCCCAATCCGAAACCCTAGATTTTCTTGGCCAAAACCAGAAATAAAGAGAACACTAACCGAAATCAAAGAGAAGGCCGTTGTAACACCCCGCAAAACCCCGCGTTCCCGGTGCGCTACAGTGCATCTACACACTACACACACTAACACTTGACATAACTCACTCAATTTAATACCCCTTTCATTTTCAAAAAAACATTTGTGAGTATGAAAAATTTTCGACTCGATTCGAAAACAACTCGCGTCCCGAAGAGGGAACACGAAGTCCTCAACATAAAAACTATGCAGCGGAAAAGAAAACCAATTAAAACAGTTTAATATAAAACGATAAGACTTGAAATCCTAGGAAATAATCCAATGCACCCCTCGAACTACACAATCCAGTACCGCGTACTCACGTCCCCACTTCGACACCCCGTGCGCACCCCCGCGGTGCCGCACATGCCAACTCAACATCACTTTGTCTCGCGCACGCTCACAGCGCCGCGTGCCCCACTACCCTGCCGCTGTATAGCACGTCCGCGCGCACGCCCTCACCCGGCGTCGCACGACCCGTGAGTACCTGCAGGGCCGCGTGCCCCGCGCACCTGTGACCACACCGCACTTCTACGCTCATCTACACTTCTCTAGCATTCACTGTACACACCTTGACCTATTTCATATCCTCTCGACTCCCAACCCCTCTCCCGAAATTTCGGCAGAGTAACGCCTAAAAACTAGCTATCCCAAAAATTTAAAACCCTGCACACAGTTCACCAAAACTAACAGTATCTATCTATCCATCATCCAAAGAAATCACCATAACCAAATCAGAGTATGAAGACAACGGAAATCCATCAAATACAATTGAAGAAAGTTCACAATATAGAGCAATACTATACTCTAACATGTAAAATATATCCGTACGTCGAAAAAATCAAACGCACTCCATATACACCTATACACTGACGCATATACAACTCATCCCATCGACTGTACATAATCACCACAAAAGAAAGAAAAATCCCCAAACCAACCAGGTCACAACCTACCATCTCCACGGGTCGGGTCGCCCTAACAAAAATTCGTCATCCGGTGCTGCGGTCGCACGCCGCCAACCACCCTACGCCTCTGGACTAGGCACTCGAGGCTCACAAGCAGTATCGTCAGCACCTATACTACAGAACACACAACATAAGCCTAACGCTCAGTAAGTAATGCAATATGAAAGTAAAAGCCGACAATGCAATCCTATCACATGCAGTCTCTACACTCACACTCATGTTGTCACATCTGTGACGGGTAGTGTTGCCGCACCAAGGTAAGGAGGAACCTCACGCCACCCTACACCCTAACATGTCGCCACCGTCTCGGACTCCCCAGCAATGAGGCCCACAAGCTAAACACACGCATCACCACACGGCAACCACATCAGGGTAAGGGTGTACCTCGCGCCACTCTACACCCTGACACGTCACCCCCGTACCAGCCTCCCCAACACGAGGCCACAGTTGCTACACACACGTTTTGTGACAGCCATGCCGGCCCACCCCTCGAGTAGGATCCGAGACTGGTGGTGCACCGGCCCACACACTAGTAGGATCCGCGGTACCATTACCCATATCCTCACCGTCAACACATTCACGCCGCATGACGGCCCAGCCGGCCCACCCCTCGAGTGGAATCAGCGACTGGTGAAGCACCGGCCCGCACACTAGCGGGATCCGTGGTACCACCGCCACACGTCTCACCACATACTCAAAACATGCTCAAAACCATTTTCGTTCACGTTTTTAAAATATGATGCATGTCAAACAATACGCACGCACACCACAATCAATCACATAAATCCTAAAGCTTTACAGTGTAGGCCCACTTGGGCAAAACGCATGCATGAACTACTTACCTGGCATCCTAAGCTCTCTCGATGTACAGTTTCGCCAAAAAGTGTCTCAACCTAAAACACAAACAACCACTCATCAATATTTATCTCAAAATCCACCAAACAGCTAAAAATAACCTTCCTTAACTCCACTCATGAAATTTCAACTGAAACGGGTCATCGGTTTGGTCCGGTCGAAAACCAGCTTAAAGTTCGGACGCGCATAACTTTTGCGTCCGTCAACGGAATCGAATGATTCAAGGGGCTAAAGGTCCCCTTAGGAACCTAGTTTAACATACTAAGACAGATTTTAAAACGATAAGCTACAGACAGACAAAAAATGCTAAAAACTGAATCTGCCACTTTTATCAAATTTCACATTTGCACTTCTCTTCAACCAAAACTCACTCGCAACTAGTTATATGCATAAAAAATGGCTATGTTACTCTCACACATCGAATTTCCATGAAAAACGCTCGCTAATTTGACTTGGACCAAAATCCGGCATAAAATTCCGATGCTCATAACTTCTTCGTCGGATATCGGAATCGAACGATTCTAGCGGCCATAGGTCTTTTTAATAATATATTTTATCCCACAAAAACATAATTGGAAACGATTAACCAAAGGAAGGCCAAAATGGCTAAAAACATAATTGCCCCTCCAAGAACAATGGTTCATTTTTTATTTTAAACTTCAATTTAGGAACTTCTACACACAACTAGCCCTATTTCGTTCATATCTCTCGGCCAAGCTCACCGCAAATGCAAGGAGGCCGAGCACTAAGCTCGGCCAAAACAGGAAACCGACAGGGCTCACCTTCAGTTTCCTTAAACTCACGGCATCTCCCTCGTGCTACACTACAACCTTGCGGCCAATTCCATCAATGACAAAAGCAGGCCGAGCACTAAGCTCAGCCAAACCAAAAAAATAACGAGACCGGTAGCAAGAAGGGAAAGACTTACCGCGGCGTTGCTGTGCGCACGGTCGAAGGGAGAGCAAAGAACAGGCAAACACTCAGTCACTGGCGGTCTCCCCCACGCTCACTCGCGTCGACCGAAGAATCGGAGCTTGAGGATTTCTTCCCCTCTCCCGCGTCTCCCTCTCGGCTCTCTCGGTACCAAAGAGTAACAGCCGAATGGCTTCCTCCCGAAGCCATTCGGTTGTTATATTAAATTTTTATTTTTATTTTTATTTTTTTTAAAATTAATTACAAATTACAAAACTGCCCTCCTGTGTTTCAATCTTCCGAAATTTCGTAAATTTCTTGACCTTCCGACTTTAAATTCCGAAAACATTGCAATAGTAGGTTCTGAGTCTTAAAATTTAAATTTTTCCATTGAAACATTTCTAAAAACTCTGACCGATATTAAATTAAAATTTCAGAAATTAAAATAATAATAATAATAATATCCAAAATTTTCGGGTTATTACATTTCCCCACCTTATAAGAATTTTATCCCTTAAATTTACGTACCGAGTAAGTCGGGATATTGCCGCTCTATGTCATCACGCCTCTCCCAAGTAGTCTCCTCTACACCATGGTTGCGCCACATTACCTTGACCAGCGAAATCTCTTTGTTGCGCAGTACCTTCACCGTTGATACTAAGATACTCACTGGCTTCTCCTCATAGGACAACGTCGGCTGGATCTCTATATCCTGTTGTGGCACTACCTGAAAAGGGTCGCGCATACACTTCCTCAGCATCGAGACATGAAAAATATCATGGATGGCATCCAACGACGCAGGCAACTGAAGCTGGTATGCAGTTCTCCTAATCCGCTTGAAAATCGGGAACGGTCCCACGAACCGAGGGTTGAGCTTCCCCCGCTTCCCGAACCTTACCACTCCCTTGAACGGCGAGACCTTCAGAAAAACCTCGTCGCCCTCATTAAACTCCAACACCCGGCGTCTCTGATCAGCATAACTCTTCTGTCGACTCTGGGCCGCTTCAATCCTCTTCCGTATCACAGAAATCTTGTCGACAGTCTGCTGTAAAATCTTAGGGCCTATCAATCGGGGCTCACCAACCTCATCCCAATATAATGGCGACCTGCACTTCCTTCTATAGAGGGCCTCGTATGGTGCCATACCAATGGTGGATTGAAAGCTGTTATTATACGAGAACTCTACCAGCAGTAAGAATTTGCTCCAAGTCGCCTAAAACTCCAACACACAAGCCCTGAGCATATCCTCTAGAATCTGTATAGTCCGCTCCGACTTCCCATCGGTCTGAGGATGAAAGGTCGTACTGAAATCTAATCTGGTGCCCATAGCCTTATGCAGACTCCTCCAAAATTTAGACGTGAACCTGGGGTCTCGGTCTGAAATAATCGACACCGGGATCCCATGAAGTCTGACTATCTCCTGAATATACAACTGGGCAAACTGTTCCATCGTATAAGTCATCCTCACAGGCGAAAAGTGAGACGACTTCATCAACCTGTACACAATCACCCAAATCGCATCATAGCCCTTGGCAGTCCTCGGTAGTCCCACCACAAAATCCATGGTGATTCGCTCCCACTTCCACTCCGGTATATGCAATGGTTGGAGCATTCCAGACGATCGTTGATGCTCCGCCGTCACCGGCATGCAGACTACGCAGGCCTCAACATACTCAGCCACTGCTCATTTCATGTTAGGCCACTAATAGTGCTGCTTCAAATCTCTGTACATCTTAGTGCTTCCCGGATGCACAGAGAAAGAAGATGAAGGAGCCTCTGATTATATATCCCTCCTCAACTCCTCATCCTTCGGGATGTACCACCTATCCCAAAATTTCAGAATCTCGTCCTCTGAATAGCTGAACTCAGAATCAGGCCTGGCCTCCATACTCGCCTTCAGCTCGCTACACTCTGAATCAGTCTCCTGAGTTTGCCCGATCCTGTCAAGAATAGTCAGCCTCAACGACAAGGCATAAAGAGTGGCTGCCAGATCAGAAACTACCTCCAGACCAAAACTCTGCATATCTGTCACTAACTCAACAGGCCGTATCGTAGTCATGGCAGAAGTCGAGGCTGTCACCCTACTCAAAGCATCTGCCACCACATTTGCCTTCTCCGGGTGGTACCTGATCTCCATATTGTAGTCCTTGACTAGCTCGAGCCATCTTCTCTGTCTCAAATTCAGCTCCTTCTGCGGGAAAATGTACCTCAAGTTCTGATGGTCCGAGTAAATCTCGCACTGCTGCCCATAAAGATAATGCCTTCAAATCTTGACTGCAAATACAACCGCCGCCAGTTCCAAATCGTGAGTGGGATAATTCTGCTCGTAAGCCTTCAACTGCATAGAAGCATAGGCAATGACTCTCCCACTCTGCATCAAAACACACCCCAAACCAATCCTGGAGGCATCACAATAAATGCATAACTTCTCTCCTTCCACGGGCAGTGTCAGTACAAGAGCCGTAGTCAACCTTTGCTTCAATGTCTGGAAGCTGTCCTCACACCTGTCAGTCCATTCATGCTTTGCATTCTTCCTAGTTAGCCGGGTCAAAGGGGCCGAGATCTTAGAGAACCCCTCAATGAATCTCCGATAATATCGAGCCAACCCCAGAAAATTGCGTATCACGCTAGCACTGGTCGGCCTCAGCCACTCCTTTACAGCCTGAACCTTCCCTGGATCAATTGAAATACCCTCAGAGAAGATCATATGCCCCAAGAAGTGAATCCTGTCCAACCAAAACTCGCACTTCGAGAACTTAGCATACAGCTGATGCTGGCTCAAAATAGTCAGTACAATCCTCAGGTGCTCCCTG
Source organism: Begonia peltatifolia (assembly GCA_022433055.1). Taxonomy (NCBI): domain Eukaryota; kingdom Viridiplantae; phylum Streptophyta; class Magnoliopsida; order Cucurbitales; family Begoniaceae; genus Begonia; species Begonia peltatifolia. The sequence goes on along the minus strand of CM039519.1, from coordinate 7,448,572 downwards.
TGCTCCTCCTCACTCTGCGAGTAGATCAGAATGTCGTCGATAAACACAATCACGAACTTGTCCAGGTACTCCCTGAACACCCGATGCATCAGATCCATGAATGCTGCAGGGGCATTGGTCAACCCAAAAGACATAACCAGGTACTCGAAATGCCTGTACCTCGTCCTGAAGGCCGTCTTTGATACAACCCTCTCCTTCACCTTTAACTGATGATAGCCGGACCTCAGGTCGATCTTAGAAAACACTCGGGCACTTTGCAGCTGATCAAACAAATCGTCAATCCTTGGCGATGGATACCTGTTCTTCACCGTCAACGTATTCAGCTCCCGGTAGTCAATACACATACACAGGGATCCGTCCTTCTTCCTGACGAATAGAACTGGCACTCCCCATGGTGAAAACGTAGGGCGTATAAATCCCTTATCTGTCAACTCCTCCAACTGATCCTTCAGCTCCTTAAATTCAGTAGGTGTTAATCTATAGGGGTTCTTGCACACCGGCTCGGCACCTGAAAAAACATCTATCTCGAATTCAATCTCCATATCAGGGGGCAACCCCGGCAATTCATCACGGAATACCTCCGGGAACTCCTGCACAATAAGAATATCCTGTATCCGAGCATCGCCACCGTCCCGGACTACCCAGCAACGAGGCCCATAAGCTACACACACGCATCACCACACGGCAACCACATCAGGGCAAGGGTGTACCTCGCGCCACTCTACAACCTGACACGTCGCCCCCATCCCAGCCTCCCAAGTACGAGGCCACAGTTGCTACACACACACGTTTTGCGACAGCCCAGCCGGCCCACCCCTCGCGTACGATCCGCGACTGGTGTTGCACCGGCCCACACACTAGTAGGATCCGCGGGACCACTGCCAATATCCTCACCGTCAAGACATTCACGCCGTATGACGGCCCAGCCGGCCCACCCCTCGAGTTGAATCCGCGACTGGTGAAGCACCGGCCCGCACACTAGCGGGATCCGCAATACCACCGCCACACGTCTCTCCACATACTCAAAACATGCTCAAAACCATTTTCGTTCACGTTTTTAAAATATGATGCATGTGAAATAATACGCACGCACATCACAATCAATCACATAAACCCTAAAGTTCTACAATCACATAAACGCATGCATAAATTACTTACTTGGCATCCTAAGCTCGCTCGATGTACAGCTTCGCCCAAAAGTGTCTCAACCTAAAACACAAATAACTACTCATCAATATTTATCTCAAAATTCACCAAACAGCTAAAAGTAACCTTCCTTAACTCCACTCATGAAATTTCAACTGAAACGGGTCATCGGTTTGGTCCGGCCGAAAACCAGCTTAAAGTTCGGACGCGCATAACTTTTGCGTCCGTTAACAGAATCGAATGATTCAAGGAGCTAAAGGTCCCCTTAGGAACCTAGTTTAACATACTAAGACGGATTTTAAAACGATAAGATGCAGACAGGCGAAAAACGCTAAAAAATGAATCTGCCACTTTTATCAAATTTCACATTTGCACTTCTCTTCAACCAAAACTCACTCGTAACTAGTTATATGCATAAAAAATGGCTATGTTACTCTCACACATCGAATTCCCATGACAAACGCTCGCTAATTTGACTTGTACCAAAATCCGGCATAAACTTCCGACGCGCATAACTTTTGCGTCGGATATCGGAATCGAACGATTCCAGCGGCCATACGTCTCTTTAATAACCTATTTTATTCCACAAAAACAAAATTGGAAACGATCCACCAAAGCAAGGCCAAAATGGCTAAAAACCGAACTGCCCCTGCACGAACAATGGTTGATTTTTGATTTCAAACTTCAATTTAAGAACTTCTACACACAACTAGCCCTATTTCGTTCATATCTCTCGCCCAAGCTCACCGCAAATGCAAGGAGGCCGAGCACTAAGCTCGGCCAAAATAGGAAACCGACAGGGCTCACCTTCGGTTTCCTTAAACTCGCGGCATCTCCCTCGTGCTACACTATAACCTTGCGAACAATTCCATCAATGACGAAAGCAGGTCGAGCACTAAGCTCCGCCAAACCAAACAAATAACAAGACGGGCAGCAAGAGGGGAAAAACTTACCGCGGCGTTGCCGTGCGCTCGGTCGAAGGGAGAGCAAAGCACAGCCAAACACTCAGTCACCGGTGGTCTCCCCCACACTCACTAGCGTCGACCGAAGAATCGGAGCTCGAGGATTTCCTCTCCTCTCTAGCGTCTCCCTCTCGGCTCTCTCGGCACCAAAGAGTAACAGCCGAATGGCTTCCTCCCGAAGCCATTCGGTTATTATATTAAATTTTTTTTTTAAATTAATTGCAAATTACAAAACTGCCCTCCTCTGTTTCAATCTTCCAAAATTTCGTAAATTTCTCGACCTCCCGACTTTAAATTCTGAAAACATCGCAATAGTAGGCTCCGAGTCTTAAAATTTAAATTTTCTCGTTGAAACATTTCTAAAAACTCTGACCGAGATTAAATTAAAATTTTAGAAATTAAAATAATAATAATAAAAATATCCAAAATTTTTGGGTTATTACAGCCGTGTTCCACGCGGGACAGAGAAGAAAGACGAAGAGGAGAGGGAGCTGCGTTCTTCAGCGGAGGAAAAATGGATGATCTGGTTCCTCTTTCGTATAAAACTGAGAGGAAAATGAAAAAGAAAGGGGGAGGAAACAAAAAAAAAACAGAGAACTCACGCGGGAAGAAAAGAAACAAGAAAGAGGGGGAGGGGGGAATGCTATCTGCTAGGAGGGTTTTTTTTTTTGTTTTTAATTTATCTTATAATATAAATAATAATAATAATAATAAACTTAATTACTAAATCGCCCTCAACCTCTAATTTTTTTGTTAAACGGTCAATCAGTTCGCTTCCGTTTGAAATTTTATAATTTTCTCTTTTCCATTAGGTTCAAAATAATATTTTACTTAACAGTATAAATTTTCCTCTCTTGATTCCGACTAAAACTCAGCCGTCTACCAATACGTAAATCCAAAAATCATTTTAACGAAAAATTTCAGAGCGTTCCAATGATCGTAAAATCTGGTACATTCTTTATTTTACTTGGCACTTGACATGAGTTAAAGGGGACTCGAGTAGGGGAGTAGACACATATACAGGGGTCTTTGGGCGAGGACAATTTTTACTTGGTCCCAGAGAAGGACAAATAATAGGGTTGTCCAGTTTTACATAATCCCAGAGAAGGATAAAACACGTAACCATACTAACCCAGTCCCTTAGTTAAGCATTTATATACATTACATATTTTTGTCTTTCTTATATAAAACATGTAAATAAAAAATTTTATATGTTTTTCTTCAAAACATGATGCGCGATTCATGAGTATGCACATATATCAAAACGTAAACATAGCTCAAACATGACATACCATCAAAACAGAACGAAACATAAATCGGGACGTTAGGCTAAACTTGGACACTTGATATTTCCTACGACTCAACTACCTGTGACACGTACCCCATCACAATATACAACTACTAAAAAAGGTTTATATCTCTTAGTATAGGGCCGTAAGGGCTGAATCTACTCGTCCACTTACTTCGGGTCCTTAGCAATATTTGAGCACCTAGCTCGTTTTTTCTTGGAGATTTAGCAACTCCTACAACATACGAATCAACCAAACATATCATCAACATCACATGCACATAACCACTTCAATTAGCTTAAACTTCATTAACTGAACCAGAATTCCTCCATTCACACTACAATTCTTAGAATTCCAACTAAAGTTGGCTAAACTTCAAGTGTGGACAACTCACTCAATTCTCAACAAAATCCAACCATTCAAAAGCCAAAAATCCTATTTAAAGAGTCTAGTTTAACATGGTATCATTATTTTCAAACAACCAAGCACAATCAATGGCATAAAACAAACATCTAAGCTGTCCTGTATTCTGGCAATAAATTTTTATCCAACTTCATGCATGCATAACGTTTTCTATACTCAACCAATCTCATTATTCAAATTGCTATAGAATCATTAAAAAGTCATATTTAATATGGTGTAGTCAATTTATCAAGAATCAAACTCAGTAAATGGCAGAAATTAGAAAATCACAGTTGCCCTGTAAACCCAATCCGGATTTCTGCTTAAACTATAAAAATCCGTAACTATTTGTGTACTTAACCAAATCAAAATATTCCAAAGCCAAGAGTTCATTTAAGGAGTTTAGTTTAATATACTAAAATAGTATTTCAATTGGATAACAATAGCTTGGGTCGAAAGTCACAAAACCGAGGTATGTCAGAAGTTTCCTGTTTTGGCACAATTCAACAATTAACCAACCATTCATCAATTTGCTATATTTTACAATTCCAATCAAAATTATGACCTAACATCAATATTTAGAAGCTTAAAAGCACTAGAGTTAGGAAACCATTCCTCATTTTCGTGCATTCCATTCACAAACCATCAAACATCTAACATTTCCAAAAAACCCAACAGCACTTAGCACTACTAAGCTCTAACTTAAAAAATCCAAATAGGGGAAGCCAACCCTTACTGTAGAATCTCTGAGAGAAGAGAAAAGGGTTGCTGTCCGTGTGGAAGAATGACCGAGAGGGAGAGGGAAGAGGAAGGATGCCATGGAAGTCTCGTTGAGGGAGGAGGAGAATCAGCTGGCATGAAGGAGAAAGGATAAAATGGGGAATCGGTTGTGAGGAGGAAGAACAAGGATGGAAGGAGAGAGATGCTTGGCTGGAGATGAAAATCAGAGAGAGAGAGAGAGTGAGTTTATGGAATGAACCGAGAGAGAAGAGAAAATAAGGGGAAAGTGTGGGTAGGTGAAGAATTGAGGGGTGTTTGGTTGCAAGGGTTGTAGTGGCTTCTTCAAGAAGCTTTGCCATTTAATCTAAAACTTTCCCTTAATTCAAATTGTTAACCCATTAGTCGTATGCTTTTCATTTCTCGCTTCGGCTATCCAATTTTTTCCCGGTTTTAAAGTTTTTGGTTTTGAACTTCTTTTCTTTTGTTTGGTAATTCTCTAAAAATCTTTTAGGAATCCTATGCACCTAAGCTAAAACTTTAAAAAAATCTCAGGTGTTAAAAATGTATATTGAAAGAGTAGTGGATTATTTGGGTTTTATGGAGATTTGATGAACCCTAAAGTGTGATGCATGAAAATGTTTAAGTTTCTCCACTTCTTGTTGGTTTTGAGGTTTAAATGTGATGTAATGGTTGTTTAAGAATGAAATGAAAAAAGAACATCATATTATGTATGTATGCTCAAAATGGTGGAATTACAAGGCAGTTAGGGTTTTTGGAAGTTTTAGTTTTTGTGATTTGGTTTTCATTGAAATGTGAATTATGCATGTTAAAGTAAACCATTTAAGGAGTCCATAGCCTTTGAAAATTTTGAATTCAGATATGTATAGGTAAAGTTATGAGATTTTGAAATTCGTAGCTAATTTGAAGGAGATTTCGAGATTTAGGTTATTGGATGCATTTTGATGTACATTGTTTGATTTCTATGTTTAGGTTTGCAAATAAAAAAAGAAGTTGATCAATTGCCTAATTTTGACCTTAAGACGCGAGGTAAGTGCATATTTGCATGCATTTTCTCCGATTGGCCTACACTACAACGAAATAGGACGTTGATGGCCAGAGTAAGGAAATTGGAGATTTATAGTTTTTGAAAATTTTGGTTTGGATAGAGATTTTTAAATTGTAAGTTTATTTATGATAGTCTTTATTATTTATTGATAAATTTGTTTATTAGTTTATTTTATATTACACTTACAGCATTTTAGGTTATGTATGTAAAATATATTCATGTTGTAACGCCCCGAAAACCTACCCGTTTCTGGTACGTTCATTGCTCCAATACCACATCTTTAACGCCCCCAAGTCATCCCCGGACCTAGGTCGCCAACCGTACACTCGCTTCTCACCCTGACGAAATTCGTATAAAATTTAAAACTTTTGGTTTTCCGACTCAAAACGACGTCTTCGAAGAATATTTAAGAAAGTCGCATCGGAAAAACTCATTTAAAACCGTTTTAAATAAACTTCTCCCTTTAAGACATAACAATAAAGAGACCGGTTGACACTTGAGTTATCTCAAGTTTTTCATCAGTCGACACTGGCAAACGCCAGTCGACACCGTGTTTCTCTCGGGTCTTCTCGTCGGTCGACACTAGGAATCACCGCTCGACACCTCTACGTCCCACTCAGAGAGTGGTCGACACCTCCTTTCACAGGTTGACACTCTGACCCTCTCTGCCCCTGCAGGTCGACCCCCGCGGTCGACACTCTCACCGATTTTACACTAACCGATTGACACTCACGGTCGCCGGTCGACACCTCATTTCCCTCTGCCCGCACCGGTCGAACCGCTGTTAACACTAACTCTCCAATTTACACTGATTGGTCGACACCTATAAACTTCGGTCAACCTAACAACCTAAAAATAACAGCAGTTCTAAGGAAGAATGACACGAAAACTTCTTCGAATTAAAACAACCGATTGAAAACCTGAATCATTCATTTAAACTCTTTCAAATAGTTCAACATGTACCTATGCATCAATCCCGACTATCGACACCCATATCCATCTATGCCTCAAAACCTGTACACTCGACATAGACCTCACCAAATACACTACTCCCAGAAATCTACCTCCCGGTATTACTCCACGGGTCGGGCTGCCGGGACAAGCTCCACCTGCTGGCACACGGTAGTACACCGCCAACCGCCCACTCATCCTGTCTCGATTCTAGCAACTCACCTCCTAAAAATTATGCACCTACACCACAGAACACACAACATAAGCCTAACGCTCAGTAAGCAATGCAATATGAATTGTAAAACAACAATGCAATCCTATCACATGCAGTTTCTATGCTCTCGCTCTTGTTGTCGCAACTAATGCCGCGTGGTACGGCCATACCATGGTGAGGCTGGACTCTCTCGCCACTTCACACCCTGGCGCATTGCCATCGTCCCAATTTTTTCTAACAATGAGGCCCTCAATCCGTTCGCACACGTCACTCTACGCACTGCAATTGTTTCAGGGTGAGGCTGGACGCACTCGCAACACCACCCCTTGTCACGTCACCATCGTCCCGGTTTCTCCAACAACGATGCCATAGTTGGACACCACCACATGCACACCGCAGTAGCCATCCCAAGGTGAGGCTGGAAAAACTCGCCACACCCTACCCTGGCACGTCGCCACCGTCCCGGTTTCTCCGGCAACGGGGCCTAGCTGCCCATACACACATCGTCCTCACCATCACACCTCGCACTTCACACTCTCACATAAAACCATGGTCAAATTCATTTTCGTTCCTGTTTCAAAAACATGATGCATGTCAAACAATACTCACGTACATCACAATCAATTGTTCCTTGGTGTAGGCCCACCTGGGCAAAACACATGCACACACTACTTACCTGGCGTCCTAGCTTTTTGTGGTGTTCGTTTCACCCGAAACTTGCTCAATCTACAACAAAATCGGTTTTTTCGTCAAAATTCATCCCACTAATCTACTTGTGCACTAAAATCACCATACTAGCACAACACTTCATGAACTCGCCAAAATCGCTCACTACTCTATCTCGGCTCCAAATTCAACCTAACTTCTGACGCGTATAACTTTTGCGCCAGTTATCGGAATCACCCGATTTCGATGGCCAAACGCTCCAATTGTAACCTAGTTTACCACACCAAAAAGGGTTTCTAAAACGAAAGCTTATAGCTAGGCCAAAAATTCACAGCCAGTTCCGTATTAGTGCTTAAAATCCTACATTCTTGGTTCCTCGCTCAAATTCGCTCACCTCTTCACCCATCCGTCACATTTATCCTTAATAACCCATTATAATCGATAGTAAACCCAATAAATATTCTAACCCTAAAACTCCAAATCTCCTATGCATCAAATTTCTCCTCAACGCCAACACTAAACCAACATTGAACCATAAACTATTTGAACTTACTTTGAATTGTTGAAATGGAGAGTAAAACAGAGGAATAGTGTCAATGCAGCAAGGGTCGTTGGAAGGAGGGCTTCGCTCTTCTTTTCTCTTCGCGTGGCTGTTTGGGTGCCGGGGGGGGAGGGAGGGGAGAGCTACAGTTCCCCCTCACTGTCACATAATTTATTTATAAATAATAATAATAATAATAATAGTAACTAATTACTATTTCACCCTCACATTTTAATTTTTTAATCCAATGGCTATTTAGTTCATTTCTGGTCAGATTCTTACAATTTTCTCTTCACCATTAGTCCCGAAATAATCTTTTATCTAATAGTGTCAATTCTCCGCTCTCGATTCTGACCGAAACTCTGTCGTTTATCGTCCCGACAACCCAAAAATTGGTACCGTGAAAATACAAGGTGTTAGATATGCATCATGGTTTTCTAAATCATAAAAAATAGTTTTATGCATATGTTTTCATGTAAACAAAAAAAAAAAAAATACAGTAAAGTAAAATCCGTAAATAGTCATTGTGGGTAGGGAACTGAGTTTGAGGGTTTCGTTAGAGGGACCGTCAAGTATGCCATTTCACTTCCCCTAGAGCGAGTTAGTCGTCTCGCCAGGTGGACAATCAGTCAGGCCATCTCCCCACTAGAATCAGGACCTCAATGACTCATGTTATGCAAGAAAATAAAGAACAGATCAAGTGAATGTCTTACAAACAACATAACATATCCAGAGCATACATCTTTTATTTGACATCACTTGCTAAACATTAGGCTTATTAGTTTACTTTGTGATGTATGTGATATTATCACAGGTGCGGACGTCGATCCTCAGGACGATCCACAGTGCAGTTGAAGGGGGACGTCTATGGGGTGTGCTTGTAGTGGTTAGGGTGATTTTGACGTGAGGACAAATTTGTAGGTATTTTGACAAATGTGTATAGGTAGATAGATTTAGAACTTTTGGAAAATACAAATTTGTGGTTTAAAAGGTTTGTTTAAACTTAGCTTTTGGTTTAAATATGTTAAGACAAATGAGTTTATATTTGCTTTAAAGACTTCCGCTTGCTTATTTAAAAAAAATAAAATTCTAGAAGAACAATATGATTATGTAATGTAAAGTGGAAGAGTTATGTCAGTACAAGTTGAACAAGAGAAGGACACGTATAGAAAGACAACGATGATCTCATCACCCCTTAGCGATTTAACCAACTTGGTCATTTCCTTGGAATTGCAAACCTATAGCACATAAATTTAACATTAACATCCATAACTACAAACTTCAATCATAACTATAACCTATAACCAATTAAACATATCCAATTTAAGGTAACTTAGTCCAACAACACAGAGTTGAGCCATTTTTAAAAATTATCCAAGGTTGATGCATACATTCACATAACTCAAATTAAGGATCCAAATCCAAGTGGTTTTAAACATAACATAACCAATTCAATCCTTCCATTACCCAAATATTTTGATTAAAGCTCAATGCATTATACCAACTTCAAAATTTCATAATTAATGCTATACAGACGAAGTGTAACATCTAGAATTTTTCGCAACTAATTTATGGATTTACGTAATTATAATCGGCGAAGTTTTAGTCGGAATCGAGAACGAAAAATTTATACTAGTAAGTAAAAGATTATTTTGAGGTTGATGGAGAAGAGAAGATTTTAAGAATTCAATCGGAAACGAACCAAAGAACCATTCAATTAAAAGATTAAGGGATGAGAGCGAAACAGTAATTAGGAATTAATTATACTAATAATATAATTATATATATAAAATAAGAAGAAAGAGGCAGAAACCCCCCTCTCTCTCTCTGTTCTTTCCCTTTCCTACACTAGAGAAAACCTCCTTCTTCAACAAGTTCTTCCTCCTAGCGACAACGATCAATTGCTTCCTTCATCGATCTTCAATATACGGTGTAATAACCCGGGAATTTCGAATTTTATATTTTTATTTTTGGAATTTTT
>CM039519.1:7420321-7438624 GCA_022433055.1 Begonia peltatifolia | reverse complement strand
GATGCACTGTAGCGCACCGGGGACGTGTGGGTTCTCGGGGTGCTACATACGGTATGTCTTGGTTAGTTCTTAGTAGATAGATGATTCTTTAGTTGTTTTGAGCGATAAAAGTAAAGTTAAAGGAAGTATTGAGTAGTTTTGGTGAACCTTAGGAGGAAGACACCAGAATTTGAAGTTAGAATTGATTTATCCATGTATTGGTGTTTAAACTGGAAGTAGGGGTAACTTATGAGTTTTTATGAAAAACATTGAGCATTTGGATAGCCGAATACTCGGGTTGCGGAACGGTTTCCGTTCCACCTCATTCGGCCAAGTTGTAGGTGTTGAATTAAGAATTAGATTAGAGTATTAGGAATTAGACGTCCTCAATAGTCCATAACATTTTGAATCGTCCAAATCGGACCGGTATTAGATAAGTTATGCATTTCTGAATTTGGTCAAAAATTGTGTAAAAATTCAAGTTTAGCTAGAAGTGGCGGTCTAATATGAGTTTATGACTTCTGTGTTAGAATTTTATAAATTGGACGAAGTGAAATTAATTGTTGTGTGGTTTTATAGGTTCTCCAGTTAACGAGCCATATACAAAGTACGATTTGCTAAGGACGCTAGGTAAGTAGTGCAAGTAGTGCAGTAGGTGTTTAGCCTTCGGGTCTACATCATAGTTTGGTAGGACGCATGCACATTTATTTTATTTTATGCCTTAGTGATTACGCATCATGATTTTAAAGTACGAAAACGAAACGAAAATGAATTTCCATGTTTTTATAAAGTGAAACTGTAGGATGTGATGTGATGAACAAAATGAGAAGATACGTAAGAAGATAATGAAGGTGGGGTTGAGTGGTGTTGTCCAGTGAGGTGGACCGCGAGGTGTATCACTTTTTTTCCTACTTTACGTGGTGACCTTTTCTCGAGATGTGGACCACAAGGTGTGTTACTTTACTAGATCGAGGTGGGCCTTGTCCTGTGAGGTGGACCGTGAGGTGCGTCACCTTGATCGAGCACGTAAAGAAGAACCCAGTAGTAAAAAGATAAAGAAGATGTAAGAAAGAGATGAGAACGAAAATAGAGACGAAATTGTAGAAACTACATATGTTAGAATTTGTGTGTTTACAGTGTTATGTTTTTATACGCATTACTTACTTAGCATTAGGCTAATAGATGAGTTCTGTGATGTATGTAACGGGGCATTAGCTGGTGAGTACCCTGCGCAAGCTCAAGATTAAGAGGCGGTTGGAGGAGTCCACTCATGGACGATCTGAGCGACTGTTGGGGCATTTTGACCAAGGCAGGGGTATGCAAGGGAGTTTAGTTAATTTGAGTTTAGTTAGAGTCGTTTTGAATTGATTCAAAGTGTAAATGAATTTTAAACAGCCGTAGTCGTTTTAAAGTATATATTGGTTTTGAATGGATTAGGAGTACACGTTTTTGCTATGTTGACGTTGAGTCGAATTTTGGTTGTTTTTTAGAAAGTTTATAGTTTGAAACAGATTTTGTGAAGGAAGTGTCGACTAGTGCTAGAAAGTGTCGACTGCTTAGAGTGAAAATGAGTGCAGAGTGTCGACCTGCATGTAAGGGCGTCGACTAAACTCTACAGGTGATGGTGGTACCACGGATCCTGCTCGGGGAGTTGGCCGGTGTGTTACCAACTGCGAATTCCTCTCGGGGAGTGGGCTGGCTGGGCTGTGTTGGGCGCACGCGGGGTGCTCGACGTTGTTGTTGCGGTGCACGCGGGGTACAGTTGGACGCACAGTGCTGTGTTGGGGCGCGTAGCGCCGAGCCTTGGGCGCGCGGTGCCGTGCCTCGGGCGTGCGACGCAAAGCCCGAGAGGCGCGCAAGGTGCATGCCAAGCTCCTTTCTCGAAATTTTAAGTCTTGTCATTTTTTAAAAAATTTCTTTAAATTATACTTTTCCGTTGCGTATTTTATAATGAGGATTTATGCGTTTCCTCTTCGGTGCGCGAGGCGGTTTCGAATTGAGTTGAAAAATCTTATACTTACAAATGTTCTTTTGAATATGATTTGAAAATGATAGTGGTATTAACTTGAGTGAGTTCACGTCGAGTTTCTGGATGTCATAGCGTGGGATGTTACTGTCAGGGTGCGACAGGTTGTGGTAGCTTAGCAGTGAACGAACCAGGCCGGGTAGATTTTTGGGGCTTGACAGATTATGGTATCAGAGCCACGGGGTCGCCATCGTTCAGAGGATTACTTAACACCGCCAATCACTGTACGGGAGCGCTCCACCAACTGTAAGTATTCTTAGACCCTTGTTTTTTTTTTTTACTTATCAAATGTTGTGGTGTACAGGATTTAGCGTCATAGTTAGGGAGGTGCGCAGAGTTGTAGACGTTATGGATGATGCAGTTTGTCAGCTTACTGAGTTAGTCAATCGCCAGTCTCACCAACTGGAGCTGTTTATGAGCAGGGAGGACCTGGGCCAATCTAGTGCCCCGGCTTCCACAGACCGTGGGGGCGATAGGTTGCATAGGCTAAGACCCCCACTATTTGACGGATCATCTCCGGATCCTGTCAATGCTGAGGAGTGGATACAGAGCATAGAGAGTATGATGGACTATGCCAAGGTAGATGACCATGACCGGGTGACTAGTGCGGCATTTTATTTGGCCAAGGATGCTCGCCATTGGTAGGATACAGTCGGGACCACGAGAGATGTGAAGGTCATGACCTAGGAAGAGTTTAAGACTGTGTTTTTTGGTAAGTACTTCAGCCATGCTATCAGGACTCGTAAAATGGTGGAGTTTGCACAGTTGAGGTAGATAGGCACAGTGGCTGAGTACGTGAGACAGTTTGAAGTGTTGTCTCGATTTGCAAGGCATTTAGTGAGCCTAGATGAGAACAAGGTACACCAGTTTATGCAGGGCCTAAAACCTGATGTATACATGGGCATGCGTATGCCATGAATGCCTTATCCGGATGTGGTGGTGTAGGCTCTAGACATTGAGGAGGCTAGAATGAAGCTGCTCAGTTACAGAGAGTCGCCAAAGGAACAGCCCAGAAGATTTTTCAGGGAGTTGTTGCCTCAGTTGAGCGGGGAAGAGTCATCTCAACAGAAGGCTCTGAAGAAGTCTAATGACAGCTCTAGCAGCCAGGGGAGAAACAAAGGGCCACAGGGGTCGGGACAGTTTCCACTATGCCCTAAGTGCCAGAGGAGTCACCCCGGTGAGTGTGGGGTGGCGCCGAGGGTCTTTGCCCTTATTGAGCCAGACGATGCTTCCCAGCCATCAGTGATTTCAGGTAATGTTTTTATTTCAGGCATGGAGTCTTATACTGTTGTTGATACGGGTGCTAGGCATTCATTTGTGTCTACTACCTTCGTGGTCAAGGCAAACCTGGTGCCCAGTTCTTCCGGACAATTTTATGACATGTTTTTGCTGTCAGGGGAACGCCTATGTTCAGATTAGGTGGTGTAGGGTGATATTGTGACAGTGGGAGGAAAGCAATGGTATGCCGATCTAATCATACTCGACATGAAGGGGTATGAGGTCATTTTGGGAATGGATTGGTTGTTCAGACATAATGCTTCGATAGATTGCAGAACCCGACAGATTCATTTTTGACTTCTAAGTGAGGATAGTTACTCTTTCAGGGCAGGGAAGGGTTTGAGCAGGATTCCAGCTGTGTGTGCTATAAGAACCCAACAGTTGTTGCAGAGTGGGTGTATGGGTTTCCTGGCAGTGTCGTGGACGCACAGTTGCAAGGCGAAGTTCAGCTTCGGGATATTTCCATTGTGCAGGAGTTCCCAAAGGTGTTTTTAGAGGATCAGGCAGGTTTGCCCCTGAACGGGAGATTGATTTCGTTATCGATGTATATCATGAAGCTGAACCGTTGTGTAAGAACCCGTACAGACTAACACCTACTAAGCTGAAGGAGTTAAAGGTGCAGCTGGAGGAATTAACAGATAAGGGCTTTATACACCATAGATTCTCACCTTGGGGTACGCTGATACTTTTTGTCAAGAAGAAGGACAGATCTCTACGCATGTGCGTTGATTACAGAGAGCTAAATAAGTTGACAGTGAAGAACAGGTACCCGTTGCCAAGGATTGATGACTTGTTTGATCAACTGCAGGGTGCACGGCTGTTCTCAAAAATTTATTTGAGGTCCGGCTACTACCAGTTGAAGGTTAGGGAAGAAGACATCCCAAAGACCGCTTTCCGTACGAGGTATGGACACTATGAGTTTTTGGTGATGTCATTCGGGCTAACCAATGGCCCGACAGCCTTCATGGATCTGATGAACCGAGTATTCAGGGAGCACTTAGATAGATTCGCGATAGTGTTCATCGACGACATCATGATTTACTCATGGAGCGAGAAGGAGAATAGAGAACACTTGAGAGTTGTACTGACTACTTTGAGCCAGCACCAACTGTATGCTAAATTCTCTAAGTGCGAGTTTTGGCAGGACATGATCTACTTCTTGATGTGCCCCAGAGGGCCATCACTCGATCACAAACAAAGGCACGAGCTTTATCAAACCTGTTCACTAACAAGTTCAATTCTTTTGCAGGAATTACGGGTGTCGAATGCCTCTTCGCGGATTTGGAATGAGACCCAAGCACAAAGGACAAGGATCAACCCTTGCACTTGCTATCATGGAAGCTAAAGGTGGAAGCACATGAAAAAGAGATTTGTCTCCCTCAGAATTAATCTGTAATTAAATTTTATTTGGCAAACATTCGCCCTTATGTTTTTGTTGGCAAACATTCGCCTTCCTGTAATGTTTTGTAGTTACATGCATTCTTAGGCATTAGGATTAGATGTCTGTTAAAGTTAGATGGTGGTTACAATCAACAATTGGGCCGGAGTTTAGCAGCACATAGAAGCAGCAAATGGGCCAAAACTTGAAAGTGATCTGGTGTGCAAGTGGACCAAGAATGGTCAATCATGTGGCCCATTTCGAATCCCAAGCCCAGTCTAACCTTCAGCCACCCTAGGTCTATAAATACATGGCTATTGGTGTGTGTAAAGGTTGTTGAATCTATGAGAATAGCCCCTTTTGTGTTCAGCCGAAGTACCTTGAAGCTTGGAGAATGGTAAGACTCGGTTCGGTCAAAAACCGAGAAGGAGTGTGTCTCCTTCGAGCTTTCAAGCCCGAGGTTGCTTGAATAGCCGTCGTTTCACTCTTCTTCCCTCACTTTTCCAGAGAAGGATACACGAAGAGAGTGGCTAGAAACTAGTTCCGTTTGCTGTCATCTTCCTTCGGAAGATTGTTATACCGAGAGCCTAAAAGGTTGCTCATCGGATAGTATTCGATTTTCTGCTCATTTGGTTTTTCTATTTTGTTTGTGAGTAAAACACGACTTATTCGAGGTGGAATCGTGTCACTTCTTGAGACACATTATTTCCTCTTAGGGCATTTCTGTTAATCCAATGAAGGTTCAGGCTGTGAAGGAGTGGCCGAACTGACCGGTGCTAACAAGATATGCAGTTTTCATGGATTGGCTGGATACTATCAGAGATTCATTGAGGGGTTCTACAAGATTACAGCTCCTTTGACCTAGCTGATCAAAAAGAATGTAAAGTACGAGTGGTCTGACAAGTGTGAAGACAATTTCCAGATGCTGAAACAGAGGTTGATTACAGCTCATTTGTTGATACTGCATGTAGAGGCAGAGAAGTTCAGCATTTATTGTGATGCCTACAGGATAGGCTTGAGATGTGTTTTGATGCAAGGTGGGAAGGTGGTTGTCTATGCTTCTAGGCAATTAGCAAAACTATCTCACATACGACTTGGAGTTAACGACAGTAGTCTTTCCACTTAAGATTTGAGGCATTGTTTGTATGGGCAGCAGTGCGAGATCTTTTCAGACCATCAGAGTTTGAAGTACATTTTCATGCAGAAGGAGCTGAATTTGCGACGGAGAAGAAAACTTGAACTGGTTAAGGACTACGATGTGGAGATCAAGTATCATCTAGGAAAGGCGAATGTCGTAGCGGACGCCTTGAGCCGATCGTCAGCTTCGACGTCTTCCATGATTTCAACGGTGCCTGCCGAGCTGAGGATTGAGATGCAAGGATTTGGCTTAGAGGTGGTTTCTGATTTGGCAGCCACCCTTTCGGCGATGTCATTGAGGCCGACCATCTTGGACCGAATTAAGCAAGCCCAAGAGACTGACTCTGAGTGCAGTGGACTGAAGGCGGGTATGGAAACCAATTGTAACGCCCCGATTTTAAAATCTCCGATTTCCAAATCCTAATTTAAAACCTTAGAAATTTTTTCCAAAATTTGATTTAAAATCGAGCGTTAAATTTTTAGCTTAAAACATTTTTTTTAAAATCTTGAATAAAAATCCTTAAATGCGTGGAAGCTGTAATTAAAAAAATAGTTAAACTTATTTGAAATAAATGCAGAATCATAAATAATTCATAAAAACTCTAATAATAAAATTCAACATAATTTAATCGAAGTTAAAATAAAAACCGAAATACTTTTAAAAACTGAAATGTAATATTTTAAATTCCTTTCTTGGGAAAATCAACGTCTTCTTTGGTATGCTCGTTTGCCAATGGGAAATTCTCGATCGCAGCTAGTTCCTTCTCAGATAAAAAGTCACGTACATCACAAAATTATTTAAAATATGAGAATTAACTCAGTAAGCAAAAATACATGCAATGGTAAAAAATTTACATTTACTTTTACCGAATCCTGATTACAGAACTAGTTAGTACTTATATCTCAACCTTAGACTTAGCCATTTAATTGTCGTTCAGCCTTTGTCAATTTACTTTCGGTCAAGCTCACCATCTTATTGTCGTTCAGGTTTTTGCTATCACGTCAGTACCATTAATGTTCAAACTCACCATCTCATTGTCATTCAGACTTTTGCTATCACATATTTTCTGCCAATTTCATCATTTTCATGCACATACAATATGTTCTACTAATTTTATCTTTATACTATTCTAAGTCAATCCCGAAACATGCGTGCTCAAATATCAACTCACGTAATAAAATAATTATAAGAAAATAATATAATATCTTGTGATGTAGGGCCAAAGCAAAAACATGGGAAAACTGTATTTTTACTTACTTGAATTCCGAGCGGTATATTTATCGGGATTTGTTTACTACTCCAAATAATATCCTACTCAAATAGAATCTTTGGTATTAAATTTCTTCTTAATAAATCCAATTTCAAAGAAACTTGAACATAAATTCCTTACGTTGTTCTCTTGGGTCGGATTGGATTGATTGGATCGGTTTGGATGACTTCCAGGATCTTTCCTACCTAATTCAAATGTCTAAATTAAAATCCTACTTAATTAATTTCAACTTAAAAGAATTTGGATAGAAAATCCTTATTGGTTTAATCTTGGATCGATTCGGTCTGATTCGATTTGAAACTTGGTTTGGGTTTGGTTGGGGTCAAAGGAGTCGATTCATGTCAATTGCTCCGATCCAGGTCAACTAGGACGATTTTGGCCAACTGGCCGATTCGGGGTCAATTGGGTCGATTTGGGTCAACTGTGCCAATCTAGGTCAACTGGGTCGATCCGGTTTGGTTCGGCTGTGTAACACACCCGAGAACTGGTGCGCTACAGTACATCTACACACTACACACACTAACACTTGACATAACTCACTTAATTTAATACCTTTTTTTTTTTTCAAATCATTTTCAAAAGAACATTTGTGAGTATAAAAAATTTTCGACTTGATTCGAACACAACTCACGTCCCGAAGAGGGTACACGAAATCCTTAACATACAAACTATGCAGCGGGAAAAGAAAACCATTTAAAACAGTTTACAATAAAACGGTAAGACTTCAAATCCTAGAAAAAAAATCCAACACACCCCTCGAACTACACAACCCGGTACCGCGCCCTCACGTCCCCACTTCGACTCCCCGCGCGCACTCTCGCAGTGCCGCACGTGCCAACTAAACGTCACTGTATTTTGCGCACGCTACCAGCGCCGCGTGTCCCACGCACCCTGCCGCTATACAGCACGTCCGCGCGCACGCCCTCACCCGGCATCGCACGACCCGTGAGTACCCGCAGGGCCGCGTGCCCCGCGCACTTGCGACCACGCCGCACTTCCACTCTCATCTACACTTCTCTAGCATTCACTGCACACACCTCAACCTATTTCATGTCCTCTCGACTCCCAACCCCTCTCCCGAAATTTCGGCAGAGTAACGCCTAAAAACTGGCTATCCCAAAAATTAAACCCTGCACACAGTTCACCAAAACTAACAGTATCTATCTATCATCCAGAGAAATAACCATAACCAAAATCAGAGTATGAAGACAGCGAAAATCCATCAAAATACAACTGAAGAAAGTTCACAATATAGAGCAATACTATACTCTAACATGTAAAATATATGCGTACGTCGCCAAAATCACACGCACATATATACACCTATACACTGACGCTTATACAACTCATCCCATCGACTGTACATAATCACCACAAAAGAAAGAAAAATCCCCAAACCAACCAGGTCACAACCTACCATCTCCACGGGTCGGGTCGCCCTAACAAAAATCCGTCATCCGATGCTGCGGTCGCACGCCGCCAACCACCCTACGCCTCTGGACTAGGCACTCGAGGCTCATCAGCAGTATCGTCAGCACCTACACCACATAACACATAACGTAAGCCCATCGCTCAGTAAGTAATGCGATATGAAAGTAAAAGTCGACAATGCAATTCTATCACATGCAGTCTCTACACTCACACTCATGTTGTCGCATCTGCGACGCGTAGTGCAGCTGCACCAGGGTAAGGAGGAACCTCACGCCACCCTACACCCTGACACGTCGCCACCGTCCCGGACTCCCCAGCAACGAGGCCCACAAACTACACACACACATCACCACACGGCAACCGTATCAGGATAAGGGTGTACCTCGCGCCACTCTACACCCTGATACGTCGCCCCCGTCCCAGCCTCCCCAGCATGGGGCCACAGTTGCCACACACACACGTTTCGCGACAGCCCAGCCGGCCCACCCCTCGAGTAGGATCCGCGACTGGTGTTGTATCGGCCCACACACTAGTAGGATCTGCGGTACCACTGCCCATATCCTCACCGTCAACACATTCACGCCGCATGACGGCCCAGCAGGCTCACCCCTCGAGTGGAATCCGCGACTGGTGAAGCACCGGCCTGCACACTAGCGGGATCTGCGATACCACCGCCACACGTCTCACCACATACTCAAAACACGCTCAAAACCATTTTCGTTCACATTTTTAAAATATGATGCATGTCAAACAATACGCACGCACACCACAATCAATTACATAAGCCCTAAAGTTCTACAGTGTAGGCCCACTTGGGCAAAACACATGCATGCACTACTTATCTGGCGTCCTAAGCTCACTCGATGCACAGCTTCGCCAAAAGAAAGCCTCAACCTAAAACACAACCAATCTCTCATCTGTATTTATCTCAAAATTCACGAAATAGCTAAAAATAACCTTCCTTAACTACACTCATGAAATCCCAACCAAAACGGTCCATCGGTTTGGTCCGGCCGAAAATCAGCTTAAAGTTCGGACGCGCATAACTTTTGCGTCCGCCAACGAAATCGAACGATTCAAGTGGCTAAACGTCCCCTTAGGAACCTAGTTTAACATACTAAGACGGATTTTAAAATGATAAGCCGCAGACAGGCGAAAAATGCCAAAAACCGAATCTGCCATTTTTTTATAACATTTCAACCTTCGTTTTTCTTCAACCAAAACTCACTCGATTCAGCTTTTACGCACCAAAAACAGACATGCCACTATCACACGTCGAAATTACACGGAAAACGGTAACTAATTTGACTTGAACCAAAATCTGGCATAAACTTCCGATGCGCATAACTTTTACGTCGGATATCAGAATCGAACGATTCCAGCGACCATACGTCCCTCTAACAGCCTAATTTGTCACACAAAAATAGAATTTAAAACAATTAGCCGAAACTAGGCCAACATAGTTAAAAACCAAATCTATTTTTACACAAAATAAACAAATTTCTGTCATCCACCCGATTTCTACAAGTCTCTTCACTAAACATCCACATTCCAACCAACTAAGCATAATCAGCGCAAAAACCCATGATTTCAGACTCGACCCGAACCCCACAGTCAACAAAACTTTTGAGATTTTCCTCTCAACCTGAGCACTCGGCCAAGCACACCATTTACACGGTTGAGGCCTCCTTCCAGACGCCCTGGTTACACGCTCAGACCTCGGGAGTCTGGCTCGGAGCATGTCGAGTATAATCGGTCGCAAAACCGAAGATAAACAGGGGAAGGTTACCTATTTCGCGGTCAAATTTTTGGCCCAGAAAATTGAGTCGCCAGCTGACCACAGTTCGCCGGAGTACCCTACGCGCCAGCTTCCCACTCACGGCAGCTGATCATCGACGCCAACTCCTGGTTCCCACTCTCCCTCTCGGTCGTTTGCCCTCGCTCCTCTTCTCGTCGTTAAACAGCCGAATGGTTCAAAATTGAAGCCATTCGATTGTTTTTAAAAAATTTAAATAAATAAAAATAAAATTTTAATTGAAACAAAACTATAATTTAAATCGTTAAAAGTTACCAAAATGCCCCTACGCGCCTTAACTGTTTGAAATTCCGTTAAACTCTTGTATTCCCAACCTCAAATTTTGAAAACCATCACTAAACTAGATTTCGAGTTTTATGACTTAAATTTCCCGTCAAAACATCTCCTGAAACTCCAACCGAAATTAAATTAAAAATTTCAAAATTTAAAAATAAAAATTTGAAATTTCCGGGTTATTACAGGCTGGACCTTCTAAAAACACCGGTTCTGATTTTTAAATAAAACCAACTCTTTCTCTTTTCCTGTTCTGCCAAGAGAGAGAGAGAGTATGCGAGAGATTGAGAGTCAGTGAGAGCAAAACCGAGAGGGACAGAGCGAAGGAGAACTTACGCTATCGAGGGAAATCCTTTGATCAAAGGGTGTTCTCTGTTGTCGCGAAGTGAAGCTCAATTGAGAGGGGTTTTGCTGTGTCGGAGAAGCTTGCCGCGTCGAAGGTCGGGGTAAGTACTCCTTCTCTTCGTGAAGGACTCCGGAGGGAGAGCTGATTTGATTTTCTTCTTCATGAGTACCTCTTTTTATAGTAGAGGTTTTCACCCCGCTCCTCAAAGATTTTCGGGTTTCACTCGGATTTCCTGGCTGTTATCTGATTGGCGTTCTATTTTTGGTTGAGTGGTTATTCAGTTAGATCCTGAACACTTCCCTCATAACGTCAACGTTCATCCCGGATTTATTGCTGAAAATCAGCAATCCGATCTATAAATCGGATTTTCAAAGATATTATCTTAATGGAAATCTAATTTTCTTCTATACTGGGATGATTTTTAGCCTACGTTCATTATATTTGTTTCCTAAAATTAGGGTTGTGATTTAGAAAATTTGAATTTGAATTTCCAGATTATGTTTGATTTGCAAATTTTAAATTTTGAAATTTGAATATTGAATTTATTTGGAAATTTCTAAATTTTGAATTTAGAATTTTTTTTTTGAATTGAAAACCCTAACTGTTACAATTTTTCCTCATTAAAAGAAATTTCGTACTCGAAATTTAAATGGTTATCTGAAAAGTTCCTAATAGCCTTTTATTATTTCTTATTCTCTTTCTTAGGTTTCTTCTTATACATTCAATAGCACTAATCATTACATCATCCTCGAGTTTGTAGGTTAAGGCTTACTAAGCTTTCGTTGCGTCACTCTTGATTAATAACTATATTTGTTTATTCCTAAATATTCTCATTCATATGCTTATGCTTTCCTTATTTTGTCAAGAATTAATATTTAACTCCTATATATCGTTAAACCCCCATATCAAATATATTAATGTTGATATAATAGTTGTGATTCTTAAATATTTTTGTCATCCAAACTTATTATCGGCCTAATATCCAATTTCTTAAATTTTAAATTTTCTTTAGATTCATTTTAATATATGAATATTTCTCTATTATACTATTCAATTTCTATTTCAAGTAATCTAAACATATAATTTCTAAATTCATACAAAGAATCAGCCATTTTTATTCTTTTATTATTATTATTATTTTCATTATAACCTTACAATAATAATAGTTTTTCCAGTAAAATCTAACGTGCGTGTTTTTCTTTGGTTGTTATTATTCTAAACTATGTACTAAATGTAAATTTTATTTTTAAGATTCTCAAATTTGTGTTTTTTTTTTTTCATCTATATCCTCAAGAATTTAATAATTGATCAATAAAATCTAAACTCTAAATTTTCTCGAGTAATGAAGGTTCTAAATTGAGTATACATAATTTTCATACATATATACCCAAATGCCATTTTTTTTAAGGACAACACTAAAATATCCTTAAAATTCTAATAATTTCTTAAGTAAAATCTAAACTTCAGAATTTTTCGAGTAATGTTTATTTAAATTAAATAACTAGATATAAATTTTATATTTAAGATCTCAATTATATCCTGAAAGTATAATTATTCATGATGATCAATATAATCCTCATGCCTACAAAAATAATGATCTATATATCATCGAGTCTATTCCAATCAAATACATCATCAAAATTTAAATTCTTATTTAAGGACTTTAATTTCATTTTGATAAATATTATCTTCAAAATTTATTAATTCATCGACTAAGATTTATTCTCGATGGTTCCCCAAACAATGATCTCTCTAACCACATACTCGGATATAATTCTCACAATTACGTTCACTACATTCAATTTGATCAACTAAAGTCTCGAGTATTTATCAAGTACTATCTAATTCCTATGTTCTCAAATTAAATAATTCTAAACTATATACTTTAACGCTCAATCGTTCATAGAGTTCTTGATTTTAATTTAATCAACTAAAACCTCAATTTTCAAAGTCATCTAAATTCATTCCATTTCTATTTATCCTCGAACAAAATTTATATAATCTTCAATTCATTGAATTTCATATTTTCAAAAAATTTTAATAATTACTCAACTACAATGTGACTCCATACATCCCTCTAATAGTAATCAATTTAGAATAAATTGTAACTTTAAATTCTCAACATTTCTTTGATCAATTTATATTCCTCAAAATGTACTAACTTTTTAATGAAAACCTGATTTCTATATTTTCTTAATCAAGTGACATTAAACACTTACAAGGTAAAATTCATATTATGTCCTAAAACTTTGTCAATTAAAATCCACTATTAATATTTTCTAAAATTTTTCCTAAACTAAATTTTTCGAATATAAGATTCTCAATACTTTCATTACCTATTGGTCAATTATATTTTCATGACATACTAATTCCTTAAATAAAACTAATCTCTATATTTCCTCAATCAAGCAACACTAAATATTTAGGAGGTAAAAAAATTCTTCTCTTAAATCCTCAACTTCAATCCAAAATTTTTCAAATAGAATCCAACATTAAAACTTTTCAATATTTTCTTAGATTTAACATTTCAACATATTTTCCATCACAAGATACTCATCACTTTCATTACTTACTGATCATCTTTGATTTCATCAAACTTTTTCCTATATCAAGATGATTATAAATTCTCACATCATTAAATTTCTCTTCTTTGAGTTATTTTCTAAGATGATATCCATTTCCTAGAGTCATGATCAAATCTAGTCAATTGAATATAACTCTACACATAAATTTCATGACTTTCCATTGATTCCTTAAAGCCTCAAAATAATATATAATATCATTTCTATGTCTTCGAGTAATTTAAAACATACGTAACTGAATAACCACTCAGATATAATCTTTGAATTTTGAACTAAATCATACAGCATACTCCAGCATCTTTTATGTAATAACCTGGAAAATTTCAGATTTAACTTTAATTTTCTGAAACTTTTAATTTAATCCCGGTCGGAATTTTGAGAAATATTTCAACAAAAAAATTAAATTATAAAACTCGGGGTCTAGTTTTGTGGTAGTTTTCGAGATTTTAAGTCGAGAGAACGAGAATTTAGCGAAGTTACGGACGATAGAAACACGTGAGGGCATTTTGGTAAATTCATTTTTTAATTATTTAAAAAAATTAAAAATAAAAATAAAAATAAAAATAAAAATAAAAATAAAAGAAAACAAAATTTTATAAAAACAACTGAACGGCTTTTGCAAGCCGTTCAGTGTTTGGTTTTGCTTCGCCGAAGCCAAGAGCAAACGCACGAGGGAGGGCAATTTGTTTGCTGAAATCGAAGCTGCGATCAACTGCCGACGAGCGCAAGTGTGAGGCGAGAGCTGTGAGCGAGTGCTGCTGTTTCGACGAACCGAAGCTTTTTGGTTTCTGCGGCTCAAGCTCCCGAAGGGTGAGGGCACGAGCGCCTTCCGCCGTCGACCGAGGGAGTGAGTCTTCGTCCAATTCTGCCGCCAACGACCAGACGTGTTGCTGGAGTCCTTCTCCCACCCGAGTGCCGGGCGCCACCACCTCTAAGTCCTTCTCTCCCTCTACTGTCCTGTCCGATTTGGCCGAGATTGAGGTTCAGTTTCCTTCCATTTTTCTTTGGATTTGGCTGCAAATGTTGAGGGAATTAGGAGGGTGAGTGTGTATGTTAGCGGGTGGACAGCAGGAGACCGATGCGAGGGAGAGAAACCGTGGGAGAAGGTTAAGCTAAAATTCTAATTTTTGTGCTTGAATTTCTGATTTCAGGTTAGATTGTGCTTAATAGGTTAAAATGTGAGTGTTCGGTGAAGAATTTTGCGAGATTGGATCGAAGTTGAGATTTCGGCTATATTTCGTATAACAACAGATTCTATTTTTGGCCGTTTTGGCCTAACTTTGATTGATTGTTTCCAATTCTGTTTTGTGAGTTAAAAATAGGTTGTTAGAGGGACGTATGGCCACTAGAATTGTTTGATTCTGATATCCGACGGGAAAGTTATGCGCGTCGAAAGTTTTTGTCAGATTTTGTTCCATGTCAAATTAGCGAGCGTTTTTCATAGAAATTCGACGTGTGAGAGTAGCATAGCCATTTTTGATGTGTAAAACTAGTTGCGAGTGAGTTTTGGTTGAAGAGAAGTGAAAATGTGAAATTGGATAAAAATGGCAGATTTGGTTTTTAGTATTTTTTGCTTGTCTGCGGCTTACCGTTTTAAAATCCGTCTTAGTATGTTAAACTAGGTTTCCAAGGGGACGTTTAGCCACTTGAATCGTTCGATTCCGTAGACGGATGCAAAAGTTATGCGCGTCCGAACTTTAGGCTGGTTTTCGGCCGGACCAAACCGATGACCCGTTTCAGTTGAAATTTCATGAGTGTAGTTAAGGAAGGTTATTTTTAGCTGTTTGGTGGATTTTGAGATAAATAATGATGAGTGGTTGTTTGTGTTTTAGGTTGAGACACTTTTTGGCGAACCTGTGTATCGAGCAAGCTTAGGATGACAGGTAAGTAGTGCATGCATGCGTTTTGCCCAAGTGGGCCTACACTGTAGAATTTTAGGGTTTATGTGATTGATTGTGGTGTGCGTGCGTATTGTTTGACATGCATCATATTTTAAAAAAATGTGAACGAAAATGGTTTTGAGCATGTTTTGAGTATGTGGTGAGACGTGTGGCGGTGGTACCGCGGATCCCGCTAGTGTGCGGGCCGGTGGTTCACCAGTCGCGGATTTCACTCGAAGGGTGGGTCGGCTGGGCCGTCATGTGGCGTGAATGTGTTGACGGTAAAGATATGGGCAGTGGTACCGTGGATCCTACTAGTGTATGGGCCGGTGCAACACAAGTCGCGGATCCTACTCGAGGGGTGGGCTGGCTAGGCTGTCGCGAAACGTGTGTGTGGCAACTGTGGCCTCGTGCTAGGGAGGCTGGGACGGGGGCGACGTGTCAGGGTGTAGAGTGGCGCTAGGTACACCCTTACCCTGATGTGGTTACCGTGTGGTGATGCGTGTGTGTAGCTTGTGGGCCTCGTTACTGGGGAGTCCGTGACGGTAGCGACGTGTCAGGGTGTAGGGTGGCGTGAGGTTCCTCCTTACCCTGGTGCGGCTGCACTACGCGTCACAGATATGACAACATGAGCGGGAGTGTAGAGACTGCATGTGATAGGATTGCATTGTCGGCTTTTACTTTCATATCGCATTACTTACTGAGCGTTAGGCTTATGTTGTGTGTTCTGTGGTGTAGGTGCTGACGATACTACTGGTGAGCTTTGAGAGCCTAGTCCTGAGGCGTAAGATGGTTGGCGGCGTGTACCCGAGGCACCGGATGGTCGATTTTGTTAGGGCAACCCGACCCGTGATGGTGGTAGGTGATAGTGGATTTATTATTTTATGTCGGGTATTTGTGTAAACAGTGGAGTTGTATAGACGTCAATTTTTTTTTAGATTGTATAGAGGGGTTATAGTGTTTTGGGGATGCGTACGTATTGATATATGTTAGAGTATGATATTACTCTATATTGGGACTTTCTTCATTTGTATTTGATGGGTTTTCGTTGTCCTAAAACTCTGATTTTGTTATGGTGATTTTCTCTGGATGGTTGATAGTTAAATATTGTTGGATTATGGTGAATTGTGTGCAGGGTTTAAATTTTGGGATAGTCAGTTTTTAGCCGTTACTCTGCCGAAATTTCGGGAGAGAGGTTGGGAGTCGAGGGCATATGGAATGAGTTGAGATGTGAACAGTGAATGAGAAGGGTGGATGAGCATGGGAGTGTGGCGTGATCGCAGGTGCGCGGGGCACGCTGTAATAACCCGAAAATTTTGAATTTTAATTTTTAGTTTTCAGAAATTTTTTAGTTAATCCCGGTCGGATTTTGAGAAATATTTCAACGGAAAATATTTAAATTATAAGACTCGAGGCCTACTTTTACGATTGGTTTTCGGAATTTAAAGCCGGGAGGTCGAGAAGTTACGAAATTTCAGACGATTGAAGAATGTGAGGGCAATTTGGTAATTTGTATTTATTTTTGTAATAAAAAAAAAAAGAATTGTAAACACCAGAATGGCTTCGCGATGAAGCCATTCGGTTGTTTCCTCTGTGCACCCGAGAGAGCCGAGAGGGAAGGAGACGCGGGAGAGGGGAGAGATTCGAGCTCCGACGACGGTCGACGACCGGAGGAGAAGGATTTCGGCAGTCGACGTGGATAAAGGGCTCCGACAAACCGGGAACGACTTGTAACCCAGCCATTCCCGTGCCGAAGACCCAAGGTAAACTGCCCTGCCTTTTTCGTTTTTCCGCCAGCAAGTGGGGAGTTGGGTTACTTCCGAACTCTCGCCTGGTTTGAGCTCGGTTCCTGGTGTGAGGGGGGCTGGGATGGGCGCGCTAGAGGCTCGGCATTTCCGCCCCAAACCCAGCCGAGGAGAGGTGGGAATGTCCCCTGTTCCTCCTCTAATCGTGGTGGTCGAAGATGTAGGCTACCTGTGTTCCTACCTCGGCTTGTTGTGGCATGGTATGGAGGAATTGCAGCAAGGATAAAGGGTGGGGGAGGGGAGAGCTGATAGTGCCCTGGTTTCGAGAGGAAAACCAGGGAAGTTTTGCTACCATTCGAGCTTTCTGATCGAGAAACTTCAAAATTTTTATGAGTTATGCATAATGGACTGGAATGCGGCTGCTTGGTGAAGGAATTTGCGAAATTGGATCGAATTTAAATTTTCGGCTATTTTTAGGTTAGAAGCAGGTTCTGTTTTTGGCCATTTTGGCCTAGTTTTGGTTAATCGTTTTAAATTCTGTTTTGCGGGTTAAAAATAGGTTGTTAGAGGAACGTGTGGCCGCTGAAATCGTTCGATTCCGATATCCGACGCAAAAGTTATGCGCGTCGGAAGTTTATGCGAGATTTTGGTTTAAGTCAAATTAGTGACCGTCTTTCGTGGAAAATTCAACGTGTGAGAGTAGCATAGCCATTTTGATGCATATAACTAGTTGGGAGTGAGTTTTGGTTGAAGGGAAGTGAAAATGTGAAATTTTAATAAAATGGTAGATTCGGTTATTGGCGTTTTTCGCCTATCTGCGGCCTATCGATTTAAAATCCGTCTTGGGATGTTAAACCAGGTTCCTAAGGGAACGTTTAGCCACTTGAATCGTTTGATTCCGTTGACGGACGCAAAAGTTATGCGCATCCGAACGTTGAGCTGGTATTCGGCCAAACCAAACCAATGGACTGTTTTACTTGGAATTTGATGAGTGTAGTTAGATAAGGTTATTTTTAGCTAATTGGTAAATGTTGGGAGAAATACTAATGAGAAATTGGTTGTGTTTTAGGTTAAGGCTTTCTGTTGGCGAAACTGTGTATCGAGCGAGCTTAGGACGCCAGGTAAGTAGTGCATGCATGTGTTTTGCCCAAGTGGGCCTAC
>CM039519.1:7359161-7415321 GCA_022433055.1 Begonia peltatifolia | reverse complement strand
GTAGGCCCACTTGGGCAAAACACATGCATGCACTACTTACCTGGCGTTCCAAGCTCGCTCGACTTACAGCTTTGCCAAAAGAAAGCCTCAACCTAAAACACAACCAATTTCTCATTAGTATTTATCTCAACATTCACCAATTAGCTAAAAATAACCTTCTCTAACTACACTCACGAAATTTCAACTAAAACGGTCCATTGGTTTGGTTTGGCCGAAAACCAGCCCAACGTTTGGATGCGCATAACGTTTGTGTCCGTCAACGAAATCGAACGATTCAAATGGCTAAACGTCCCCTTAGAAACCTAGTTTAACATACTAAGACGGATTTTAAAATGATAAGCCGCAGGCAGGCGAAAAAATGCTAAAACCGAATCTACCACTTTTACCAAATTTCACATTTTCACTTCCCTTCAACCAAAACTCACTCCCAACTAGTTATATGCACCAAAATGGCTATGCTACTTTCACACGTCGAATTTCCACGAAAAACGGTCACTAATTTGACTTAAACCAAAATCTGACATAAACTTTCGACGCGCATAACTTTTGCGTCGGATATCGGAATCGAACGATTCCAGCGGCCATACATCCCTATAACAGCTTAATCCATCCCACAAGAACAGAACTTAAAATAATTAACCAAAACTAGGCCAAAATAGTTAAAAACCGAACTGCCCCTGCACAAGCAATGGTTAAATTTTGATTTCAAACTTCAATTTACAAACTTCCACACATAACTAGCCCTATTTCGTCCATATCTCTCGGCCAAGCTCACTACAAAGGCAAGAAGGCCGAGCACTAAGCTCGGCCGAAATAGGAAACCGACAGGGCTCACCTTCGGTTTCCTTAAGCTCGCGGCATCACCTTCGCGCTACCCTACCACTTACAGCCAAATTCCATCAATGCCGAAAGCAGGCCGAGCACTAATCTCGGCCAAGCCAAAAAAAATGGGACGGGCAGAACAAGGAAAGGCTTACCGTTGCGTTACTATACGCTCGGTCGAATGGAGGGCAATGCACAGCCGAACACCCAGTCCCGGCGGCCTCCCCCACGCCCATTCGCGTCTGCCGAAGAATCGGAACTCGAGGATTTTCCTCCCCTCTCTCGCGTCTCTCTCTCGGCTCTCTCGGGAACTTGAGCTGCTGAAACCGAATGGCTTCGGTTCGTCGGGACAGCAGTAACTGTTCGAAACTCGCACCTCGCACCCATGCTCGTCGGCCGTCGATCACAGCTCCGCACACGATCGCTCTCCCCTGCACGCTCGCTCTCGGGCGCTCTTGGTTGCTCGCAGAAAACCAGCCGAATGGCTTCTTCTCGAAGCCATTCGGGTGGTTTGTTTTTATTTTTTTTTAAACAATAAAAATACAAATTACCAAATTACCCTCACGTGCTTCAATCGTCTAAATTTCGTTAATTTCTCGACCTCCTGACTTTAAATTTTGAAAACCAATCAAAAAAGGTAAGCCTCAAGCCTTATAATTTAAATCTTTCCCGTTGAAATATTTCCCCAAACTCCAACCGAGATTAAACTAAAAATTTCGAAAATTAAAATTCAAAATTTTCGGGTTATTACACATAATATTTTAAATTACTTTCTCAGGAAAATCAACGTCTTCCTCTGTATGCTCGTTTGCCATTGGAAAATTCTCGATCGCTGCTAGCTTCTCCTAACATAAAAAGTTAGGAAAATCAACGTCTTCTTCTGTATGCTCGTTTGCCACTGGAAAATTCTCGATCGCTGCTAGCTCCTCCTCAGATAAAAAGTCACCTATATCACAAAATTATTTAAAATATGATAATTAACTCAGCAAACAAAAAATACGTGCAATGGTAAAAAATTTAGATTTACTTTTACTGAATCCTGATTAAATAACTAGTTAGTACTTATTTCCCAACCTTAGACTCAACCATTTCATTGTGGTTTAGGCTTTATCAATTTACTTTCGGTCAAGCTCACTATCTCATTGTCGTTTACGCTTTTGCTATCACGTCAGTACCATTAATGTTTAAGCTCACCATCTCATTGTCATTCAGACATTTGCTATCAAATATTTTTCGTCAATTCCATCATTTTCATGTACATACAATATGTCATACCAATTTTATCTTTATACTATTGTAAGTCAATGCCGAAACATGCGTTCTCAAATATCAACTTGTGTAATAAAATAGTTATAAGAAAATAATATAATATCTTGTGATGTAGGGCCAAAGCCAAAACTTGAGAAAACTGTATTTTTACTTACTTGGATTCCGACCGGTATGGTTATCGGGATTCATTTACTATTCTAAATAATATCCTGTTTAAATAGAATTTTTGATATTAAATTTTAGCTTAATAAATTCAATTTCAAAGAAATTTGAACATAAATTCCTTATGTTGTTCTCTTGGGTCGGATCGAGTTAGTTGGATCGGTTCAGATGACTTCCGGGATCTCTCCTACCTAATTCAAATGTCTAAATTAAAATCCTACTTAATTAACTCCAACTTAAAAGAATTTGGACAGAAAATCTTTACCGGTTTAATCTTTGATCGGTTCGGTCTAATTCGAGTCGAAATTTGGTTTGGGTTCGGTTTGGGTCAACTGGATCAATTTGGGTCAACTGGACTGGTCTAGGTCGAATGGGTCGATTCGGGTCAACTGGGCCGATCTAGGTCAACTGGGCCGATCTTGGTCAACTGGGCCAATTTGGTTTTGTTTGAACAGCTAAACTCAGTTCTTTCATTAGATGCTATTCTTGACCTAAATTCGTTGCACCATGGGTCATCTTGTTGAGCTTCTCCAATTTTCTAAAAAATTGACGGATTCAGAGGTACGGCTGATAATTCTACTGCCACATTTAAAACTATCTCCAAATTAAATCTCTGAAATTTCAGAATCAACTCTTTATCATCTCGGCATGCATTGCTGAAATTGAGGTCAAAATCCGGTTTAATGCGTCGGCCACTACATTGGCTTTGCCGGGGTGGTATTTGATTTACAGGTCATAGTCCTTCACGAACTCCAACCATCGCCTCTGCCTCATATTCAGCTCTTCTGAGTGGAGATATACTTCAGACTTTTGTGATCTGAATATATCTCACACTGCTGTCCAGAAAGATAGTGCCTCCAGATCTTTAGCGCGTACACGATCGCCAGTAACTCCAAATCATGGGTTGGATAATTTTGCTCATAGGGCTTTAATTGCCTTGAAGCATAAACGATCACTTTTCCATGTTGCATCAAGACATAACCCAATCTGATTCTGGAACCATCACAGTAAATACTGAACTTCTCATCCATCACCGGAAGTGTCAATACTGGAGCTGTAGTCAATTTCTGCTTCAGTATCTGGAAACTGTGCTCACAGTATTCCGACCATACATACTTAACTTCCTTTCGTGTCAGACGAGTTAGGGGTGCTGCAATCTTTGAAAACCATTCAATAAACTTCTTGTAGTAGCCAGCTAACCCCAAAAAGCTTCGAATCTCGCTGACATTCTTTGGTTGAGGCCATTCATTGATCGACTGTATCTTAGTTGGATCCACCGATATCCCTCCCCCGAAAATCACATGTCCAACGAAAGGGACCTTATCCAGCCAGAACTCGCACTTGGAGAATTTTTCATGCAGCCGACGCTGCTTCAAAATCTCTAGAACCATCTTCAAATGCTCTTTATGTTTTTCTTCATTACGAGAGTAAACCAAGATATCGTCGATAAATACAATGACGAATTTATCTAGATACTCTTGGAATACCCGATTCATCAGGTCCATGAAAACGGCTGGGGCGTTTGTCAGCCCGAGCGACATCACTAAGAATTTGTAGTGCCCGTATCTAGTCTGAAAGGCTGTCTTCGAGATATCCTGTGATCTGACCTTTAGCTGGTAATACCCCGATCTCAAGTCTATCTTCGAGAAAATCCGAACTCCTTGGAGTTAATCAAATAAGTCGTCTATCCACACCAGCAGATACTTATTTTTTATGGTTAGCTTATTCAGCTCCCTGTATTCAATACATATTTGGAGCAATCCGTTTTTCTTCTTTACAAATAGGACTCACGCCCCATGGTAAAAAGCGCGGGCGTACGAACTACTTTTCCAACAGTTCTTCCAACTGGTTTTTCAACTCTTTCAATTTCGGAGGAGCAATATTGGCTCTGCACCGGAATATGTATCAATAACAAATTTGACTTCCCGGTCTGAGGGTAAACCAGGCAAATCGTCTAAGAACACATCAAGAAACTCATGAACTACCACAATATCTTGTGGTTTTGTCTCCACGTGAAATTGAGTATCTAAAATTGTTGAAAGAAAACAAAAATGCTCACCCATTAATAATCTTTGAGCCTCGATGAGTGCCATTACGGATAGCTTCTTAACATTCTTCATAGCTTGCTACGAATGTTTCGTACCACCTGGGGGTTGAAAATTAACGGTTCCAACCTTGCAATCAATCGTTGCATAGTGCCGAAACAACCAATCCATGCCCAATATCACGTCATAGCCAGTTATCCCCATCACAATCAAATCAGCAGACATACTCCTAGTCCCCACTGATATGACACTGTCACACACCACTTGATCAGAGTGCATGCGCTCACTAGATGGTAACCTTACTTCATATGTACACCCGGCTGGTTTAGCCCATAAATTTACTTTCACCACAAAAGCCGTAGCAACAAAGGACTGTGATGCTCCTAAATCTATCAACGTAAATGCAGGCACAGTATCAACTAGCACTGTACCTGAAATAACAGCCGGCCGATCTTCACCCTCAGGCTCTATCATAGTAAAGATCCTAGGCATTATCTTGGCCAGACCCTTCTTTGCTGTGGAGCAGCCCCTAGATATGCGACTGGTCTCGTTATCGGTGAAGCACCGGTTGACTCTTTGCTTTATGCAGTTCCGGGAGATATGACTAGCTTCATTTCAATTATAGCATCTGCCTGCATTCTCCCAGATGGCTCTTCAAGCACTTCGGACACTACGGGTACCTATTATAGATTTGTGGTTTCTTTCCTCCTCTCGAATCATCTACAATGCCACATGGCCTCTTGGTTCCAGAAGAAGATCCTCCCTTTCTCGTCTGTGGTGTGATCTCCTTAAAGAATCTTCTGGTGGCTTCTCCTTGCCTCACGCATTTGGCTGCCGCCCCCTCCACTGCCAATGCTTTGGCCACAACTCGTGCATACGGTACTTCCTCGGTTCCAAAGATTGTCATGCCTCTATATATCTCTGGCTTCAACCCTTGCATAAACTGTAGTACTTTTTCTTCTTCGTTACTCACCAATTGACTTGCAAACCTGGACAATGATTCAAATTGTGTGACGTATTCAGCTAGTGGCCCAGTCTGCTTTAACTGTAAGAATTCCAACCTTTTCACAAGTTGGACCGTACGGTTGTAATACTTGTCATAAAACATCTCTTTAAATCTCTTCCAGGTCAAGTCTCTGGTAGCTACGGTGGCCTCTGCTGGTTCCCACCAACTCTGAGCGTCGTTCGAGAGGTGAAATGTCGCACATGTAACCATATTCCCCTCCTCCACATTGGCATACTTGAACATATTCTCAATGGTGTTGATCCATCTTTCTGTAGCAGTTAGATCCGTCATCTGGCCCTCAAACGTCGGAGGCTTCAATCTCCTAAACCTTTCTCCACTAGAGCCCGCACCATGGTTCCCTTGTCTTTGATTCAATAGCATTCCCAATTTTTGGGACTGCCTGTCGACCAACTTGGTCAATCGTTTGATTGTAGCCAAGTTATCATCATTCCCTGATCCACTACCTCTCTCGGAACTATAGGTTGTCTCCGTCGTCTATCCATTTTGGCTAATCCCTGCACAAGGTTAGCATAATCTAGCCTTAGTCAGACTCTAACTAAAATAAACAACTACTTACAGGTGGTGGAGCACGTTGCATGGCGACCATCAATGTTGGGTAATTCTTTGAACGACTTGACCATTTTAGCTCTGATATCAACTCCTGTGATGCCTCGGAAACCTAACACGATTATTGGTTCGTTCTCTGCTCTGATGCCAACTCCTAAGATGCCCCAGAAACTTTACATGATTCCCTGTTCATTCACTGCCCTGATACCAACTCTGTGCGTCCCCGGTTCACCTTGGATCGGTTTGCTACTTACTCCCTATTCACTAGTATCGTAAAAATTTGCATTAAATTTAAAACTTTTGTTCTTCGAACTAAAATGACATTTTTGAAAATATTTTAAACGGCATTGTAGCAGAAAACACAGCTAAAATTAGTTTGGATAAAACTTTATTTTATGAAACGTAACACAGAGACACCCGATCGACACCTGTAAGCGTCGGTCGACACTTGGGTCGTCTCAGGTGTTTCATCAGTCGACAATCGTAACGCCGGTCGACACTATGTTTCTCTCGGGTTTTTTTGTCTGTCGACACTGGGAACACCGGTCAACACTTCTACGCTCATCTCAGAGAGTGGTCGACATCTGCTTTCACAAGTCGACACCTTGATCCTCTCTGTCCGCGTACGTCGACCCTCGCGATCGACACATCTGCCATTTTTACACTGACCGGTCGACCCCTATAACCATGGGTAGACACTTACTTTGGCTCTGCCCACGTAGGTTGAACCCCGCGGTCGACACTCACCTTTTATTTTACACTGACCGGTCGACAAATATCGACTTCGGTCAACACCTTGCAATAATGTATATAAAGATAACACCAGTTCAGAGAAAACACACGACGAACATTACCACGATTAAATCCACGAAGTAAAACCTATATTTTTAAAACATAATCTCTCCAAGTGATTAAGAAAAACATAATCCCTACTCCAATCCCGACTATAACCGTACCACACAACCTATATCCTCAAAAATCTATACATTGGTGTTTAACACAAAAACGCTTACAAAATTCAAAACCCTATCCCACCATGGTCATGTCGCCCCAACAAACTACTTGCACCAGTATACGGCATGCATCACCAACCACCATCCTAGGCATGACCATCACCTAACAACTCACCGAAAAGCTCGTCGTCACCTACACCACGGAACACAAAACATAATCCTAATGCTGTATGGAATATAAATTAAAAATCAATGCACAACTCAATACCTAACACATGCAGTTTCTATGCTCGGTTTTGTCTTCGTTTTGTTTCGTTTTCATTGTTATCATCTTCCACTTTCACGTGTGAGTCAAGTAGGCCCCCATCCTATCACACTCAGGACGGCCAAACCATGACCCACAGAGCGAGATTAGAGGCAAACATCATGTTCACACAAGGGATGACCATACATAATCTATAATACCCAGGATTTCCGTTTAAACTAGTTTCGGATTTTGTAATTTGTAATCTGCCATTGAGTAAAAGATTATTTTGAGGCTGATAGTGGAGAGAAAAATTTAAGAATTCAATTGGAAGCAGACGGAATCACAGATTTGTGAAACGGTTGAAGGTAGAGGGTAGTTTGGTAATTAGGAAAAATATAAAATAAAAAAAGGGGGAGGGGGGGGGGGGGGGGGGGGGGTGGTAAAAAACTAAAACACATTGTGGTGTTATTCTCCAGTGCAATCCCCTTTAGCTTCTTCTCCTACTCCGCAGCGTCTCCTCTTCTGCGTGAAGCCCTCAACGACCCTTCTCTGTTTTGCTACGAAGCTTCAAATCTACGATATATTTTACCAAGTTCTGAGTAGATAGTTAGTATGTTGGTTGTTTTAGCGACAAAAATGGAGTTAACTAAGATATAGGACGAATTAGTTAAAATCTATGAGAGTAATGCGAGAAATTGAGCGTAGAGTTGAATTCCATCTACGTATTGGTGCTTGTGATAGAAATAAGAGCAGATTACGAGAATTGGTGAGGAAGATTGGATGGTTTATTGGCTGTGTATGTGAATTTTTGGAACGGTGCCTGTTCGGCCATGTTCGGTTAAGTTGTGGACATCCGGATGGGGAAGGGATGAGACCATAGGAAGCTAGACGTTCTTAGGAACCCGTAGTATTTTGTATCGTCCAATTCAGACGAGTATTGAACAAGTTGTGAATTTCTGAAGTTGGATGGAAATTTTTGCGGGATTTCAGGTTTAGTGAAGAGTTTTGGTTTTGATGTGGATTAGGACTTTCAAGTTAAGGAATTATGAATTTGATGAGTTAGAATTTGACAGATGTATAATTTTATAGGTATTCTAGTTAGAGCGCCAAGTTACGAAGCACAAAAAGGTTTCGAGAACGCCAGGTAAGTGTTGGAATGTGTGTGAATTGCCTTCGGGCCTACACTTTGGAATGGTAGGATTGCTTGTTTGCTTGCTTGTTTGTTTTACTGTTTGAGTCATGCATTCGTGATTGTCATGCATCATGGTTTTGAATTATGAAATATGAGTTTTAAACATGTTTGAAATTATGCATATGAAATGTAATCAGATACGAAAAGATTTGCAACGCATGGGTGAACGCCTCATCGTTAACGTGCTAGTGAGAAAGCACTAGGGGGTTCCCATGGATGAAAATACGTAATGTGACATGGTTTGCGAACGCCTCGTTGTTAACGTGCTAGTGAGAAAGAACTAAAGGGTTCTATGATCGCTGTTAGGAGCAAGTTACGTAGGGCCGTTCCGTGTGAGAACATGATGTGTGCCTCTAACCTCGCTCCGTGGGTTATGGATTGGCCGATCCGAGTGTGGAAGGGATGGGTGTCAGCTTGTCTCACACGTGAAAGTGGAAGACGAAAATAATGAAACAAAAAGAAAACGTTATGCATTGGTTTTCGAGTTCCTATTCCATACTTGCTAAGCATTAGGCTTACGTTTTGTGTTCCTTGGTGTAGGTGACGACGATCTTTCGGGTGAATTAGTAGGTGATGGGCAAGTCTAGATCGAAGTTGGCGGGAGACATCGTGTGCCGGTGCAGGAAAATGTTGGGGCGACACGACCATGGTAGGTAAAGGGTGTGATTCTTGTAGTGTTTTGAGTCGAACAACATTATATAGATTTTGAGAATTTTAGGTGGTGTAGTAAGAGTATTATGGATAAATGTAAGTAGAATGTTGTTGTTTTTAAATTTATTTAGAGAAGTTATGTTTTCAATCCATAGGTTTTACTTCGTGAATTTGATTGAGGATATATTGACGTGTGTATTTAAATGAACTGGTGTTGCGTTTTACTGATACTTCGAGGGGTGTCGACCTCGAGGCTTGACCTGTGACAGGCAGAGTCGAAGCAGGTGTCGACCCCTAGTTACAAGTGTCAATCGGTCCATGTAAAAACGGTAGCTGTGTCGACTGCGGGGGACGACCTGCACGGGCAGAGAGTATTGATGTAATAACCCGAAAAATTTCAAATTTTAAAGCTAATTTCAGAAATTTTTAATTTAATCTCGGTTAAAGTTTCAAGAAATATCTTAATGGGTAAATTAAGTTATAAAACCTAGAGTCTAGTTTTGTGATGGTTTTCGAAATTTTAAAGTCCGAAGGGCGCAAGTTTAACAAAATTTCAAGCGATTAAAACACATATGGGCATTTTGGTAATTTTATTATTTAAATAATAAAATAAATTATTTTATAAAATTAAAATTTTATAAAAACAACTAAACGGCTTCGCGAGGAAGCCGTTCAGTGTTCAGTTTTTTTTCCGCCAGAGCCGAGAGCGAACGCGAGAGAGAGGGCGATCGAGAGCTCGGTTTTGGTCTTCGATCGATGGACGACGAGTGCACGTTTGTGAGCGGAACAACAGCAGAGTATTACTTCTCCGACGAACCGAGGTCATTCAGTTTCAGCAGCTCGAACTCCCGAAGTGAGAACCTGAGCGTGTTCTATCGACGACCGCGAGGAAGGGCCCCCATTCAGTTCTATTGCCGGCAGCAGAGCGCTCGAATTTTTGTCTTCTTCCATTCTCCCACGTGAGTGCAGAGCGACACCACCCTGTAAGTCCCTCTCTTCTTCTGCTGTCCTGTCCTGTTTGGCCGAGATTAATGTTCGGCTTCCCTCCGTTTCTGTGAATTTGGCTGCAATGTTTGAGTGGATTAGGAGGTTTAATGAGTGTGTTAGTAGATTGACAATAGATGTCCAGTGAGAGGGAGAGAAATCGAGGGGGAAAGGTTGAGCCAAAATTTGGATTTTTGTGCCTGAATTTCTGATTTCCGGTTGGATTATGCTTAATAAGTTGAAATGTGGTTGTTCGGTGAAGAAATTGGCGAAATTGGATAGAAGTTGAGATTTTGGATTTTTCTTTGTATAAAAACAGTTATGTTTTTGGGGTATGGTTAACTGTTTTAAATTTTGTTTTAGTGGGTTAAAATAGGTGGTTAGAGGAACGTATGGCCGCTGGAATCGTTCGATTCCGATATCCGACGCAAAAGTTATGCGCGTTGGTGACCCATTTTAACTGAAATTTCATGGATTTGGTTAAGGAATGTCATTTTAAATTATTTGGTGAGTATTGAAGTAAAGATTGATGAGTGGTTGTTTGTGTTTTAGGTTGAGGCATTTTTGGCAAAGCTGTGCTTCGAGCGAGCTTAGGACGCCAGGTAAGTAGTGCATGCATGTGTTTTGCCCAAGTGGGCCTACACCGTAGAACCTGAGGATTTATGTCATTGTTTGTGATGTGCGTGCGTATTGTTTGACATGCATCATATGTTTTTAAAAAGGGAACGAAAATGATTTTGAGCATATTTTAAGTAAGTGGTGAAAAGCTTGGCGGTGGTACCGCGGATCCTACTAGTGTGTGGGTCGGTACGTAACCAACCGTGAATTTCGCTCGAAGAGTGGGCCAGCTGGGCCATCACGCGGTGTGTATGTGTTAACCGTGAGAATGATGGGCAATGGTACTGCGGATCCTACTAGTGTGTGGGCCGATGCAACACCAGTTGCGGATTCTGCTCGAGGAGTGGGCCGGCTGGGCTGTCGCGAAATGTGTGTGTGGCAACTGTGGCCCTGTGCTAGGGAGCCTAGGATGGAGGGACGTGTCAGGGTGTAGTGTGGTGCGAGGTACACCCTCACCCTGATGTGGTTGCTGTGTGGTGATGCGTGTGTGTAGCTTGTAGGCCTCGTAGCTGGGGAGTTCGGAACGGTGACGACGTGTCAGCGTATAAGGTGGCACTAGGTTCCTCCTTACTATGGTGCGGCTACACTACGCGTCATAGATGTGACAACATGAGTGTGAGTGTAGAGATTGCATGTGATAGGATTCCATTGACGACTTTTACTTTCATATTGTACTACTTACTGAGCGTTAGGCTTATGATGTGTTTTCTATGGCGTAGGTGCTGACGATTTGGTTGGTGAGTCTCGAGAGCCTAGTCCTGAGGCATAGGACGGTTGGTGGTGTGCGACCGAGGCACCGGACGGCAGATTTTGTTAAGGCGACCCGAGCCGTGGTGGTGGTAGGTGATGGTGAGATGCGTTGGGTTATTATTTTGTGTCGAGTATTTATGCGGACAGAGGAGTTTGTATAGACGCCAGTCGTACAAGATTGTGTAGAGTGGTTGTAGTGTTTTGGGGACGCATACGTATTTTTATATGTTAGAGTGTGATATTGCTCTATACTGTGGACTTTCTTCATTTGTATTTGATGAATTTTCGTTGTCTTTAAACTCTGATTATTTGTTATGGAACTTCTCTGGATGGTGGATAGATAAATATTGTTAGTTTTTGGTGAACTGTGTGCAGGGCTTAAATTTTGGGACATCAAGTTTTTAGGCGTTACTCTGCCGAAATTTCGGGAGAGAGGTTGGGAGTCGAGAGGAGATGGAATCGGTCAGAATGTGTATAGTGAGTGTTAGAGAAGTGTAGAGTGGAGCGGAAGTGCGGCGTGGTTGCAGGTGCGAGGGGCACGCGACCCTACGAGTATTCACGAGTCGTGCGGCGTCGGGTGAAGGCGTGTGTGCGGACGTGCGGTACAGAGGCAGAGTGCGTGGGGCACGCGGTGTTGTGAGCGTGCGCGTGACGCGGTGATGTTGAGTTGGCGCGCGCGAGCCGCGAGGGTGTGCGTGGGGCGTTGAAGTGAGGACGTGAGTGCACAACACCGAATTTGTTTAGTTTGAGGGGTGGGTTGGACTCCATCCTAGGATTTCGAGTCTTGTCGGTTTATTTTAAAATCTATTTTAAATTGTCTTTTCTTTTCCGCTGCGTATTTTTATATTAAGGATTTCGTGTTCCCTCTTAGGGGCGCGAGTTGTTTTCGAATCGAGTCGAAAATTTTTCCTACTCACAAATGTTCTTTTGAAGATGATTTGAAAACGAAAATGATATTAAATTGAGTGACTTGTGTCAAGTTTTCAGTGTGTCATTGTGTATAAGCAGACGTACTGTAGCGCCCCGGGAATGTGTGGTTCTCGGGGTGTTACAGCTATGGTATCAGAGCCACGGGGTCGACAACGTTCAGAGGATTACCTAACACCGCTAGTCGCTGCACAGGAGCACTCCACCAATTGTAAGTGTTTAGATTTAAATTTATTGTAGGACTAATGTGAGTTTTGCATATGTTAAAGGTAGGAAATGTCGGGAGAGGCGAGAGGCAGAGGTAGAGGCCGACCACGACAAGAGGCGCCTAGAGCTGTGAGCGATATGGATGATACCGTCCGGTAGCTGATCGAGTTAGTCCACCGTCAGTCTCAGCAGTTGGATAGATTTATGAGCAGGGATGACCAGGGTCAGTCTAGCACCCAGGGTTCGTCTGACAGAGGGGGTGATAGGCTGTATAGACTTAGACCCCGACTTTTAACGGGTCATCTCTAGATCCTCTAAGTGCTGAGGAGTGGATACGGAGCATGGAGAGGATGATGAGTTTTGCAAAGGTGGAGGAGCAAGACAAAGTTTCTAGTGCGGCATTCTATCTGGCCAAGGATGCAAGTTATTGGTGGGATACTGTAGTGGCCACGAGAGATGTGGAGACCACGACCTGGGAGGAGTACATGTCGATGTTTTTCGGTAAGTACTTCAGCCATTCTGTTACGACACAGAAGATGGTGGAGTTTGTGCAGTTAAGGCAGACTGGCACTGTGGCCGAGTATGTACGACAGTTTGAGGCCTTGTCGCGATTTGCAGGGCGTTTGGTAAGCCTCGATAAGAATAAGGTACATCAGTTTGTGCAGGGCCTGAAGCTGGATATCCATATGGGCATGCGGATTGCGGGGACCCGAGGCATGCCATACGAGGAGGTGGTAGCGAAGGCCCTGGAGATTGAAGAGGCTCGGGCGAAGCTTCCTAGTCATCAGGAGGTACCCAAGGAGCTGTCTCGGAGATCATTCAGAGAGTCGCTGCCATTGTCGAGCAGGGAAGCATCCATGCAGAAGGACCTGAAGAGGCCTAGTGACAGTTCTAGTAGCCAGGGGAGCACCAAGAGGCCGTAGAGTTCAGGACAGTGTGCCTGAAGTGTCAGAAGAGCCACCCGGGCTAGTGTAGAGTGGGCCCAATGCGGTGTTGTAACTGTGGCAAGGTGGGCCACATGTCTAGAGAATGTCAGAAGCCGTGTCAGAACCGCTGCTTCAATTGCAATGAGGTGGGACACTTTGCCAATAGATGCCGAGCTGCGAGCAAGACTTCAGCCAGAGTTACACCGAGGGTCTTTGCCCTTTTTGAGCCAGATGATGCTGCCCAGCCATCAGTAATTATAGGTAATATTTTTGTTTATGGTATGGCAGCTTATACCTTGATTGATACGGGCGCTACACACTCGTTTGTGTCAACGAATTTTGTTGTTAAGGCAAAATTGGAGTACAGTCTCGCCGAACGACATTATGATGTGACCTTGCCATTAGGGGAACATTTGTATTTAAATAGGTGGTGCGGGGCAATGTGGTGACAATGGAGAAGAAACAGTTATATGCTGAGCTAGTCATACTTCATATGAGCGGTTATGAGGTGATCTTGGGAATGGACTAGCTGTTCAGACATCATGTGAAGATTGACTGAAGGACCAGAGAGGTTCATTTTCGGCCCCCGGGCAGGGAGAGCTACACATTTAAAGCAGGTAAAGGTCTTGCCAGGATTTCTGCTATTTATTCTCGTTAGAGTCCACGGTTGTTGCCCAAGGGTTGCCAGGGGTTTTTGGCAAGTGTCGGGGATGCGCAGTCATAGGGTGATACTCGGATACAAGATATTCTTGTTGTGCAGGAGTTGCCGGAGGTATTTCGTGATGATTTACCAGGATTGCCCCCTGTTAGGGAGATCGAATTCGAGATAGATGTTTTCGCAGGTGCCGAGCCGGTGTGTAACACCCCACGAAAACCCCACGTTTCCCGATGTGCTACAGTGCATCTACACACTACACACACTAACACTTGACATAGCTCACTCAATTTAATACGCTTTTGTTTTCAATTCATTTTCAAAAAGAACATTTGTGAGTATGAAAATTTTTGACTCGATTCGAAAACAACTCGCGTCCCGAAGAGGGGACACGAAATCCTCAGCATAAAAGCTACGCAGCGGGAAAAGAAAACCATTTAAAACCATTTGAGATAAAACGGTACGACTTGAAAACCTAGGAAAGAATCCCACGCACCCCACGAACTACCCAGTTCGGTCCCAAGCACTCACGTCCCCACTCCGACACCC
Source organism: Begonia peltatifolia (assembly GCA_022433055.1). Lineage (NCBI taxonomy): Eukaryota > Viridiplantae > Streptophyta > Magnoliopsida > Cucurbitales > Begoniaceae > Begonia > Begonia peltatifolia. Next base: position 7,400,791 of record CM039519.1, on the reverse strand, counting down.
TGCGTACACCTTCGCGGTGCGGCACATGCCAACCCAACGTCACTGTATCTTGCGCCCGTTCACAGCGCCGCGTGCCCCATGCACCCTGCCTCTGTACAGCACGTCCGCGCGCACGCCCTCACCCGGCGCCGCGTGACCCGTGTGCACCCGCAGGGCCGCGTGCCCCGCGCACCTGCGATCACGCCGCACTTCCACGCTCATCTACCCTTTTTCTAGCATTTACTGTTCACACCTCAACCTATTTCGTATCTCCTCGACTCCCAACCTCTCTCCCGAAATTTCGGCAGAGTAACGGCTAAAACCTGACTATCCCAAAATTTAAACCTTGCACACAATTCACCATAATCCAACAATGTTTATCTATCCATCATCCAGAGAAATCACCATAACCAAATCAGAATAAGAAGACAACAAGCACCCATCAAATACAAATGAAGCAAGTCCCCCAAAACACTACAACCCCTCTATACAATCTCAAAAAAGATCAATGTCTATACAACCCCGCTATCGACACAAATACCCAACACGAAATAATAAATCCACTATCACCTACCACCACCACGGGTCGGGTCGCCCTAACAAAAATCCGCCATCCGGTGCCTCGGGTGCACGCCGCCAACCATCCTACGCCTCTGGACTAGGCTCTCAAGGCTCACCAGCAATATCGTCAGCACCTACACCACAGAACACACAACATAAGCCTAACGCTCAGTAAGTAATGCGATATGAAAGTAAAAGTCGACAATGCAATCCTATCACATGCAGTCTCTATACTCACACTCATGTTGTCACATCTGTGATGCGTAGTGCAGCCACACCAGGGTAAGGAGGAACCTCACGCCACCCTACACCCTGACACGTCGCCACCGTCCAGGACTCCCCAACAACGAGGCCCACAAGGTACTCACACGCATCACCACACGGTAACCACATCAGGGTAAGGGTGTACCTCGCGCCACTCTACACCTTGACACGTCGCCCCCGTCCCAGCCTCCCCAGCACGGGGCCATAGTTGTCACACACACAAAGTTTCGCGACAGCCCAGCCGGCCCACTCCTCAAGTAGGATCCGCGAATGGTGTTGCACCGGCCCACACACTAACGGGATCCGCGGTACCACCGCCACACGTCTCACCTCATACATCAAAACATGCTAAAAATCATTTTCGTTCCCCTTTTTAAAAGTATGATGCATGTCAAACAATACACACGCACACCACAATCATTCACATAAATCCTAAAGTTTTACAGTGTAGGCCCATTTGGGCAAAACACACGCATGCACTACTTACCTGGCGTCCTAAGCTCGCTCGACGCACAGCTTCGCCAAAAGAAAGCCTCAACCTAAAACACAACCAAACCCTCATCAGTACCTATCTCAAAATTTGCCAAATAGCTAAAAATAACCTTCCTTAACTACACTCATGAAATTCCAACTAAAACGGTCCATTGGTTTGGTTTGGCCGAAAACCAGCCCAACGTTCGGATGAGCATAACTTTTGCGTCCGTCAACGGAATCAAACGATTCAAGTGGCTAAACGTTCCCTTAGGAACCTAGTTTAACATCCCAAGACGGATTTTAAAATGGTAAGCCGCAGACAGGCAAAAAATGCCAAAAATCAAATCTGCCATTTTTTTATAAAATTTAAACCTTTGTTTTTCTTCAACCAAAACTCACTCGATTCAGCCTTTACGCACCAAAACAGGCATGCCCCTACCACACGTTGAAATTCCACGAAAAATGGTCTCAAAGTTGACTTGGACCAAAATCCGGCCTAAACTTCTGACGCGCATAACTTTTGCGTCGAATATCGGAATCGAGCGATTTCAGCGGCCGTACGTCTCTTTAATAACCGATTTCATCCCATAATAATAGAATTGGAAACGATCAACCAAAGCAAGGTCAAAATGGCTAAAAACCGAACTGCCCCTGCACGAAAAATGGTTGATTTTTGATTTCAATCTTTCATTTACGAACCTCTACACACAACTAGCCCTATTTCGTACATATCTCTCGGCCAAGCTCACCGCAATTGCAAGGAGGCCGAGCACTAAGCTCGGCCAAAATAGGAAACCGACAGGGCTCCCTTCGGTTTCCCTTAAACTCGCGGCATTACCCTCGTGCTACACTATAACCTTGCGGCCAATTCCATCAATGATGAAAGTGGGCTGAGCACTAAGCTCGGCTAAACCAAAAATAATGAGGCGGGCAGCAAGAGGGGAAAGACTTACCGAGCAATGAAGTTCTGCACACAACGGGAAAAAATGACTCCAGCAAGGCGCCCAAATCGTCAGTGGCAGACTTGGTTGGAAATTTGCCCTTCGCAGTCGTCGACCGAAACACTCGGCTCTCACTTCGGGGACTCGAGCTGTTGAAACCAGACGGCTTCGGTTTGTCGGGACAGCAGCACCGGCTCGCAACTCGCACCTCGCGCCCACGCTCGTCGACCGTCGATCGCAGCTCCGACTACGGCACGCGATCGCCCTCTCTCGGCACTCAGGTGTTTGCAAGAATCAGCCGAATGGCTTCTTCCCGAAGCCATTCGGGTGATTTCATATTTTGTTTTTTTTTTTTTGTTTTTTTTTATCAATTACAAAATTACAAAACTGCCCTCACGTGTTTCAATCTTCCGTGATTTCATTAATTTCTCGACCTCCCGACTTCAAATTCTGAAAACCATCGTAAAAGTAGGCTCCGAGTTTTATAATTTAAATTTTCCGTTGAAATATTTTTCTCAAAACTCCGACCGAGATTAAACAAAAATTTCGAGAATTAAAAATTAAAATTCAAAATTTTTGGGTTATTACACAGTGTGCAAGAACCCGTATAGGTTAGCACCTACCGAACTTAAGGAGCTGAAGGCTCAGTTGGAGGAGTTGACGGATAAGGGCTTTATACACCTTAGTTTTTCACCTTGGGGCACGCTAGTTTTGTTCGTCAAAAAGAAGGACGGATCCCTATGAATGTTATCGACTATAGGGAGTTGAATAAGTTGACGGTGAAGAACATGTATCCATTGTCGAGGATTGATGATTTGTTTGATCAGCTACAGGGTGCCCGAGTGTTTTCTAAGATTGACTTGAGGTCCAGCTATCATTAGTTGACAGCAAAGGGAGAGGATGTACCGAAGACGGCCTTCAGAACGAGGTACGAGCATTTTGAGTTCCTGGTTATATCCTTCGGGTTGACCAATGCCCCTGTAGCATTTATGGATCTGATGCACTGGGTGTTCAGGGAGTACCTGGACAAGTTTGTGATCGTGTTTATCGACGACATTCTGATTTATTCGCGGAGTGAGGAAGAGCACAGGGAGCACTTGAGGACCGTATTGACTATTCTGAGCCAGCATTAGCTGTACGCTAGGTTCTCAAAGTGCAAGTTTTGGTTGGACAGGATTCACTTCTTGGGGCATGTTGTTTCCTCTGAGGGTATTTCAGTTGATCCGGTGAAAGTTCAGGCTGTAAAAGAGTGGCCGCGGCCGACCAATGCTAGCAAGATACGCAGTTTTCTAGGGTTGGCTGGATATTATCAGAGATTATTGAGGGGTTCTGTAAGATCTCAGCTCCCTTGACCCGGCTGACTAGAAAGAATGCGAAGTATGAATGGACCGACAGGTGTGAGGACAGCTTTCAGACATTGAAGCAGAGATTAACTACGGCTCCTATACTGACGCTAGCCGTGGAAGGAGAGAAATTCTACATTTATTGTGATGCCTACAGGATTGGTTTGGAGTGTGTTTTGATGTAGGGTGGGAGAGTCATTGCCTATGCCTTTAGGCAGTTAAAGGCGTACGAGCAGAATTATCCCACTCACGATTTGGAGCTGGCAGCTGTTGTATTTGCACTCAAGATTTGAAGGCATTACCTTTATGGGCAGCAGTGCGAGATTTACTCAAACCATCAGAGTTTGAGGTACATTTTCACGCAGAAGGAGCTGAATTTGAGACAGAGGAGATGACTCGAGCTGGTCAAGGATTACGATGTGGAGATCAAGTACCACCCGAGAAACGCGAACGTGATGGCAGACGCCTTGAGTCGGGTGACAGCTTCGACTTCTGCCATGACTTCGATAGGGCCTATGGAGTTAATGACAGAGATGTAGAGTTTTGGCCTAGAGGTGGTTTTTGATCTGGCCGCCACTCTCTCGACCTTGTCGTTGACGCCGACTATTCTGAACAGGATCAGACAGGCCCAAAAGACTTACTCATAATGTAGCGAGCTGAAGGCGAGTAGGGATAATTGTGTGGATGATGACCTACCCTTGGGATAATTATTTGAATTGTATTTCAATTTTTAGATTGTGCATTATAGAATAATAGGTGTTTGGAGATAGAGGTTATATGCACATGTTTTGAGTTCTATTATGTTTGGATATTGGATATTAGGTGGTGTTCATGCTGGTCGATGGATGTTAAGAGGATAGGTTATCTTAGTTGTTGATTTGGAAGTTAAGTGCATAGAGTTACACTTGATGATCTTGTGGTTGTTTATTTAGTATTTAAAAATAGAAATTTATGGATTTGGTTATATGTGGTGGTTGTGAATTAGAATTGTAAATCGTGATTGATAACTTATAACTTTATGCTTTAGAATTTCAGGAAAACGGAATCGATCGGGTTGGATCGAATAGCTAAGGACGCCAGGTAAGTAGTGCATGCATGTGTTTTGCCCAAGCGGGCCTACATTGTAGAACTTTAGGATTTATGTTGTTGATTGTAGTGTGCGTGCGTATTGTTTGACAGACATCATTTTTTTTAAAAACGTGAACGAAAATGATTTTTAGCATAATTTGAGTATGTGGTAAGATGTATGGTGGTGGTACCGCGGATCCCGGTAGTGTGCCGGTCGGTGCTTCACTAGTATCGGATTCCACTTGAGGGGTGGGCCGGCTGGGCCGTCATGCGGCGTGAATGTGTTGACGGTGAAGGTATGGGCAGTGGCACCGCGGATCCTATTAATGTGTGGGCCGGTGCAACACCAGTCGCGGATCCTACTTGAGGGGTGGGCCGGCTGGGCTGTTGCGAAATGTGTGTGTGTGGGGCAACTGTGGCCCCGTGCTGGGGAGGTTGGGACGCAGGCGATGTGTCAGGGTGCAGAGTGGCGCGAGGTACACCCTTACCTTAATGTGGTTGCCGTGTGGTGATGCGTGTGTGTAGCTTATGGGCCTCGTTGCTGGGGAGTCTGGGACGGTGGCGACGTGTCAGGGTGTAGGGTGGCGTGAGGTTCCTTCTTACCCTGGTGCGGCTGCACTACACGTCACAGATGTGATGTAATAACCTAGAAATTTTGATTTTTAATTTTTAATTTAATCTTGGTTGGAGTTTTGAGAAATATTTCAACGAGAAAATTTAAATTTACAAGATTCGGAGCCTACTTTTGCGAAGGTTTTCGGAATTTAAAGTCGGGAGGTCGAGAAATTAACAAAATCACGGAAGATTAAAACACGTGAGGGCAGTTTTGTAATTTGTAAATTATTAAAGAAAAAAAAAAGATGTTATATGGTGGAATGGCTTCGGGTGGAAGCCATTCCACCATGTGTCGCGTGGCCGAGAAAGCGAGACCGAGAGGGAGAGCGCGAGTAGCTGTGAGAGAGAGAGAGAGGCGGTGGTCTGTCGACGCCGACGACGGAGAAGAATCGATCGCTAGTTCGCCGAGAGGACTGCGGTGGGGGGGAGCGTGTTCGGTTTCCCAAGCTGAAAACTGAAGGTATGTTTCCTTCCCTGCTCTGATTTTATTCGACAGAATTTATGGCCGTCTTCCCACTATCTATCTGAAGGTTAAGCCGAACTTTGGGTTAGTGTACGCGGCGTGTATGTGCCTCGTGATCGGAGGCAGCAGGGCACAGGACCGAGAGCTCCGAACACCCCCCCCCCCCCCCCCAATCCTGTTTTCTTTAATCTATTCTGTTGGTCGAGGGGAAGAGTGTGTGATGCTGCTCTCCTTTCCTACCAACCGATGGTGGGAATTGTCGATAATTGTTGGGTTAAGAGTTTGGTGGGGAGCATCGGTGGCTGAAAGAAGGGGAGGATAAACCGATGGGCTGTGATTTTCAAAATTTAGTTTTTTGAATTGGAGACCTTCAATTTTAGTTAGTTCATGTTTAATAGATTAGAATGTGATGGATTGGCGGAGAAATTTGTGAAAGTTCGGGTTAAGTTTGAATTTCAGATTTTTCGTATAAAAAAAATAGATTATGTTTTCGGCCGTTTCGGCCTGGTTTCAGTTGATTGTTTCAAATTTTATTTTTGTGGGTTAAAATAGGTTGTTGGAAGGATGTATGGCCACTGGAATCGTTTGAATCCGATATCCGACGCGAAAGTTATGCGCGTCAGAAGTTTATGTCAGATTTTGATCCAAGTCAAATTAGCGAGCGTCTTTCATAGAAATTCGATGTGTGAGAGTAGCATAGCCATTTTTGATGCGTATAACTAGTGGCGAGTGAGTTTTGGTTGAAGAGAAGTGAAAAAGTGAAATTTGATAAAAGTGGCAGATTCGGTTTTTAGCATTTTTCGTCTTTCCAAGGCTCACCGTTTTAAAATCCGTTTTTCGTAGAATTTTGAAGTGTGATAATGGCATGTCTGTTTTTAGTGCGTAAAAGCTGAATCGAGTGAGTTTTGGTTGAAGAAAAACAAATGTTGAAATTTTATAAAAAAATGGCAGATTCGGTTTTTGGCATTTTTTGCCTATCTGCGGCTTACCGTTTTAAAAATCCGTCTTAGTATGTTAAACTAGGTTCCTAAGGGGACGTTTAGCCACTTGAATCGTTCGATTCCGTTGACGGACGCAAAAGTTATGCGCGTCCGAACTTTGTGCTGGTTTTTGGCCAAACCAAACCAACGGACCGTTTTAGTTGGAATTTTATGAGTGTAGTTAAGGAATGTTATTTTTAGCTATTTGGTGAATTTTGAGATAAATACTGATGAGAGATTGGTTGTGTTTTAGGTTGAGGCCTTCTTTTGGCGAAGCTGCATGTCGAGCGAGCTTAGGACGCTAGGTAAGTAGTGCATGTATGTGTTTGGCCCAAGTGGGCCTACACTGTAGAACTTTAGGGTTTATGTGATTGATTGTGGTGTGCGTGCGTATTGTTTAACATGCATCATATTTTAAAAACGTGAACGAAAATAGTTTTGAGCATGTTTTGAGTATGTGGTGAGACGTGTGGCGGTGGTACCGCAGATCCCGCTAGTGTGCGGGCCAGTACTTCACCAATCGCGGATCCTATTCGAGGGGTGGGCCAGCTGGACCGTCATGCGACGTGAATGTGTTGACGGTGAGAATATGGGCAGTGGTACCGCGGATCCTACTAGTGTGTGGGCCAGTGCAACACCAGTCGCGGATCCTACTCGAGGGGTGGGCCGACTGGCCTGTCGCGAAACGTGTGGGTGTGGCAACTGTGGCCCCGTCCTGGGGAGGCTGGGACGGGGGCGACGTGTCAGGGTGTAGAGTGGCGTGAGGTACACCCTTACTCTGATGTGGTTGTCGTGTGGTGATGCGTGTGTGTAGCTTGTAGGCCTCGTTGCTGGGGAGTCCGGGACGGTGGCCACTTGTCAGGGTGTAGGGTGGCATGAGTTTTCCCCCTTACCCTAGTGCGACTGCACTACGCGTCACAAATGTGACAACATGAGCGTGAGTGTAGAGACTGCATGTGATAGGATTGCATTGTCGACTTTTACTTTCGTGTCGCATTACTTACTGGGCGTTAGACTTATATTGTGTGTTCTGTGGTGTAGGTGCTGACGATATTGCTGGTGAGCCTCGAGAGCCTAGTCCTGAGGCGTAGGATGGTTGGCGGCGTGCGCCCGAGGCATCGGATGACAGATTTTGTTACGGTGACCCAACCTGTGGTGGTGGTAGGTGATAGTGGATTTATTATTTTATATCGGGTATTTGTGTAGACAGCGGAGTTGTATAGACGTTGATTTTTTTAAGATTGGATAGAGGGGTTGTAGTGTTTTGGGGACGCGTATCTATTGATATATGTTAGAGTATGATATTACTCTATACTGGGGACATTCTTCATTTGTATTTGATGGTTTTCTTTCGTTGTTCTTAAAATCTGATTTTGTTATGGTGATTTTCTCTAGATGGTTGATAGTTAGATATTGTTGGTTTCTAGTGAATTGTGTGCAGGGTTTAAATTTTTGGGATAGTCAGTTTTTAGCCGTTACTCTGCCTAAATTTTGGGAGAGAGGTTGGGAGTCGGGGGGATATGAAATGGGTTGAGATGTGAAGAGTGAATGCTAGAGAAGGGTAGATGAGCGTGGGAGTGCGGCGTGATTGTAGGTGCGCGGGGCACGCGGCCCTACGGGTGCTCACGGGTCGTGCGGCGCCGGGTGCGTGCGTGCGCGCGGACGTGCTGTACAGAGGCAGAGTGCGTTGGGCACGCGACGCTGTGAGCGTGCACGAGACATAGTGAGGTGGAGACGGCACGCGCGGCACCGCGAGGGTGCGCGCGGGGTGTCGAAGTGGGGACGTGAGTGCGCGGTACCCGATTGTGTAGTTCGAGGGGAGCGTTGAATTCTTTCCTAGGATTTCAAGTCTTACCGTTTTATCTTAAACTGTTTTAAATGGTTTTATTTTCTGCTGCATAGTTTTTATGTTGAGGACTTCGTGTTCCCTCTTCGGGAAGCGAGTTGTTTTCAAATCGAGTCGAAAATTTTTCATGCTCACAAATGTTCTTTTGAAAATGATTTGAAAACGAAAAGGGTATTAAATTGAATGAGTATTGTCAAGTGTTAGTGTGTGTAGTGTGTAGATGTACTGTAGCGCACCGGGAACGCGGGGTTTCTCGGGGTGTTACATGTGACAACATGAGTGTGAGTGTAGAGACTGCATGTGATAGGATTGCAACGTTGACTTTTACCTTCATATCGCATTACTTACTGAGCGTTACGCTTATGTTGTGTGTTCTGTGGTGTAGGTGTTGACGATATTGCTGGTGAGCCTCGAGAGCCTAGTACTGAGGCGTAGGATGGTTGGCGGCGTGCGCCCGAGGCACCAGATGACGGATTTCGTTAGGGCAACCCGACCCGTGGTGGTGGTAGGTGATGGTGGATTTATTATTTTATGTCGGGTATTTGTGTAGATAGATGAGTTGTATAGACGTTGATTTTTTTTAGATTGTATAGAGGAGTTGTAGTGTTTTGGGGACGCGTACGTATTGTTATATGTTAGAGTATGATATTACTCTATACTGGGGACTTTCTTCATTTGTATTTGATTGTTTTCTTTCGTTGTCCTTAAACTCTGATTTTGTTAGGGTGATTTTCTCTAGATGGTTGATAGTTAAATATTGTTGGTTTCTGGTGAATTGTGTGCAGGGTTTAAATTTTTGGAATAGTCAATTTTTAGCCGTTACTCTGCTGAAATTTTTGGAGAGAGGTTGGGAGTCGAGGGGATATGGAATGAGTTGAGATGTGAAGAGTGAATGCTAGAGAAGGGTAGATGAGCGTGGGAGTGGGGCGTGATCGCAGGTGTAAGAAGCACGCAGCCCTGCGGGTGCTCACAGGTCGTGCGGCGCCGGGTGAGGGCGTGCGCACAGACGTGCTGTATAGAGGTAGGGTGCGTGGGGCACGCAGCACTGTGAGCGTGCGCGAGACACAGTGACGTGGAGTTGGCACGTACGGTACTGCGAGAGTGTGCGGTACCGGACTGTGTAATTCGAGGGGTGCGTTGGATTTCTTTTCTAGGATTTCAAGTCTTACCATTTTATATTAAACTGTTTTAAATAGTTTTCTTTTCCGCTGCGTAGTTTTTATATTGAGGAGGACTTCGTGCTCCCTCTTCGGGACGCGAGTTGTTTTTGAATCGAGTCGAATATTTTTCTTACTCACAAATGTTCTTTTGAAAATGATTTGAAAACGAAAGAGGTATTAAATTGAGTGAGTTATGTCAAGTGTTAGTGTGTGTAGTGTGTAGATGCACTGTAGCGCACCGGGAACGCGAGGCTTCTAGATGTGTTACACTAATTCCTTAAATAAAACTAATCTCCATATTTCCTCAATCAAGCAATACTAAATATTTAGGAGGTAAAAAAATTCTTCTCTTAAATCCTCAACTTCAATCTAAAATTTTTCAAATAGAATCCAACATTAAAACTTTTCAAAATTTTCTTAGATTTAACATTCCAACATATTTTCCATCACAAGATACTCATCACTTTCAATACTTACTGATCATCTTTGATTTCATTAAAATTTTTCCTATACCAAGATGATTATAAATTCTCACATCATTAAATTTCTCTTCTTTGAGTTATTTTCTAATATGATATCCATTTTCTAGAGTCATGATCAAATCTAGTCACTTGAATATAACTCTACACATAAATTTCATGACTTTCCATTGATTCCATAAAGCCTCAAAATAATATATAATATCATTTCTATGTTTTTGAGTAATTTAAAACATACATAACCGAATAACCACTCAGATATAATCTTTGAATTTTTGAACTAAATCATACAACATACTCAAGCATCTTTTATTTCATCAGCTTCTCATTGATTGACTTTATCCACAATCATAGTTTCTTAACTCAAATTCAACTTCTAAGTACTCAAACAATATTTTTAGTAAATTTTCATGTAATATAAATCTTATCGACAATTGTTATTATAGACATGAATTCACTCATACGTGTCAATTGGGCAATTGCGTTCATAATGACTAGGATAGATATCTCGTATCTAGAAACTAGCAATTCGCCCTGTTAACCTCTGGTGCCAAATAACTCAATTTTCTTTCATTAATTGAGTTAATGGATGAGTTCGTTATAAAACTTGAGAAAATAGGTGTACTCCAAAAAAAGATTCATAAGTGGTTGTTAATGGAGTTGAAGTTATCAATTTCTGACGAGTAGGTATCTTCATTTAAGCATCTTTAAATTTATATTCATCATTCCTTATCTCGTATAATATTCTCAAATTAGTGCATAATATTGTTTTATCTCTTAATTTAAGAATCTTTAATTTGAAAATTTGACTTTTTTTTTAATTACTCAATCATCCAATCGTGATTTGTTCGTATCTTAGGCTGAGTTCTATTATGCGTATTTTAGGATTTATTTAATTCTAAGGAAAGTTATTAATCGAGATCAAGTCTTTTAATCGAGAATAATTATTTTAGCTTTAGCGATCTACATCACAATAATAACTCCAAATTCATAAAACTTGTACTAAAATACAACTTATAATAATTTGAAATCACAAATAAATACGTCAAATTAAAAAAATATATATTAAAATTCAAAACCATATTTAAGATTTTATAAAAGCATTTATAAGAAAAACAATAAAAAAATGTTTTACTTAAAAATATATTACAAAATAATCAAACATATTTTTATCAAAATATAAATTTTAATCACTTGCTGGTCGACAATCTTCCAGGTGCGCACGAGCATATAGATAAGTCTACAGAATCGTTTTATAAACCTAATTGCTCTGATACCAAACTGTAACGCCCCGATTTTAAAATCTTCAATTTCTAAACCCCAGCAACGAGGCCCACAAGCTACACACACGCATCATCACATGGCAACTACATCATGGTAAGGGTGGACCTCGCGCCACTCTACACCCTGACATGTCGCCCCCGTCCCAGCCTCCCCAGCACGGGGCCACAGTTGCCATACACACACGTTTCGCGACAGACCAGCCAGCCCACCCCTCCAGTAGGATCCGCGACTGGTGTTGCACCGGCCCACACACTTGTAGGATCCGCGGTACCATTGCCCATATCCTCACCGTCAACACATTCACGCTGCATGACGGCCCAGCTGGCCCACCCCTCGAGTAGGATCCGCGATTGGTGAAGCACCGGCCCGCACACTAGCGGGATCTGCGGCACCACCGCCACACGTCTCACCACATATTCAAAACATGCTCAAAACTATTTTCGTTCACGTTTTTAAAATATGATGCATGTCAAACAATACGCACGCACACCACAATCAATCACATAAACCCTAAAGTTCTACAGTGTAGGCCCACCTGGGCCAAACACATACATGCACTACTTACCTAGCGTCCTAAGCTCGCTCGACACGCAGTTTCGCCAAAACAAGGCCTCAACCTAAAACACAACCAATCTCTCATCATTATTTATCTCAAAATTCACCAAATAGCTAAAAATAACCTTCCTTAACTATACTCATGAAATTCTAACTAAAACGGTCCATTGGTTTGGTTTGGCCAAAAACCAGCACAAAGTTCGGACGCTCATAACTCTTGTGTCCGTCAACAGAATCGAACGATTCAAGTGGCTAAACGTCCCCTTAGGAACCTAGTTTAACATACTAAGACAGATTTTTAAAACGGTAAGCCGTAAATAGGCAAAAAAATGTCAAAAACCAAATCTGCCATTTTTTATAAAATTTCAACCTTTGTTTTTCTTCAACCAAAACTCACTCGATTCAGCTTTTACACACTAAAAACAGACATGCCACTATCACACGTTGAAATTCCACAAAAAACGGTCACTAATTTGACTTGGACCAAAATCTGACCTAAACTTTCGACGCGCATAACTTTTGCGTCGGATATCGGAATTGAACGATTCAACTGGGCACACGTTCCTCTAACGACCTATTTTTAACCCACAAAACAGAATTTAAAATGATCAACCTAAGCCTAGCCAAAAAAAGAATCTGTTTTTATACGAAAAGTAGCCGAAATTCATCTTCGATCCAAATCTCGCAAATTCTTTCACCAAACAATCACATTTTGATTTATCAATGCACACATCAACAATTTGGAGAGTTCCTACTTAGAAAACAGCATGGCAGCACCAACAACCTTCACAATTTTCTCCCCAAAAACTGAGAATTTCCAATCGATCCATTGAACCAAGCACCCCCTCCCTCATTCCTTCTAATTTTGTCCCCTACTCCCTTGAAATGTAGAGGGTAACACGATCCCACACTCGGCCATTAGAGCAGGACAAAAACCGAAGGGAAATTCCCTATTTCTGGTCGGTTTTGTCGCGGAAGACCTGAACCACACACTGGCTCCAGCACCCGCACACATTACACCCTAATGCTCCGACGACCGAGTCCTACTGTCGGTGAAATCCAAGAACAACCGAGGCCCCCGCGCTCGGTCGACAGAACAAAAGAAAACAAGGGAGAATTTACCTTCGGTTTCTCAGCGCGGGAAGGCAAGGTAGCTTCTCTCTTCAGCTCACCGGAGTACTCTGAGCATCGATGTCTCTTCCTCGGCGGTCGATCGTCGGCGATTGCTCCTCCTCGGTCTCTCTCTCGCTCTCGTTCTCTCGGTCGCGCACAGCACAGGGTGGAATGGCTTCCACCTGAACCCATTCCACCTTGTTATTATTATTATTTTTTTACTTTAAATACAAATTACCAAAATGCCCCTCACGTGTTCCAATCGTCCGTAATTTCGTTAATTTCCCGACCTCCCGACTTTAAATTCTGAACTCCATCGCAAAAGTAGGCTCCGAGTCTAAAAATTTAAATTTCCCGTTGAAATATTTCTCAAAACTCCGACCGAGATTAAAGCAAAAATTTCAGAAATTAAAAATTAAAATTCAAAATTTCTGGGTTATTACACTCCGACATTTGAGGGGCAGATGACAGATCCGACTGCTACGGAAAGATGGATCCACACCATTGAAAACATGTTCAAGTATGCTAATGTGGAGGAAGGGAATATGGTTACATGTTCAACATTCCACCTATCGAACGACGCTCAGAGTTGGTGGGAGACGGTAGAGGCCACCATAGCTACCAGGGACTTGACCTGGAAGAGATTTAAAAAGATGTTTTATGACAAGTATTACAACCGAACGGTCCAAGATGGGAAGAGGTTGGAATTCTTACAGTTAAAGCAGACTGGCCAGTAGCTGAGTACGTCAAACAGTTTGAATCATTGTCCCGGTTTGCAAGCCAATTAGTGAGTAATGAAGAAGAAAAGGCACTACAGTTTGTGCACAGGTTGAAGCCGGAGATATATAGGGCCATGACAATCTCTAGAATTGAGGGGTACCGTATACAAGAGTCGTGGCCAAAGCGTTGGAAGTGGAAGGGCGCAAGCCAAATGTGTGAAACAAGGAGAAGCCACCAAAAGATTCTTTAAGGAGACCACACCACAGACAAGCAGAGGAGGATCTTATTCTGGGACCAAGAGGCCAGGTGGGAAAGTGAATGACTCGAGGGGAGGAAAGAAATTGCAAATGCAGAAGAGGTACCCGCAATGTCCAAAGAGCTTGAAGAGCCATCCGGGAGAATGCAGACAGTTTACAAGCAAATGCTACAATTGCAATGAACCTGGTCATATTTCACGAAACTGCACAAAGCTGAGAGTCAACCGGTGCTTCACCTGTAACGAGACTGATCACATATCTAGGGATTGTCCCGCAGCAAAGAAGGGTTCGGCTAGGATGACGCGCAGGATCTTTGCTATGATAGAGCTCGATGTTGAAGATCGACCAGCTGTTATTTCAGGTACAGTACTAGTTAATACGGTGCCTGCATTTACGTTGATAGGATGAAGAGCATCATATTCCTTTGTTGCTATGGCTTTTGTGGTGAAAGTAAATTTATGGGCTAGACCAGCCGGGTGTACATATGAAGTGAGGCTACCATCTGGTGAGCGCATGCACTCCTATAAAGTGGTGCGTGACAGTATCATATCAATGGGAACTAAGAGCATGCCTGCTGATTTGATTGTGATGGGGAAAACTGGCTATGACGTGATATTTGGCATGGATTGGTTGTTTCGATACTATGCAACGATTGATTGCAGAGCTGTAACTGTTAATTTCCAACCCCCAGGTGTTACGAAATATTCGTTGCAAGCTATGAAGAATGTGAAGAAATTATCTGTAATGGCATCCATCGAGGCTCGGAGATTATTAATGGGTGAGCATTTTTTATTTCTTGGAACAATTTTATATACTCAATTTTGTGTGGAAACAAAACTACAGGATATTGTCGTAGTTCGTGAGTTTTCTTGATGTATTCTAGGACGATTTGCTCGGTTTACCCCCAGACCGAGAAGTCAAGTTTGTGATTGACACATATCCTGGTGCAGAGCCAATATCAAAGAACCCTTACAGGTTTGCTCCTCCAAAACTGAAGGAATTGAAAAAGCACTTGGAAGAACTGTTGGAAAAGGGGTTCATATGCCCGAGCGTTTCACCATGTGTCGCACGAGTCCTATTTGTAAAAATGAAAGACGGATAACTCCGAATATGTATTGACTACAAGGAGCTGAATAAGCTAACCATATAAAATAAGTATCCATTGCCGAGGATAGACGACTTATTTGATCAACTCCAAGGAGCTCGGATTTTCTCGAAGATAGACTTAAGATCGGGGTATTACCAGCTGAAAGTCAAATCACAGGATATCCCGAAGACAGCCTTTCAGATAAGATATGGACACTATGAATTTTTGGTGATGTCGTTCGGACTGACAAACACTCCAACCATTTCAATGGACCTGATGAATCGGGTATTCCGAGAGTATCTAGATAAACTCGTCATTGTATTATCGACGATATCTTGGTTTATTCCCGTAATGAGGACGAACATAAAAAGCATTTGAAGATAGTTCTGGAGACTTTGAAGCAGCATTGGCTGTATGCAAAATTCTCCAAGTGCGAGTTCTTGCTGGATAAGGTCCATTTCCTTGGACATGTGATTTCCGGTGGAAGGATATCGGTGGATCCAGCTAAGATACAGTCGATCAATGAATGACCTAAACCAAAGAATGTCAGTAAGATTTAAAGCTTTCTGGGGTTAGCTAGTTACTACAAGAAGTTTATTGAGGGGTTTTCAAAGATTGCAGCACCCTTGACTCATCTGACAAGAAAAGAAGTCAAGTATGATGGTCAGAAGACTGTGAGAACAGTTTCCAGATACGGAAGCTGAAATTGACTACAGCTCCAGTGTTGACACTTCTGGTGATGGATGAGAAGTTCAGTATTTACTGTGATGCTTCCAGAATCAGATTCGGTTGTGTCTTGATGCAAAACGAAAAGGTGATCACTTATGCTTCAAGGCAGTTAAAGCCTTCTGAGCAAAATTATCCAACCCACGATTTGGAGTTAGCGGCAGTCGTGTTCGCGCTAAAGATCTGGAGGCACTATCTTTATGGACAACAATGTGAGATATATTCAGATCACAAAAGTCTGAAGTACAACTTCACTCAGAAGGAGCTGAATATAAGGCAGAGGCGATGGTTGGAGTTCGTGAAGGATTATGATCTAGAGATCAAATACCACGCCGGCAAAGCTAATGTAATGGCTGATTCATTAAGCCAGATTTCGACCTCAGTTTTGACAATGAATGCCAAGATGTCTAAAGAGTTGAGTATATAATTTCAGAGATTTAATTTGGAGCCAGTTTCAAATGTGGCAGTAGAATTATCAACTTTATCTCTGAAGCTATCAATTTTTGAGAAAATTACAGAAGCTCAACAAGATGACCCAAGGTGCAACGAATTTAGGTCGAGCATAGCATCTAATGACGAAACCGAGTTTAGTTGTTCAGATGATGGAATCTTAAAGTTTCGAAATAGATAGTATGTTCTGAACAATGATCAACTCGGAATGAAATTTTGTCTGAAGCGCACTACTCAAGGTTTTTTGTTCATTCCAGAAGTACCAAGATGTACAGAGACCTTAGACAACATTATTGGTGGCCTAGCATGAAGAAGTCTGTAGCAAGGCATGTAGAGACATGCTTGATCTACCAACAAATCAAGGCTGAGCATCAGAGGCCAGCTAGAAAGTTACAACTATTGCCGGTTCCAGAATGGAAGTGGGATCAAATATCCATGGATTTTGTTGTCGGGTTATCCCGGACGACAAAGGAATTTGATGCGGTGTGGGTGATTGTGGATTGTTTAACCAAATCTGCCCATTTTCTACTGGTGAAGATGACATTCAATACGGACCAGTTCGAGGACCTATACATTCAAGAGATAGTGAGGTTGCACGGAGTACCAATTTCGATTGTGTCGGATAGGGACCCAAGATTCACATCAAAATTCTCAAAGAGTCTACACAAAACAATAGGGACACGACTGAATTTAAGTACAGTCTTTCATCCTCAGACCGACGAACAATATGAACAGACTATTCAGATTTTAGAGGATATGCTTCGAGCCTGTGTACTTGAGTTATAGGGTTCGTGGAGCAAGTATTTACCCTTTGTGGAATTCTCGTACAACAACAGCTATCAGGCTACGATAAGTATGGCCCCCTATGAAGCATTATACGGGAGGAAGTACAGATCGCCCCTCTATTGTGATGAAATCGGTGAAGCCAGCTTGATTAGTCTAGAAATCGTGCAGCAAACGACTGGAAAGATCAAGATTATTCGACAGCAGATATTGACAGCTCGGAGCGACAAAAGAGTTATGCCGATGGAAAAAGGACAGAATTGGAGTTCAAAGTAGTAGATGAAGTTTTCCTAAGAATTTTGCCATTTAAGGGTGTAATGAGGTTTGGGAGGAGGGGTAAGTTGAGCCCAGGATACGTTGAACCATTCCCGATCACAAAGAGAATTGGAAGAACTGCTTACCAACTAGAACTGCCAGCTTCCATGGAAGGAGTTCACAATGTTTTCCACGTGTCGATGCTAAGAAAGTGTCTCAAAGATCCGTCGCATGTTGCGGTTCAGCAGGAGATTGAAGTACAGCCAACCTTAGCGTACGAAAAAAAGATAGTGGAATTTCTGGATTATGCAGTGAAGATCTTACGCAACAAGGAGATTCCACAGGTGAAAGTATTATGGCGTAACCATAACGTAGAAGAAGCAACCTAGGAGCGGCAATATGACATGATGAGCCGATATCCAGAGTGTTTAGGTAGCAAATTTTGGGGACAAAATTTTTGTAAGGAGGGTGGAATGTAACACCCGAAATTTTCTGCTAAAACAAAATTCAGATTTACTTAGAAAACTTCGCGTAAAGCTGGTGTTGCTTCAAAGTCCCGAACACTAATCTCAAGTGCTCTTTATGATCCTACTCACTCTGAGAGTATACCAAAATATCATCGATAAACACTATGACGAATTTATCGAGATATTCATGGAACACTTTGTTCATAAGGTTCATAAAGGCGGCTGAAGCATTTGTCAATCAAAAGGACATCACCAAGAACTCATAGTGTCCGTACCGCATCCAAAAATCCGTCTTGGGAATATCTGCCGCCCTAACCTTCAGCTGGTAATAACCTGATCTCAAATCAATTTTTGAAAATACTCGCGCCTCCTGGAGTTTATCGAATAAATCGTCTATCCTCGGTAGAGGGTACTTATTTTTAATCGTCAGCTTGTTTAACTCCCTGTAGTCGATGCACATTCGCAATGACTCGTTTTTCTTCTTGACAAAGAGGATTGGCATGCCCCACAGTGAAAAGCTCGGGCGTCTAAACCCTTTCTCCACTAGCTCTTCTAATGGCTTCTTCAACTCCTTCAGTTCCGTTGGGGCCAATCTGTAGGGATTCTTTGATACTGGTTCAGCTTCTGGATACACATCTATCGCAAATTCTATTTCCCGATCCAGAGGCAGACCGGGTAAATCATCTAGGAAAACTTCAGGGAAATCTTGAACAACTGAAACATCCTGCGGTCTCGAATCCCTGGAAATTTGCATATCTAAAATGCTGGCGAGAAAACCAAAATACTCACCAGTTAAAACCTGACGAGCACTAACAGGCGCCATCACAAATATTCTCCTAACACCCTTTGCGTCCTGAAAAATATGCTTCCCACCACCTGGCAGTTGAAAACTCACTGTGCCTGCTCTGTAATCGATTATAGCGTAGTGCTTGAATAGCCAATCCATTCCCAATATTGCGTCGTATCCCGTTATATCCATAATGATGAGATCGGCTAATAAATTTTTGCTTCCCACGGACACCACTCTATCTCATACAACCTGATTCGAGTGCATCCTCCCACCAGAAGGTACCATCACTTCGTAGCTACAATTCGTCGATACAGGTCATACGTATAAATTGACCGCGAACGTGGTTACAATAAATGAATGCGTAGCACTAGAGTCAATCAAAGTATAAGCAGGTAAAAAATTCACTGGTATGGTACCTGAACCCACAACTGGCTGCTCCTTATCTCTCAACTCAATCATAGCAAATACTCTCGGGGTTGTGCACGTCAAACCTTTTTTCAAAGTCGGGCAATCCCTGTTGATGTGGCCCACCTCGTTGCAATTAAAACATCAAAATACCTTGGGCTTCAGGTAGTCTTTGGCCACATGTCCGGCTTCATTGCAGTTGTAGTACTTTCCAGAGTTCCATCTGCACTCTCCTGGATGATACTTCATACATTTAGGGCATTGGGGGTACTGTACCGGTCCTTGCAGCCTCTTGCTACTACCCTGGCTACTAGAACCCTCGCTAAATCTTTATGTGCCTCTCTGTTGTGGCAACTGGGAGACACGCTTGCTCTGATGCGGGGCCGCTTCCCTTAAGGATCTCCTGGAAGCTTCTCTCTGATTGATACATTTCATCTCGGCTTCCTTCACCTCTAATGCCTTGGCCACCACCTCGGAGTAAGGCACGTTCCGTATGCCTACTATCTTCACTCCTTTATATATTTCTGGTTTCAGCCCTTGCACAAACTGAAATACCTTATCTTCATTCTGGCTTACTAAATTGCTGGCAAATCAGGACAAAGACTCAAACCGCCAATTGTATTCCGTCACTGAGGTAGTTTGCTTCAACTATAAGCACTCCATCCTCTTCGTTGCCTGTACTGTGCTATTAAAATACTTGTCATAGAAGGCTTTTTTGAATTTCTCCCAAGCCATATATTGAGCATCGAAGCTAGCCTCTATAGACTCCCACCAGAATCGAGCATCCTTTGCTGGGTGGAACGTGGCCAGTAAAACCTTATCCTCCTCTTCCACCTACACATATTTGAACATGCTCTGTATCGTACGGATTCACTCCTCGGCAGCCATCGGGTCTGATAGTTGTCCCTCGAAAGTCGGTGGCCGCAATCTCCAAAATCAGTCACCCGACTGGTCCTGACCAGAGCTAGGCCTGCACCACCCTGTACTTCCCGATTCAGCAACATCCCTAGATGCTGAAACTGCCGATCTACTAACTCTGTCAACCGTCGAATCGTCATCGAATCACTTTCATTCCTCGGTTTGGTTGTATCTCTCGACACTCTTGGACGTCCTGGTCGCCTAGACATGTTGACTACTTTTCCTGAACAATGGTTAATTACCCTCATAAGTGTCTACTAAATTACATTAACTTAAACACTTACAGTTGTCAATGGACGTTGTGTGGCGATAGGCGCTTTTGAGTAATTGTTTGAACGTTTTGACCAAATGGCTCTGATACCAATACTGTAACGCCCCAAAAATTGTCCAAGATTTTCAGTTGGCTACCAACTACTACTCGTCACCATCCCTCACATCCTATACTAAAATTCCTTAAAAACGATTACAGCGGAAGACTTTTAATAAAAATTCGATCAAAATAAATTAAGTTTTTTTAAAGCCAAAAAAGTTCATTTACGGTCGACCCCGAAAATCCCAAGTCGACATTTCATTCGCCTCTACCGGCACAGGTCGACCCTAGCGGTCGACACCTGCTTCCCACTTCTCGGACCGGTCGACACTTCCATTTGGCGATCGACACTTAAGTTGTCTCTGTCCGCGTCGGTTTATCCTCATAGTCGACACTTCTGCTTACTTTACATTACCAGTCAACACTTGAACTCACCGGTCGACACTCCATTGCTCTATGGCTGAGTAGGTCGACCCTCGCGGTCGACACTTATGGGGTTTGGTGGACCCTGATACTTACTGGTCGACACCCCGCACAAGTTTTTACACTGAGCAGTCGACACCTACAGCCATAGGTCGACACCTTGAAGCTCTCTGCCCGCACAAGTCGAACTGTGGGGTCGACACCTGCCTTGTCTGGTCGACCACTAAACCTATCGGTCGACACTTACTTCCCATAAACTTTAACAGAATTCAAACAAAACAAAAACGGTTTTGACTAAACGTTTAAAAGTCATGAATCCACTTCTCAACTCAATTTACAACCTGCTACGCATACCAAAATATTCAACCTAAATTCAAATATCTCTTTTAAATCAAAATAACCAAGTACGACTCAAAATATTTCACCACCCATACTTACACCCGCCATAGTCAAAACGCCTCAATAGCTGGCCCAGTCATCTCACAAGCGTCCTCCTCCAACTCTCTCCTAGTCCTAGGCATGCTCAGGATACTCACTAGCTGATGCGTCGTCACCTACATCACAGAACTCAACTATTAGACTAATGTTAAGTAAGTAATGCATAAAACACACTAAAATCAAACATTTCCTAACACATGCAGTTTCTACAGTTTCGCCTCTACTTTCCTTATCGTCTCTTCCTTACATCTTCTTTATCTTCTTACTACTGGGTTCTTCTTTACGTGCTAGATTAAGGTGACACACCTCACGGTCTGCCTCTCGGGACAAGGCCAACCTCAATCTAGTAAAGTGACACACCTCGCGGTCCACCTCTCGGGACAAGATCACCACGTAAAGCGAAGGAAGAGTACACCTCGCGGTCCACCTCTTGTGACAAAACCACTCAACCCCACCTTTATTATCTTCTTACATATCTTCTCATTTCATTCGTTTCATCTCATCTTACTATTTCATTTCGTAAAAACATGGAAATTCATTTTCATTTCGTCTCGTAAATTAAAACTATGATGCACAATCAATAAAGCATAATATAAAATAAACGTGCAATGCATACTACTGTACTGCGATGTAGGACCGAGGGCAAAACTACTACTACATTACTTACCTGACGTTCTTAACACTCGTATATGAATCTCGTATTTCGTTTGCTAACTGAGAAACCTATAAATTACATAACTATCAGCTTTACAGTCCATGAAATCCACAAAGTCTAAGAAAACAACCTCTATCAACCCATCTAACTAAACTCCCAACATTCTACACAAATTCTGACCAATTTCAGAATTACCTAACTTGTCCAATACTCGTCCGATTCGGACGATTCATAATGCTACGGTTTCCTTAGGACATCTAAATCTCAATGGTCCAATCCACTTCCTAATCGGACCTCCACAAATTGGCCAAATCTGGCCGAGCAGAACCGTTACGTAATGGGGAGGGGGGGAATCATTCCTCCCTCTGTTTTTCTTCTATTTTTTTAATTTAATTTTATTAATTTTAATTATTATTTCGCCCTCAATACGTAACTGTTTAATAAATCTACTATATGGTCAGTGTTCGGATAAAATTTTAAAATTTCTCCTTTACCATTATTGCTGAAATAATTCTTTACCTAACGTTACAAACTTTCCGCTCTCGATTCCGATTCGAACCTCGCCGTTGACCTATAGGAAATTCTGAAAAATTTAATTAATCAAAATTTTTCGGGTGTTACAGCTGTACCCTCTAGAATCACACGAACATTGTGCAGCCCAACAAAAGTGGGTGCCCCGCGTGCGCATCGCGCTGCCCCACTTGCACCTCATACGGCCTGCACCCACCAGCTCGCTGATTTTTCTCTTTTTCCTCATTTTCAACATAAAAACACTTCATAAAAATTACCCTAACTTCATCCAACCTCTCATAACCTATAAACATCATCCAAAATATGCTAAACATAACTTTTCACAAATTTTCAAACCTTTCATATCTCATTAAAACGACCCGAAATACACAACGGAAGTCTAAAAAAATGTGAATGAAAATCTATCATCAAAACATTTTCTATGAAATCATATTCAACACAAAATAGTTCCAATAGTTTCAAAACATAAAAATATAACTATGCATCAAAGTTAGAAACATCACCAATGAGTCAAAATTTCGTCTGACTGTCATAAACGGACCCAATGAGCTCGTTCCTTCAACTGTACCTAATCATCAACTTGAGGTACGTAGTCCTCACCTGAGAGTTCTTCACCTACATCATCAAAGTTTAAACTAATCAGCGTAGAACTCAACAAGAATATATCAATGCAATAAAATATTCGTGCATGCATGATTCTTTTTTAAAACATGAACTTACATTACATTACATTACTGCTCAAGTGACAATATGGTTAAAAGGGCGTGTTAGGGGAGTAGGCTCAGTAATATAAGTTATGTCCTGGGCGTGGACGATTTTCCCTGGTCCCAGAGAAGGATAAATACCAGTAGTCCTTAGGCAAAGACGGTTTTACATAATCCTAGAGAAGAACAAAAATATATATCATTCCCCGTCCCACAACTTAACTAGTACATTACATAACATGTTCTTATCTTTCTTACATCTAACATATGCATAAAACATTTTGCATGATTTTGGGAAAATGTGATGCATGAACATACATGTGCATATAACATAAAACTTATCTCGATGCATAAACATAAGCATTCATCAAGACATTCTTAGCAATACAACAACACCTAACTCTAAACGTATTCTACTAACTTAACTATCCATAATTAAATCTCATAAATCATACATTACCTAGTATCTTTATGATGTAGGCTTTAAGAACAAAACACATGCAATATAAACTTACTTGGTGTCCTTAGCAATATAAAGGTAACTTGAATCCCTTCCTTTTTGTAACTTGTAAACCTAAAGTACATTAGCTTCAAAAATCAACATCACAATACACAATAAACTATTGGTCCTAAGTTCTCTAATGAATTCAACATATCCAATTTTGATTTGGATCCAACTATCCAAAGTACAATAATAATACCAATTTAAATCCAACTCCATAATTCAAAACCAATTCAAGAATTTCAATTCAACTAACAAAAGCTCATTCGTTTTCCATTCAAAATTCTCAGATTTCAACCAAATTTTGGCTAAACTTCAAAATTCATAACTCACTCAATTCTCAACAAAACGCAACGATTCAAAAGCTAAAATTTAACTTAATGTGTCTAGTTTAATATGGTATCATTCATTTATCAGAAGCAAATCAAAACATTGGGCAGAATGAACCAAATCTAAAATTGGCGTGTTTTTTGCTGATTTTCTAACTTAACTTCAACCAATGCTCAAACATGCATAATCATCCATTATCTTTCAATTCTATCCTATTGAATCATCTTATAACATATTTAATAATCACTCAAGAAGAAAACTTGATAAAATTTTTCAGATTTTCATTGATCTTTAAAACCCATAACAAAACCTTTAAACTTCAAAAAAAATGATTAAATCTTTAAAGGAAACCAAACCTACCTTCTAACTTCAAGGAATTGGAAGCTTTGGCGTGGGAAAAATGTTCAGCAATGGAGGAGGGAGAAGATGACTTTTGCATGGAGAATTTTCACTTTAGGGTTTGTGTTTTAACTTAGCACTTTAAGGGGATAACTATCGCTTAAGAGATATTTTAACTTGAAGAGGTTAGGTGGCTACTTCTTAACGAAGTGTAAACCTTTTTGCTTTTCACTTTCAAACACCTAACTACATGTAGTTTTACTCCTTGCATTTCAATGTAAATTGCATTTAACTTTTCAATAGATTATTCACTCTTCTTTTCTTTTTCAAACTTCATTCTTTTTCCTTTTTGACTTTTCAACTTCTATTCTTCACTTCTCCTTCATCTTTTATTTTCATCATTCATTAATTCTACAACAAACTCCATCCAAAATATACACTATATTATATCTAAGTTTTGTACAAAGAAATTCAGGGACAATTTCAAGTTAAAGAAATTTCGGGTGTTTTAAATTTGTTGCAAAATGTCTGGAACTATCAATTGTGCTTCACCAACCTCATTCCAATACAAAGGAGATATGCATTTCCAACTATAAAGTGCCTCATACGTAGCTATATCGATCGTAGACTGAAAGCTATTGTTTTCAAAAAATTCCCCCAACAGCAGATACTTACTCCATTAAACTTGAAATTCCAGTACACAAGCTCTCAGCATATCCTCTAAAATCTGAATTGTTCTTTCAGTCTACCCAATCGTCTAAGGATGAAATGCTATGTACAAATTCAGTTGAGCTCTTATAGCTTTGTTAGACTTTTTAAAAAATTAGAAGTGAACCTAGGATCTCTGTCTAACCCAATCGAGGTTGAAACTGTGTGCACTCTAACAATTTCCTAAATGAACAGTTTATAATGAAGCCCTTCATCCCAGTAAGATATTGTCCGCTTTAGGTTGCCCATACAACCCTCACGGAATTGTTTTGGCGAGAACTTTCCAGTCGATCACCCAATATGGTACTGTTCTCGCCGGAGCACTTTTAACTTAAGAGTTCTTATGGGATTCGTTGTCAATTGTGCTCCAATACGCGTCTTACTATCTTGAGAGGGTTTCCTTACATATGTTTCATTTTCATATACCTCCCCAAGCAATGTGGGATTGTGACGACCCCCTTTTTACGACTCGAGATTTGCCTATACTTGAGTCCGGGATTTGCTTACACTCAGCTTAAATCCTAAGGTTTGCCCCCAACCCAAAATTGGCTCCATAGTAGTGTTCATATGTACACATTCGGGTCATCACAATCACCCCCCATCTGGGGTCCAACGTCCTTGTTTGCCACATTTTCGGTTTGGTACAGACTGTGATACCATTTATAACAAACCCCTTCATCCTAATAAGATATTGTCTGCTGGGTTGCCCATACAAACCTTGCGAATTTGTTTTGGCGAGAACTTTACAGTCGGTCACCCAACATTGTACTTTTCTTGCTGGAGCACTTTTAGCTTCAGAGTTATTATGCAATCCGTTGCTAATTGTGCTCTAAAATGCGTCTTACTATCTTGGTAGGGTTTCCTTATATATGTTTCATTTTCATATACCTCCCCAAGCGATGTGAGATTGTGACGACCCATTTTTACGGCCCGATATTTACCTATACTGGAGTCTTGGATATGCCTACACTCAGATTAGGTCCCGAGATTTTTCCCCCAATCTGTGGTTAGCCCTGTAGTCGTGCTCATACGTACACATTCGGGTCATCACACAGTTTCACAAACTGATTCATAGAAAACGTCATCTTTATGAGTAGAAAGCGGGATGACTTTGTTAATCGATCCACAATTATCCAAATTTCATCATACCATTTCGTTGTCCTGGACATACCAACCACAAAATTCATTGAAATCTGCTCTCATTTCCGTTCTGGAATCAGTAAAGGTAGCAAAGTTCTGGCTGGCCTCTGTTGTTCTCTTTAACTTGCTAACATATAATACACGCTTCCACATGCTTTGCAACATCCCTCTTCATGTTAGGCCACCAAAAATGTTGCTTCAAGTTTGTATATTTTGGTACTTATGGGGATGTACCAAAAAAGTAGACGAGTGTGCCTCACATAATATCTCCTTCTGTAGATCTTTGTCATTTGGAACATACCACCTGTCTCTTAATTTCAAAATACCATCTACAGAATAATTAAAATCTGGAGAATTGATAGATACCTCATTCAGTTTGTAGCTTTGACATTCAGGATCTAACTACTGTGCTTCTTTAATTCTATCTGAAATGGTCAGTTTTAGAGTTATAGCAGAAAGCATGACTGACAATTCTGAAACTATCTCTATAATAAATCCTTGAATTTTTTAATACAACGTGACTTACATTGCTGAAATCACAGGTGGCCCCAATGTAGAAACTCTACTTAGAGCGTCAGCTACCTTATTGGCTTTTCGCGAGTTGTACTTGATCTCAATATCATAATCTTTCACAAATTCTAACCGCCACCTCTGTCTCTTGTTTAAGTCTTTCTGCGTAAAGATGTACTTCAACCTCTTATGATTCAAAAATACATCACATTGTTGTTCATACAAATAATGTGGCCATATTTTCAATGCAAAAACAACTACTGTTAACTCAAGATCATATGTGGGATAGCTGTGTTCATAAGTTTTCAGCTGCCTTGAAACATAAGCCACAACTTTTATGTCTTGCATTAAAACCCCACCTATTATGATCTTTGTAGCATGCTAAATTTGTCGTCTTCTACTGGCAGTGTCAAAACTGGAGCTGTTGTCAATTTCTGTTTCAACTTCTGAAAATTGTCCTCACACTTTGTCAACCACCAGAATTTGACACTTTTCCTTGTCAGGTGAGATAGGGGCATGGCTAGACTCGAAAATCCTTCAATAAATTTTCTGTAACAACCTGTTAAACCAAGGACGCTATGTATATCACAAACGTTTTTGGGTTGTGGCCAATCTAGAACAGCTTGAATCTTTGACAGATCAACAGAAACTCCTTCCTTCAAAATAACGTGCCCAAGAAAGTTAACTCTATCGAGGCAAAACTCGCTTTTAGAAAACTTTGCATAAAGTTAGTGGAGCTTTAGAGTTGACAAAACCACATTTAAATGCTCCATATGTTCTTCTTTAGTCCGACAATAAAACAAAATATCATCAATAAAGACGATAACGAACTTGTCTAAATATTCCCAAAATATATGGTTCATCAAATCCGTAAAAGTTGTAAGAGCATTTATTAAACCAAAAGAAATCACTAAGAATTTGTAATGTCCATACCTAGTTCAAAAGGCAGTCTTAGGAATATCCTCTTGTTTAATCTTCAATTGATAGTATCCAGATGAGAGATCAATCTTTGATAATATCCGTGCACCTTGTAGTTGGTTAAACAAATCATCAATCCGTGGCAGAGGATTTTTGTTCTTTATTGTTAGCTTATTTAGTTCCCTGTAATCGATGCACATCCTCAACGATCCATCTTTTTTCTTAACAAAAATAGCGGGTGCTCCCCAAGGTGAAAAGCTAGGGCGTATGAAATCCTTTTCCACTAATTATTTTAGTTGTACTTTCAATTCGATTGCAGCTATTGAATAAAGATTCTTTGATATTGGCGTTCTTCTGGGATACACGTCGATCATAAATTCTATTTCTCAGTCTAAGGGCAAACTAGGCAAATCATCTAATAAGACTTCTGGGAAATTCTGAACAATTGGTTATTTAAAATGTTTCATCGCTCTATCTCCTAATCTCAATCACACTGGCTAGAAATCTCATACATCCACTTTTCATAAATTTCTGGGCTCTAATGGATGATACTAACGATATGGTATTAGTATTCCTTACCGCTCAAAAGGAATACTTCACATAATTTGGGGGTTGGAAACAAACTGTTCTTGACCTATAGTCAATAGTGGCAAAATACCTAAACAACCAGTCCATTCCAAAAATAACACTGTACCTCTTCATGTCGATGATTATGAGATAAGCATGCAACTTATTATACCGTAAAGATACAATACAACATTGTACTACTTGATCCGAGTGCAAACACTCCTCAGATGGTAACATCACATTATAAAAATGCTCAGCCACCACAGGCAACAAATTTAATTTAACTATGAAGGCCAAATATATAAATGAATGCGTAGCTTCAGAGTCTATCAAAGTATAAGCAGCTACGTTATCAATTAAAATTATACCTGATATCACAGAAGACTGCTCATCACTATCGACTTCTATAAGAGCAAAAACTCTAGGTGTCTTGTTTGTTTTTGTCTAACTTTTATTCCACTTTGGACAGTTCTTGGCAAAATGGTTAGCTTCATTACATTTTAAAACAGTGGTCTGAACCAAGTATACACTCACCAAGATGGTGCCTCTGGCACATTGGACACTGAGGATATTGTGTAGGCCTTTGCACTCGTTTTTCTTTTCCCTTATCATTCTTTCCCTCATTAGGTCTCTTCACCCCTCTTTCTTGTTGTTATTGTTGTTGCACTCCTCTATTTTGTTTTTGTTGAGGCTGAATTTCTCTAAAAAATCTCCTGGTAGACTCCCTTTGTCTGTAAAATTTATGTTCTACCTCTTCCACTTCTAAGGCTATAGCTACCACTTTTTGTAAGGAACATCATAGGTTCCCACTATTTTAACACCTCTGCAAACCTCCACCTTTAGGCCCTTTACAAACTGTTGTACATTGTTCTCATTGCTACTAATCTGGTGAGCAACAAATTTGAATAAAAACTCAAACTAGCGACTTGCTCAACCATAGAGCCAGTTTGACGCAGTTGCACGAACTTCACCATCCTATTCATTTGGACAGTACGGCTGAAATACTTATCATAGAATACCTCCTTAAATTGTTCCCACAACATTTCCCTTACATTAGTTGTGGTCTTTGTGGTGTCTCACCAGAACCTTGCATCCTTTGCGAGATGGAACACAGCGCAAGAAATCTTCTCTCCTTCCTCCAACTTTGCATAGTCGAACATATCTTCCATATTTCGGATCCATTACTCAGCATAAGTGGGATCCATAGCCTATGCATCAAATGTGAGAGGTCAGAATCAGCGAAACCTTTTGCCACTTTGGTCATTTGAAGCACTAGAGCTTGAATTTTTGTGATCTTCTTTATTCAACACCCCGAAAACTCTCCACGTTCCTGGTACGCTCACTACTATTACACACTATGACATCTCAAAACTCAATATGAACTCACTCAATTTAACACCACTTTCATTTCCAAATCATATTCAAAAGAACATTTGTAACTATAAAATTTTTCGACTCGATTAAAAAACAACTCGCATTCCGCAGAGGGAACACGTAATACTCAATATAAATACGCAGTGGAAAATGACAATTTAAAAGAGTTTTGAGTTAAGACAACGAGACTTGAAATTTTGGGAAGGAGTCCGACCCACGCCCCACGCCTCACATCTCCACTTCAGCGCCGCGCGCACCAACTCGACACTGCCGCGTCACGCGCACGCCCGCAGTGCTACGTGCCCCACGCACCCTGCCTCTGCGCTGCACGTCCAAGCGCACGCTCTCACCCGACGCCGCGCAACCCGCGTGCACTCGTAGGGCCACATGCCTTGTGCGTCTGCGGCCACGTCACGCTCCCGCGCTTACCGCCACTCCCTTCGCTCCTCATCGCGCGCACTCCGCACTACTCTGTATCCTCTCAACTCTCTGACTTTTCTCCTAAAAATTTGGCAGAGTAACGCCTAAAAACTGGCTATCCCAAAAAGTCTATCTCTGCACACAGTGCACCAGAAAACTTCAAAAAAATAATCTCATTTTATCTAGAAAATCACTAAAGGGAAAACAGAGTAGAAGAAAATAAATCTAACAACTATCGATGAAGAAAATCTACAATACAGAGCAACGCAATGCTCAATCATATAATATATACATAGGCCCTCAAAACTATCCCAACTACAAGATAGATGCACCCCCATACTTTATACATCATGTAAATTGAATCGTCCTCAAAATTCATCAAGAAAACTAAACTCTGTACACCTCACCCAAAACTCACCACCTCCACGAGTCGGGTCGCCCTAAAAGTCTGCCGTCCGGTGCCTCGATCGAACGTCGTCAACCTTCCTACGCCTAAAGACTAGGCTCTCGGGGCTCACCAGCGACAATATCTACACCTACACCATAGAACACACATTATAAGCCTAACGCTCAGTAAGTAATTCGATATGAAAGTAAAAAACGACAATACAATCCTATCACATGCAGTCTTTACACTTACACTCATGTTGTCACATCTGTGACGCATAGTCCAGCGACACCAAGGTAAGAATGAACCTAGCGCCACCCTACACCCTCACGTCGCTACCATTCCAGACTCCCCAGCAACGAGGCTCACAAGCTACACATACGCATTACCACACATTAACCACGTCAGGGTGAGGGTGAACCTCGCGCCACACTACACCCAAACGTACGTCGTGCTCGTCCCGACCTCCCCAGCAACGAGGCCACAGTTGCCACACAAATACGTTCCTTAACAACCCAGCCGGCTCACTCCTTGAGCGGGATCCGCGGCGTCACTGTCCATCATCCTCACCGTCGACACATACATGCCGCTTGACGGCCCAGCAGGCCCACTTCTCGAGCAAAATCTGTGGTTGGTTACGCAACGGCCCACACAGTAGCAGAATCCGTGGTGCCACCGCCACCCGTCTCACCATCATCTACTCAAAACATGCTCAAAACCATTTGCGTTCCCTTTTCAAAACATGATACATGTCAAACAATACGCACGCACATCAAAATCAAACAATAAAATCCTAATGTTCCTCAGTGTAGGCCCCCCTAGGAAAAACAAATGCATACTACTACTTACTTGTCATCCTAAGCTTTTCTCGGTGCATGTTTTCACCAAAAATCTGGTTCAGCCTATACATAAACAATCACACATCAATCTATGCATCAAAATTTACTAACTATGCTAAAAATCACATCTCTCAACTAAATCCATGAAATTCCAACCAAAACGGGTCACTAATTCGGTTCGGTCGAAAACTTACCTAAACTTCGGACGGGCATAACTTTTGCATCCGTTATCGAAATCAAGCGATTCAAGAGGCTAAACATTCCCTTAGGAACCTAGTTTAACAAAAATGGATCTTAAAACGATAAACTACAGCTAGGTGAAAACACCAAAAACCCAATGTACCCTTCACTGAAAAATTTCACATTTTTGATTTTTCAACAAAACTCACTCAAAACTCGTTTTACGCACTAAAATCCTTCACACTAACATCACACGTCATGAATCCATTAAAAACGATCCCTAATCCGACTCGGTCTAAAATCTGAAATAAACTTCTGACACGCATAAATTTTGCGTCGGTTATCGAATCAAACGATTCCAGTAGCCAAACGTTCCTCTAACAGCTTCATTTAAGCCACTAAAATAGAATTTAAAATGAATAACCGAATCTAGGCCAAAATGGCCAAAAACAAAACCTGTTTTTCCACAAAAAAAATTTGAATTTCAACTTCAACCCGATTTCCACAAATTTCTTCACTAAACAGCCACATTCCAATCAATTATGCATAAACTAACAACACTTTACAGCTTCCCTCTCACAAAATCCGAATGGCATCACAAAACCCTCTCGGTCCTCTCCTCCCTCTCAGACATTTTCTATTCATTGCCAAGCACTTCAAACTAGCTCTTAATTCACCCAAATATTCCGATCAAACCTCACAAAACTAAAAGGAAAACAAACATTACACTCGGCCTTCAAAACAGAGAGAGAGATAGGGGAATGCTCCTTGCTCTCGGTCGGCTTCTGGGTGCAAAAAGGCGGGGCCGCAAGCTGCCTCCAACACACACACCCTAGCTCGCAAAGCACCCTAAAACCCGAGCTCAACCATTGGGAAATTCGAAGGCCACCGAACTCCCAACATTTAGCCGACTAAAACCAAAACAGGTGAGGGGTTTACCTTCGGTCTTTCAGCATGGAAAAGTCAAGCCAGCACCTCCCTTTAGCTCGTTGGAGCACCCTGCACACCGGCGTCACTCTCCGTCGTCGAACGTCAACCACTCACTCTCCGGTTCCCGCTCTCCCTCTCTGTGTTCAGCAGCCGAATGGCTTCACTTCTGTAACACCCCGTATTTTCACAGTACCGATTTTTAGGTTCTCAAGATGATAAACGGCTGAATTCAAGTCGAAATGGAGAGTGAAAAATTTGTAAGGTTTGGTGGGGAATTATTTCGAGGCTAATGGTGAGGAGAAAATTTTAAGAATCTGAGCAGAAGCAGATTGAATGACAGTTGGATTAAAAGATTAAATTGTGAGTGCCAAATTGTAATTAGTTATTATTATTTTAGTTAATTATATATATATATATATATACATATGTTATTAGAGAGGAGAGGATCGGTAGAAACCACCTCTCCCCCCTTCTCTGTTATTTTCTTCCCCCCACCGCACGTTTTTCTTTCGATTTCTCTCCTTCCCACGATCGTTCAGCCGGCGACTTGTTTGTGGTTTCCTCCTCCATTTCAACGGTTCAAGGTAAGCTTAATTAGTTTATGGTTCAATGTTGGTTTAGTGTTGGAATTGAGGGAAAATGTGGTGGATAGAGAATTTGGCTTTTAGTGTTAGAGTGTTTATTTGGGTGGAATATCGATTGTTGTGGGTTATTGGGGATAAATGTGACGGATGGGTGGGGAAGTGAGCGAATTTGAGTGAGGGACCAAGAATGTACGATTTTAACCTCTAATACGGAACTGGATGTGAATTTTCGACCTAACTAGGGACCTTCGTTTTAGAAACCCTTTTGGTTTAGTAAACTAGGTTACGATTGGAGTGTTTAGCCGCTGGAATCGGGTTATTTCGATGACCGACGCAAAAGTTACGCGCATCGAAAGTTTGTTTGATTTTTGGAGCCAAATAGGTTAGTGAGCGATTTTGTTGAGTTCGCGAAGTGTTGTGCTAGTAAGGTGATTTTAGTGTACAGTAGAATAGTGGGATGAATATTGACGGAGAAACCGGTTTTGTTGTAGGTTGAGCAAGTTTCGGATAAAAAGAGCACCACGGAAAGCTAGTACGCTAGGTAAGTAGTGTATGCATGTGTTTTGCCCAGGTGGGCCTACACCAAGGAATGTTAGGTTCTGTGGGTTGATTGTGATATGCATGTGTATTGTTTGACATGCATCATGTTTTTTTAAGCGGACTCGAAAATGAATTTATGCTTGGTTTTATGTGCGAGTGCGAAGTACGAGATGTGACGAGGACGATGTGTGTGGGCAGCTAGGCTCCGTTGTTAAAGAAACTGAGACGGTGGCGACGTGCGAGGGTGTGGTGTGGCGAGTGCGTCTAGCCTCACCCTGGGATGGCTGCCGCAGTGTGCTTGTGGTAGTGTGCAACTACGGCCTCGTTGCTGGAGGAACCGGGACGATGGCGACGTGCTAGGGGGTGATGTGGCGAGTGCGTCTAGCCTCTCCCTGGAATGGTTGCAGTGCATAGAGTGACGCATGGGTATGGGTGGAAGGCCTCGTTGCTGGAGAAACAAGGACGATGGCGACGTACCAGGGTGGGAGATAGTGAGAGAGTCCAGCCTCACCATGGTGCGGCCGTACCATGCAGCACCGGTTGTGATAACATGAGCGAAAACGTAGAAACTTCATGTGACAGAATTGCATTGTTGTTTTACGATTCATATTGCACTACTTACTGAACGATAGGCTTACGTTGTGTG
The DNA here is from genome assembly GCA_022433055.1 of Begonia peltatifolia. NCBI lineage: Eukaryota > Viridiplantae > Streptophyta > Magnoliopsida > Cucurbitales > Begoniaceae > Begonia > Begonia peltatifolia. The sequence continues at coordinate 7,366,832 of CM039519.1, read as the reverse complement.
GTCTGTGGTGTTGGTGCAGAGATCCCTGAGGGTGAGTTGCCGGAGCCTTGAGGGACGAGTAGGCGATTGGCGGCGTACTACCGTGTGCCAGCAGGTGGAGCTTGTCGCGGCGGGCCAACCCGTGGAGCAATGCCGGGAGGTAGATTTCTGGAAGTAGTGTTTTGGTGTGGTCTATGTCGAGTGTATAGGTTTTGAGGCATAGATGGATGTGGGTGTCGATAGTCGGGATCAATGTATAAGTGCATTTTGGAATTTGTTGGAAATAATTAAATGAATGATTCAGGTTTTCAATCAGTTGTTATCATTCAGAGAAGTTTTTGTGTCATTACTTCTTAGAACCGCTGTTATTTTAGGTTGCTGGTGTGAAGTGTCGACCGAAGTCCATAAGTGTCGACCAGTCGGTGTAAATTGTAGGGTGAGTGTCGACCCCAAGGTTCGACCGGTGCAGGCAGAGGGAAATGAGGTGTCTACCGGTGACTGTGGGTGTCGACCGGTTAGTGCAAAATCAACGAGAGTGTTGACCGCGGGGGTCAACCTGCGCGGACCAAGAAGGTCAAAGTGTCGACTTGTGAAAGCAGGTGTTGACCACCCTCCGAGTTGAACGTAGAAGTGTCGGCCTGTGATTCCTAGTGTCGACCGACGAGAAGACCCGAAGGAAACGCTGTGTCAACCGGCATTCACCAATGTCGACTAAGGGAAACCCGAGAAGACCCAGGTGTCGATTGGCGTTTGCCAGTGTCAACCAATGGAAACCCGAGACGATCCAGTTGTCGACCTGCGTTTGCAGGTGTCGACCGGTCTCTATATTTCTATATTTTAAAAAGGTGAAGTCTATTTGAACCGATTTTAAATTAGTTTTTCCACTGCGGCTTTTCTTAAATAATTTTCGAAGACATCGTTTTGAGTCAAGGAACCAAAAGTTTTAAATTTTGTACGAAATAATTGGAGTGAGAAGCGAGTGTACGGTTGGCGACTCGGGTCCGTAGACGACTCGGGGGCGTTAAAGAGGTTGTATCGGAGCAGTAAACGTACAGGAAGCGGGTAGGTTTTTGGAGCGTTACAATTATAGTATCAGAGTCTTTACCCAACCGGAAGTGTGGCTGACGAGTAGTTCGGACCCTCGGACTAGGGTGAGATTGTGAAGGCAAGACGGTCTGTCAAAATTCCCACACAGCTTGGGGGAATGGGTAGGAGGGACGGTTAATAGGTGGGAAGAGGCTATGTTACGAGTGTAGAAGCAACGGGGTCGACGTCCTTTGATGGATCTCCTAATACCACCAGCCGATGCATGAAAGTGCTCCACCAACTGTAACTATTTCTTAGAGGCTTAGTAGTTTCGTTTTAGACTCATTCGATGTTGTGGTGTACAGGTTTAACATTATGGTTAGAGAGACGCGTAGAGCGGTAGGCGATATGGATGATGCCATTAGACAGCTTACCGAATTGGTCAACCACCAATCGCGACAGATAGAGCGCTTTATGAGTTGGGAGGACCAGGGCCAGTCTAGTGCCCAGACTTTGACGGATCGTGGGGGTGATAGGTTGCACCGGCTCAGACCCCCAGTGTTCGACGAAGTATCTTTGGACCTAATCAATGCTGAGAAGTGGATTCGAAGTATGCAAGCATGATAGATTACACCAAAGTATAGGAATAGGACAGGGTATCCAGTGTGGCATTCCACTTTGCCAAGAACGCCCGATTTTAGTGGGATTCGGTGAAGGCGACCACCGATGTGAAGTCCATGACTTGGGAGGAATTTATGACAATGTTTTTTGGCAAGTATTTTAGCCAGTCAGTTAGAACCCAGAAGATGGTGTAGTTTGCCAAGTTGAGGCAGACAGGTACAGTGGCCGAATATGTTAGACAATTCGAGGCGCTATCTCGGTTTGCTAGGACGAAGCTTCCCAGTTTCAGAGATTTTCCTAGTGAACAACCTAGGAGGTATTTCAAGGAAGTGTTGCCACAATCGAGCGGAGAGGAGTCGTCTCAGCGAAAGGACCTGAAGAGGTCTAGTGACAACTCCAGCAGTCAGGGGAGCAACAAGCGGCCTCAAGGACCTAGGCAGTTTCCGGTATGCCCAAAATGCCAAAGGAGTCATGCCGGTGAGTGCAGGGGAGGTGCAAGGCGATGTTACAACTGTGGCGAGGTGGGCCACATGTCCAGACACTATAAGAAGCCGCGACAGAATCGGTGCTTCAACTGCAACGAAGTGGGGCATTTGGCTAGGAGTTGCTCGAATTTGAGCAAGGCCCCAGCGAGAGTGACACCAAGAGTCTTCCCCCTCATTGAGCCGGACGATGCCCCCAGACCATCGGTGATTTCAGGTAATATTCTTACTCCGGGCATGACAGCTTATACCCTTGTCGATACAGGTGCTACTCACTCGTTTGTGTCCACTGCCTTCGTGGTCAAGCCAAATCTAGTGTCCAGCTACCCTGGGTAGTTCTATGATGTATTGTAGCCGTCTGGGGAGCGCCTATACTCAGATTAAGTGGTACAAGGTGATATTGTGACAGTGGGAGAAAATCGGCTGTACGCGGATCTGATCATACTCGATATGAAGGGGTATGAGGCTATTTTGGGGATGGATTGGCTGTCTAGGCCTTTTGTCACGATAGATTGTAGGACTAGAGAGATCCCTTTCAACTCCCGAGTAGAGAGGGTTGCTTCTTCAGGGCGGGAAAGGGTTTGAGCAAAATCCCAGCAGTGTCCTCTATGAGAGCCCAACAGTTGTTACGAGGTGGATGCATGGGCTTCTTGGCTAGTGTCATGGACGTGCAGCTTCGGGGCAAGGCTTAACTCCATGAAAACATCCCCATTGTGCAGGATTTTTCGGGCGTATTTCTTGAGGATCTGTCAGGTGTGCCCCCTGACAGGGAAATTGAGTTCGTTATCGACATGTACCCTGGAGCTGAGCCATTGTGCAAGAACCCGTACAGGCTGGCGCCTATCGAGTTGAAGGAGTTAAGGACACAATTAGACGAGTTGACGGATAAGGGCTTCATACGCCCTAGTTTTTCACCGTTGGGAGCACCGGTGCTTTTTGTTAAGAAGATGGACAGATCTCTACGCATGTGTGTTGACTATCGGGAACTGAACAAGTTGATGGTGAAGAATAAATACCCGTTGCAAAAAATAGATGACCTGTTTGATCAACTTCAAGGGACACGGGTGTTCCCTAAAATTGATTTGAGGTCCGGTTATTATCAGTTGAAGGTCAGGGAAGAAGATGTCCCGAAGACAGCTTTCCGGACGTGGTACGGACACTACGAGTTTTTAGTAATGTTATTCGGGCTGACTAATGCCCCAGCTGGCTTTATGGACCTGATGAACCAAGTATTTAGAGAACAACTGAATAGATTCGTGATAGTATTCGTTGATGACATCCTGATATACTCTCAAAGTGAAGATGAGCACAGAGAGCACTTGAAGATCGTGCTGACGACTCTGGGGCACCATCAACTATATGCTAAGTTCTCTAAGTGCGAATTTTGGCTGGATAGGGTCAAATTTTTAAGGCACGTTATCTCTCGTGATGGTATTTCCGTGGACCCAGTAAAGGTTCAGTCTGTAAAGGAATGGCCACGATTAACCAATGCCAGCGAGATACGTAGTTTTCTAGGGCTGGCAGGATATTACCAGAGATTCATTGAAGGATTTTCCAAGATCACAGCCCCTTTGACTCGATTAACCAGGAAGAACATGATGTATAGCTGGTCCGACGCGTGTGAGGACAGCTTTCAGGCGTTGACCCAGAGGTTTACTACAGCCCTATTGATAGTATTGCCAGTAGAGGGGGAGAAATTTAGCATTTATTGCGACGCCTCCAGGGTAGGCTTGGACTGCGTGCTGATGCAAAATGAAAGGATGATCGCCTATGTTTCAAGGCAACTGAAGCTCTACGAGCAAAATTATCCCATGCATGAGTTGGAGTTGGCAGTGGTGGTTTTCGCACTTAATATCTGGAGGCATTATTTATATGGACAACAATGCGAAGTTTTCTCGGACCATCAGAGTCTGAAATACATCTTCACGCAGAAGGAGCTAAACTTGAGACAAAGGAGGTGGCTTGAGCTGGTTAAAGACTACGACCTGGAAATCAAGTATCATCTAGGAAAAGCAAACGTGGTAGCGGACGCCTTGAGCCGAGTGTCGACTTTGATGTCTGCTATGGTTTTAGCACTACCTACCGAGCTAAGGACTAAGGTACAAGAGTTTGGCCTAGAAGTGGTCTCAGATTTGGCCGCCACGCTATTGGCGATATCGTTGAGGCCGACCATCCTGGAAAGAATTAAGCTGGCCCAAGAGAATGACCCCCAAGTGCAGCGAACTGAAGGCAGGTATGGAGGCTAATACTAACATTGAGCTAAGATATTCGGACGATGGGATTCTGAGGTTTTGGGATAGGTGGTATGTCTCGAAGAATGAAGAGCTAAAGAGAGAGATATTGTCCGAGGCTCACTCGTCTCCTTTCTCTGTGCACCCTAGAAGCACTAAGATGTACTGAGATTTGAAACAACACTATTGGTGGCCCAATATAAAGCGGGAGATAGCCAAGCACGTTGAGGCTTGTGTGGTATGCCAACAGGTAAAGGCAGAACATTAAAGACCATCGGGGATACTTTAGCCATTACCTATACTCGGGTGAGGGCGTACGTGCGGACGTGCTGTACGGAGGCAGGGTGCGTGAGGCATGCGGAGCTGTGAGCTTGCGTGTGATGCGGTGATGTTGAGTTGGCACGCGCAGCACCGAGAGAGTGCGCGCGGGGCGCCGAAGTGGGGACGTGCGCGCGCGGCACCAAATTTGTGTAGTTCGAGGTGTGTATTGGACTCCTTCCTAGAATTTCAAGTTTTGTTGTCTTATTCTTAAAACTACTTTAAATTATCTTTTCCGCTGCATATTTTATATTGAGGAATTACGTGTTCCCTCTTCGGGGCGCATGTTGTTTCGAATCGAGTCGAAAATTTTGATACTTACAAATGTTCTTTTGAATATGATTTGAAAATGAAAGTGGTATTAAATGAGGTGAGTTCGCGTCAAGTTTCTATATGTCATGGTGTGTAGACATAGTGAGCGCACTGGGAATGTGTGGGTTCTCAGGGCGTTATAGTTATGTTATCAGAGCCACGGGGCCGACGTTGTTTAGAGGATTACCTAACACCGCCAGCCACTACACGGGAGCACTCCACCAACTGTAAGTGTTTATATTTAATTTTATTGTAAGAGTAATGTGAGTTTTGTATATTTTAAAGGTAGAAAATGTCAGGAGAGGCAAGGCAGAGATCGACCACGACGAGAGGAGCATAGAGCTGTGGGCGATATGGATGATATCGTCCGGCAGCTTACCGAGTTAGTCCACCACCAGTCTCAGCAGCTGGAGAGATTTATGAGCAGAGACGAGCCGGGTCAGTCTAGTGCCCAGGGTTCAGCTAACAGAGGGGGTGATAGACTGCATAGACTAAGACCCCTGACTTTTGACGAGTCATCTCCAGATCCTCTCAGTGTTGAGAAGTGGATACGGAGTATGGAGAGGATGCTGGGTTATGCAAAGGTGCAGGAGCAGGACAAGTTGTCTAGTGCAGCATTTTATCTGACCAAGGATGCTAGCCATTGGTGTGATACTGTAGTGGCCACGAGAGACGTGGGGACCATGACCTAGGAGGAGTTCAGGTCAGTGTTTTTTGGTAAGTATTTCAGCCACTCTGTCAGGACACAAAAGATGGTGGAGTTTACACAGTTGAGGCAGACCGGCTCTGTGGCTGAGTATGTCCGACAGTTCGAGGCCTTGTTGCGGTTTTCGGGGCATTTAGTGAGCCTCGACGAAAATAAGGTACACTAGTTTGTACAGGGCCTGAAGGCGGATATCTATATGGGCATGCGGATTGTGGGGAATCGAGGCATGCCATACGAGAAGGTGGCAGCGAAAACCCTGGATATTGAGCTGGCTCGTGCGAAACTTCCTAGTTATAGAGGGGTACCCAAGGAGCAGCGTCGGAGGTCATTCAGAGAGTCACTGCCACAGTCGAGTGGAAAGGGGGCGTTCATGCAGAAAGGCCTGAAGAAACCTAGTGACAGTACCATCTCCACAGGTCGGGTCGCCCTAACAATCCGCAGTCTGGTGCCTCAGTCGCGCGGCGCCAATTGTCTTACACCTTAGGACTAAGCTCTCGGGGTTCACCGGTGATAATATCTGCACGTACACCATAGAACACACAACATAAACCTAACGCTCAGTAAGTAATGCGATATGAAAGTAAAAGCCGACAATGCAATCCTATCACATGCAATCTTTACACTCACACTCATTTTGTCACATCTGTGACGCGTAGTGCAGCCGCATTAGGGTGAGGAGGAACCCAGCGCCACCCTACACCTTGACACGTCGCCACCGTCCTGGACTCCCCAGCAACGAGGCCCACAAGCTACACACACGCATCACCATACAATAACCACATCACGGTGAGGGTGTACCTCGCGCACACTACACCCTGACACATTACCCCCGTCCCAGCCTCCCAGCAACGGGGCTACAGTTGTCACACACACATTTCGAGACAGCCCAGCTAGCCCACTCCTCGAGCAGAATCCGCGACTGCTGTTGCACCGGCCCAGACACTAGTAGGATCCACGGTACCACTGTCTATCATCCTCACCGCCGACACATACACGGCACGTGACGGCCCAGCCGGTCAACTCCTTGAGTGGAATCCGCAGTTGGTTACGCGCCAGCCCACACACTAGTAGGATCCGCGGTACCACCGCCACGCGTCTCACCATTTACTCAAAATATATCCAAAACCATTTTCGTTCCCTTTTTAAAACATGATGCATGTTAAACAATACACACACACACACCACAATCAATAACAGAAATCCTAAAGTTCTACAGTCTAGGTCCACTTGGGCAAAACACATGCATGCCTACTTACCTGACGTCTTAATCTCACTTGACGCACAACTTTGCCAAAAAAAAGCCTCAACCTAAAACATAAATAATCACTCATCAATCTTCGCATCAAAATTCACTAAATATGCTAAAAATCACATGCCTTACTAAACCTATGAAATCCCAACTAAAACGAGTCACTAATCTAGTTTGGTCGAAAACCAGCCTAAACATCGGATTCGCATAACTTTTGCCTCCGTTATTGAAATTGAGCAATTCAATAGGCTACACGTTCCTTTAGGAACCTAGTTTAACATACAAAGACGGATCTTAAAATGGTAAGCCGCAGCTAGGTGAAAAAACACAAAAACCAAATCTGCCATTCACCCAAATTTCACATTTTCGTTTCCTTCAACCAAAACTCACTCAAAACTCGCTTTACGCATTAAAATCAGCAATGCTAATATCACGCGTCACAATTTTACTAAAAATGCTCAGTAATTTGACTCGGTCCAAAAATCGACATAAACTTTTGACGCGCAAAACTTTTGCGTCGGACCACGGAATCAAACGATGCTAGCGGTCAAACGTTCCTCTAACAACCAAATTTAATCCACAAAAATAGAATTTAAAACTAATAACCGAAGCTAGGTTGAAACCCCCAAAAACAGAATCTGCTTCTACACAAAACAAAATCTGAATTTTTATTTGAATTCAATTCCACAAATTTCTATACACAATCAGTCACATTTCACTCATTCAAGCATAATCAACTCAGAAATC
>CM039519.1:7302888-7358761 GCA_022433055.1 Begonia peltatifolia | reverse complement strand
TGAAAGGCCGTACTGAAATCTAACCTGGTGCCCATGGCCTTATACAGACTCCTCCAAAACTTATATGTGAATCTAAGGTCTAGATCTGAAACAATCGACATCGAGATCCAATGAAGCTTGACTATCTCCTGAATATATAACTGGGTAAACTGATCCATGGTATAAGTCATCCTCACAGGCAAAAAGTAAAACAACTTTGTCAACCTGTTTACAATCACCCGGATAGCATCATGGCCCTTGGCAGTCCTCGGCAGCCTGACCACAAAATCCATAGTGATCCGCTCCCACTTCCACTCTAGTATTGGCAATGGTTGGAGCATCCCAGACAATCGCTAATGTTTCGCTTTCACCTGCTGGCAGACTATGCAGGTCTCAACATACTCGGCCACTGCTCGCTTCATGTTAGGCCACCAATAATGTTGTTTCAAATCCCTGTACATCTTAATGCTTCCGGGATGCACAGAGAAGGAAGATGAATGGGCCTCTGATAATATCTCCTTCCTCAGCTCCTCATCCTTGGGGACATACCACCTATCCTAAAATTTCAGAATCCCGTCCTTTGAATAGCTGAGCTCAGAATTAGGCCTGGCCTCCATACTCGCCTTCAGCTCGCTACACTTCGAGTTAGTCCCCTAGGCGTGCCTAATCCTGTCCAGAATAGTCGGACTCAACGACAAAGCCGAAAGAGTGGCTGCCAGATTCGAAACTACCTCTAGGCCTAAACTCTGCCTCTTTGTCATCAACTCCATAGGCCTTATCGAAGTCATGGCAGAAGTCGAAGCTGTCACCCGGCTCAAGGCGTTTGCCACAACATTTGCCTTCCCCGGGTGATACTTGATCTCCACATCGTAATCCTTGACAAGCTCGAGCCATCTCCTCTGTCTTAAATTCAGCTCCTTCTACGTGAAAATGTATCTCAGGCTCTGGTGATCTGAGAAAATGTCGCACTGCTGCCCATAAAGGTAATGCCTCTAAATCTTAAGTGCAAATGCAACAGCTGCCAGCTCCAAATCGTGAGTGGGATAATTCTACTTGTAAGTCTTTAACTGCCTAGAGGCATAGGCAATAACTCTCCCACTCTACATCAAAACACGCCCCAAACAAATCCTGCAGGCATCACAATAAATGCAAAACTTCTCTCATTCCACAAGCTGCGTCAGTATAGGAGCTGTAGTCAATCTCTGCTTCAATGTCTGAAAGTTGTCCTCACACTTGTCAACCCATTCATATTTTACATTCTTTTGGGGCAGCCGGCTCAAAGGAGTTGAAATCTTGGAAAACCCCTCAATGAATCTCCGATAATATCCAGCCAACCCTAGAAAACTGCGTATCTCACTAGCACTGGTCGGTCGCGGCCACTCCTTTACAGCCTGAACTTTCACCGGATCAACTGAAATACCCTAAGAGGAAATAACATGCCCCAAGAAGTGGATCATGTGCAGCCAAAACTCGCACTTAGAGAACTTAGCATACAGCTGATGCTGGCTCAGAATAGTCAATACTGTCCTCAAGTGCTCTCTGCACTCCCCCTCACTCCGCGAGTAAATCAAGATGTCGTCGATAAACACGATCACAAATTTGTCCAAGTACTCACTGAAAACTCGGTGCATCAGATCCATAAACGCTGCAGGGCCATTGGTCAGCCCAAAGGACATAACCCGGAACTCAAAATGCCAGTACCTTGTCTTGAAGGCCGTCTTCATTACATCCTCTTCCTTTACCTTCAACTGATGATAACCGGACCTCAGGTCAATCTTAGAAAATACCCGGGCACCCTGTAACTGATCAAACAAATCGCTAATCCTCGGCAATGTATACATGTTCTTTACCGTCAACTTATTCAGCTCCCAATGGTCAATACACATACGTAAGGATCCGTCCTTCTTCTTGACGGATAGAAGTGGCGCGCCCCAAGGTGAAAAACTAGGGCGTATAAAGCCCTTATCCGTCAATTCCTCAAACTGAGCCTTCAGCTCCTTAAGGTCAGTAGGTGCTAACCTGTACGGGTTCTTGCACATTGGCTCGACACTTGGAAAAACATCTATATAGAATACAATCTCCCTGTCAGGGGGCTGCCCTGGCAAATCATCACAAAACACCTCTAGAAACTCCTGCACAACAGGGATATCTTGTAACCGAGTATCATCCTGTAACTGTGCATCCCCGACACTTGCCAGAAATCCCTGACAACCTTTGCTCAACAACCGCGGAGTTTGCTAAGAAAAGATAGCTGAAATCCTGGTAAGACCTTTACCTGCTTTGAAAGTGTAGCTTTCCTCGCCCGGGGGCCGAAAATGAACCTCTCTGGTCCTGCAGTCAATCTTGGCATGATTTCTGAACAGTCAATCCATTCCCAAGATCATCCCATAGCTGCTCATATGGAGTATGACTAGCTCGGCATATAACTACTATTTCCCCACTGTCACCACATTGCCCACACTACCTGTTCTGAATACAAATGTCCCCCTGATGGCAAGGTCACATCATAATGCTACCCGGCGGGGCTGAACTCTAAATTTGCCTTAACAACAAAACTCGTCGACACAAACGAGTGTGTAGCGTCTGTATCAATCAAGGTATAAGCTGGCGCACCAGAAACAAAAATGTTACCTGCTATCATTGATGGCTGGGTAGCATCATCTGGCTCAAAAAGGGTAAAGACTCTCGGTGCAACTCTCGCTGATGTCTTGCTCCTAACTGGAGAATTGTTAGCAAAGTGTCCCACCTCATGGCATTTGAAACAATGGTTCTGATACGGCTTCTGGCACTCTCTAGACATTTGGCCCACCTCGCCAGAGTTATAACACCGCACTGGGCCCACTCTGCACTCGCCAGGGTGACTCGTCTAACACTTAAGCATACTGGAAACTGTCCCGACCCTTGCGTTCTCTTAGTGCTCCCCTGGCTGATGGAACTTTCACTAGGCCTCTTTACTCCTTTCTATATGGACGCCCTCTCTGCACTTGACTGTGGCAGTGACTGTCTGAATGATCTCCAAGGTTGCTCCCTAGGTACCTCCCTATAACTAGGAAGCTTTGCCCGAGTCTCCTCAATATCCAGGGCCTTCGCTACCACCTCCTCGTATGGCATGCCTCGAGTCCCCGTAATCCGCATGCCCATATAGATATCTGGCTTCAGGCCCTATACAAACTGGTGTACCTTATTTTTGTCGAGGCTCACAAAATGCCCCTCAAATTGCGACAATGCCTCGAACTGTCGGACATATTCAGCCACAGTGCCTGTCTGCTTCAGTTGTGCAAACTCCACCATCTTTTGTGTCCTGATAGAGTGGCTGAAATACTTACCAAAGAACAATGTCTTGAACTCCTCCCAAGTCATGGTGCCCATGTCTCTCGTGGCCACCACAGTATCCCACCAATGGCTAGCATCCTTGGCCAGATAGAATGCCGCACTAGACACCTTGTCCTGCTCCTCCACCTCATCATCCTCTCCATACTCCATATCCACTTTTCAGCACTGAGAAGATCCAGAGATGACCTGTCAAAAGTTGGGGGTCTAAGTCTATGCAGCCTATCACCATCTCTGTCAAACAAACCCTGGGCACTGGACTGACAATGGTCGTCCCTGCTCATAAATCTCTCTAGCTGCTGAGACTGGTGGTGGACTAACTCGGTAAGCTGCCGGATAGTATCATCCATATCGCCCGCAGCTCTATCCGTCTCTCGTCGTGGTCGACCCCTGCCTCTCGCCTCTCGCCTCTCCTTACATTTTCTACCTTTAAAATATACAAAACTCACATTAGTCTTACAATAAATTTAAATCTAAACACATACAGTTGGTAGAGTGCTCCCGTGCAGCGGTTGGCGGTGTTAGGTAATCCTCTGAACGACGTTAACCCCGTGGCTCTGATACCATAACTGTAACACCCCGAGAACCCACACGTTCCTGGGGCGCTCACTACGTCTACACACCATGACTTACAGGACTTGACGCAAACTCACTTAATTTACTACCACTTCCATTTTCAAATCATATTCAAAAGAACATTTGTAAGTGTAAAAATTTTCGATTCGATTCAAAAACACTCGTCCCCTAAAGAGGAAACAAGAAATCCTCAATATAAAATACGCAGTGGAAAAAAAAAACAACTTAAAGCAGTTTTAAAAATAAAACGACAAGACTCGAAATCTTAGTAAGGAGTCCAACAAATGCCTCGCGCTACCCAACAAAGTGCCACGCGCTTGAGCAGTGGCCCGCGCACCCCTGGTCCTGCGTCGTACACTACGCGCATACACACTCGACCTTGCGCCGTGCGCGCGCCCACTCGGCCTGCGAGCCGCTCGCCCCGCGCGACCACCTTCCCACTTCGGCGCCCAACGCACACTCTCTCGGCGCCGCAAGCACCCACTCGACACTACTGCGTCACGCGCATGCCCACAGCGTTGCGTACCCCACGCATTCTGCCTCCATGCAGCACGTCCGCACGCACGCCCTCATCCGACGCCGCACGACCCGTGCGCACTCGCAAGGCCCCTTGCGGTCACGCCGTGCTCCAGCGCACACCACCAGTCTCTTCACGCCTCACCGCGCACACAGCGACCTATTCCGTACCCTCTCGTCCCTCCAACCCTTCTCCCAAAAATTCGACAAAGTAACGCCTAAAAACTGGCTATCCCAAAATTTATACCCTGCACACTGTTTGCTAGAAAACTAGAAATGTCCATCCATCAAACTATCCAGAAAATCTGCATAATAAAAATCGAAGTTTAAAGACAATGAAGATCAATCAACTACAAATGAGGAAAGTCCACAGTATAGAGCAATATCATACTCTAACATATAAAAGTACGCATGCGTCCCCAAAACACCACAAACGCTCTATACAATTCTGTACAACCGACGTGTATACAAACTCCTCTAACCACATAAATATCCGGACACAAAACAACAACCCAAGCACATCTCACCATCACCTACCATCTCCACAGGTCAGGTTGCCCTAACAATCCGTAGTTCAGTGCGTCGGTCGCACGCCGCTAACCATCCTACACCTCAGTACTAGGCTTTTGGGGCTCACCAGTGACAATATCTACACCTACACCATAGAACACACAACATAAGCCTAACACTCGGTAAGTAATATGATATGAAAGTAAAAGCCGACAATGCAATTTTATCACATGCAATCTCTACACTGATGTGCCCCAGAAGGCCATCACTCGATCACAAACCAAGGCACGAGTTTTATCAAACCTGTTCACTAACAAGTTCAATTCTTTTGCAGGAATTACGGATGTCGAAGACCTCTTTGTGGATTTGGAATGGGACCCGAGCACAAAGGACAAAGATCAACCCTTGCACTTGCTATCGTGGGAGCTAAAGGTAGAAGCACATGAAGAAGGGATTTGTCTCCCTCGGAATTAATTTGTAATTGAATTTTATTCGGCAAACATTTGCCTTATGTTTTTGTCGGCAAACATTCGCCTTCTTGTAATGTTTTATAGTTGCATGCATCCTTTGGCATTATGATTAGATGTATGTTAAGTTAGATGGTGGTTAGAAGCAACAATTGGGTCGGAGTTTAGCAGCCCACTAATGCAACAAATGGGCCAAAGCCTGAAGAGTGATCTGTTGTGCAAGTGGACCAAGTATGGCCAACCATGTGGCCCATTTCAAAGCCCAAGCCCATTCTAAACTGCAGCCACCTTAGGTCTATAAATACATGGCTATTGGTGTGTGTAAAGGATATTGAATGTATGAGAATAGCTCCTTTCTGTTCAGCCGAATTAGCTTGAAGCTTGGTGAACAATAAGGCTCGGTTCGGTCAAGAACTTAGAAGGAGTGCATCTCCTTGAGCTTTCAAGCTCGAGGTTGCTTGAATAGCCATCGTTCCACTCGTCTTCCCTCTCTTTTCCAGAGAAGGATACACAAAGAGAGTGGCCAGAAACCGGTTCCGTTTGCTGCCGTCTTCCTTCAAAAGAAAAACACGACTCATTCGAGGTGGAATCATGTCAGTTGGTATCAGAGTCATGGATAGCTTCCCCTGAATGTCAGCAAACGAGTGGATTGATCTTTGTTACACATTTTATTTGCTGTTATAAAAAAAAAGAAAAAAGAAAATTTCATTTCGTTCTCTGGTTCGTTATCTGGTTCATTGGTTTTAGAAACAAAGCAAAAACCGGTTCTATTATTTTTGTGCCTAACATATAAGAATCTATTTAATATTGAACACTACCTTTGATATGTTATTATTGGACAAAAATTTAAAACCGGAAACTCGAAACATTTATTCTTCAAAGCTTGGAGCTTATGTTTGATCTGTTAGATGTTCATATTCGTATTTGTGTTTTCTACACAAGTTTTAATCAACTAATTGCTACTGCTTAAGAGGAGGTGCAGGTGAAAATTAAGCACACCCTATAACTTAGCTGCTGTTTGAGGGTAGGTGCAGGCGATAGGTGCAGGCGGTAGGTTCATGTGATAGGTGTTTATTGCTGGACCACTGATATTGTAATTTTATGTTATTATGCATATGGGTGTGCTATGTAGCAGCTACTGTTATTACCTTATTCAGAAAAACCATTCTGTTGTTGATCTGTACTTGGTGATTTAATACTGTTTTTTGTGCTGATATTGTTTTCTGCTGCTTTGTTCCATACCTGCTAACACCTTGGCATAATTACTTTGGTAGAATACTTTGTTTACTTGCCTAATCGGATATCCTACATGATTTGCACACATCCTAGAATCTCTGTGATTATGTTATTATATCCTTACTGTGTGGTTTAATGATAACTGAGTTGATGCGTGATATGAACACTAAAGGAAAAACATGTTTATCAGAATGTGTTAATACCCTGGTAAAACTGTATGCCTAGTTCGCTAGTTGTTTTGGTAACTTTGACCTCTTGAACTTAAAATGATCATAACTTTTGCTATTGGCGTCAAATTTTTACCTGTAAGATATTGAATCGAAGCTCTCTCAGAGCTCTGCCACAACGTCACAAAAACGGCCATTTAAGCCCTCAAATTTGCGTTCCAAGTTTAAGCACCCGGGATCCACTAAATTTTTCCCTTCTTCCTAACACTTATGGTCAATCCAACGTAAGAACACATGTTTCCCCTACAACCTTAGGAAGTCACATGAAGACTAGGAGTGGATTCAACCAAAAATTAAACCCCGATACTATGACTCAAGAACCGAACCGAGGTAAAGACATTCCCCAACCCGAGACCCGTACCCATCAAGAGGGAGAGTCCAGCCTTCAAGGACAACTAAATGGCCTTAATGGAGAAGTTAGTAATTTAAACCAACAACTCAAAGACTTAACCCTTGGTATGAAATTCATAATGGACAATCTCAATAAGATTAACTCCAGAGAGCCCTCTCGAGATGACCTTCCTAGGATGAGACCTGATAACCCTAGGAGAACGGAATACCCTCCCCGGAGATTTCCCGACCAGGATCCTTCTCCAAGGAGTGAGAGGCCATCTAACCCAAGAAGGAAGTTCCAAGACTTTGACTATCATGATGATGATGAGTGGACCCTAGATGAAGAAGAGAATTTCAGGTCTAGTCGTCGAAAGGACTTAGATGATCTTAGAAACATTAAGTTGCATGTTCCGTCATTCAATGGCGCGTGCGATGGTAACACCTTTCTAGATTGGATAGATAAAGTGGAGAAAGTCTTTGACTACTATAAATATTCAGATAAGGTTAAAATCCAACTAGTTTCGGCGAGCTCATGGGATACGCGGCCCTTTGGTGGGCCAACATTAAATCCCAAAGACAGAAAATAGGAGACGACCCTGTCACCACTTGAAGAGTGATGAAGTCCCTCATGACCAAGAGATTCATACCTAGCCAGTACCGACAAAAGCTCTTCATACAAATCCAAAACCTGAGACAAGGAGGTCGATCTGTTGAAGAGTACCTTACTGAGTTTGAGACCTTTAGGATTCGTGGAGATATGGACGAGCCTGAAGAGCAAGTGCTTGCAAGATTTATTCGAGGATTGCACCAAGATATAGGAGACATTGTTGAGTTGCATCCCCTAGAATCCCTTGACACGGTAGTATAAATGGCTATGAAAGTAGATCGACAACTTAGTAGGAAGAGAAAAGCTAGCTTCATCCAGAAATTTCCGCTCAAGACTGCTCCTAAGATCACCCCTCCACAACCAGAACCAAAAAAAACTTTCACCAAAGCTGAGGGAAAGAAACCGTTTCCATGTAGTTGGCCACCCAAAGAATCAAGCAACAAGACCCTAGTAGAAAGTGTCAATTCCTCTAGATCGCGAGACCTTAAATGCTTTAACTGTCATGGCTTGGGTAATTTCATGGTTCGGTGTCCTAATAGAAGAGTGATGATCCTCCAGGAGGACACTGGAGAGTTTACGAGCGAGGACGAATTAGAAGGTATAAAAGAAGATGAGGAGGATAGTGACTCCCAAGAGGAAGTTTTCCACGCCCCTAAAGGATCCATGCTTATGGTCAGAAGACGTGTCTCGTAACTAAGAATTATGAAGAAGACTGTTAGCGTGAGAACATCTTCCATAGCAGGTGTTTCATCAAGGAGAAGTTATGCTCACTGATTAGAGACGGAGGTAGTTGTGCTAACGTTGCCTCCACAGAGTTAGTGACCAAGTTAGGCCTAGTGACCAACACTCACCCCCACCCCTACAAGCTACTTTGGCTAGATGATAAGGATGATGTCAAGGTTACAAGCAAGTGAAAGTTGAATTTGCCCTCGGGAAGTACAAGGACACTGCGATGTTGTGCCTATGAATGCAAGTCATTTACTTTTGGGCCAACCCTGGCAGTTTGACCGGCGGGTAAACCACGACGGCTACACTTACTACTATTCCCTTAAGTTTGAAGGAAAGACCTTTAACTTTGCTCCCATGACCCCCGAACAAATATCTAGAGATGACGCTACAAGAAAGGAAGCCAAGGATAAGGCTAGTTTATTCATGACTAAGAAGGTGATAGAGACGTCTGTTCGTAGAGGAGATCCCCTGATTTTGGCATTGAACACCAAATTGATCTCCTACCCAGGGCCGTATTACCTAATAGACCAGCATATCGAATGAACCCCGAAGAAACCAAGAAGCTGCAGGACCAAGTACAAGAACTTTTGGATAAAGGTTACATAAGAGAGCCCATGAGTCCCTGTGCAGTACCCTCCTTATTAGTTCCCAAGAAAGACGGCACCATGAGGATGTGTGTCGATAGCCGAGTCGTGAACCAAATTACTGTCAAGTATAGATTTCTCATCCCCAAGCTTGCGGACATGTTGGATAAGCTCAGTGCAGCCTCCATTTTCTCTAAAATAGATCTTAAGAGTGGCTACCATCAGATCAGGATGAGGGAAGGCGACGAGTGGAAGACAGCCTTTAAGACAAAATATGGATTATTCGAATGGATGGTAATGCCTTTTGGTTTATCTAACGCCCCAAGTACGTTCATGAGACTCATGCACCATGTGCTTAAATAGTACTTAGGAAAATTTATCATAGTATACTTCGATGACATCTTAGTGTATAGCGTGGACCTCACTCAACACCTCTCCCACCTTAACTCCCTCTTCCAAACCCTTAGAAAGGCTAAACTATTTGGTAACTTAGGGATGTGCTCTTTTGCACAGGACAATGTGTACTTTCTAGGATTTGTCATCTCAAAAGACGGGATGCAAGCGAACGAGGAAAAGATCAATGCCATCAAGGATTGGCCTATATCAAATTCTATCACAGAAATACGCAGCTTTCACTTGCTAGCCTCGTTTTATTGAAGATTCATTAAAGACTTCAGTTCAATAGTTGCTCTGCTTACCGATTGCACTAAGAAAGGGAAAGAGTTCTCTTGGACCCCAGCGTGTCAAAAGAGCTTTGACCTCATCAAAGATAGATTATGTCATTCCCCCGTACTTGCCGTCCCAGATTTCAACAATGCCTTTGAGGTCAAAAGCGATGCATCTGGAGTCGGCATAGGAGCAGTGCTTATGCAAGATGGCAAACCCATGGCATACTTTAGCGAAAAGTTGAAAGGACCCATACTAAATTATTCCACCTACGACAAAGAATTCTACGCAGTTATACGTGCTTTAGAACATTAGCAGCATTACCTCCTATCTCGAGAATTTGTTATCAACACTGATCACCAGGCCCTTAGACATATCAAGAGTCAGGACCCATACTAAATTATTCCACCTACAACAAAGAATTCTACGCAGTTATACGTGCTTTAGAACATTGGCAGCATTACCTCCTACCTCGAGAATTTGTTATCAACACTGATCACCAAGCCCTAAGACATATCAAGAGTCAGGAGAAGCTGAACAAGAGACATGCCAAGTGGGTGGAGTTCTTAGAAAGGTTTCCATACACCCTTAAGTATTTGAAAGGAGAGAATAATGTCATAGCCGATGGCTTCTCTAGAAAGCGCATTCTACTCACCGAATTAGGGTTAGGTTCTTTGGCTTTGAATAGATTAAGGAGATCTATGAAACCGACCCCGATTTTGGACCTTATTACATTAAGTGTATGGACAAGGCCGAAGGCAAAAATTGCCTCATGGATGGCTATTTACTTAAAGCGGGAAAATTGTGCATTCCCCAAGGCAGCTTAAGACGATCCCTAGTCAAATAAGCTCATTGCAGAGGCCTAGCAAGTCACTTCGGAGAGAAAACAACCCTAGAATCGCTTAAGAAACACTTCTATTGGCCTCGCATGATGAAAGATGTGCATCGCATGGTCGAGACATGCGTGATTTGCAAGAAGGCTAAGAGTAAAGTTCTACCTCAAGGCTTATACATGCCCTTACCCATCCCATCACACCCTTGGATAGAGGTTAGTATGGACTTCGTTTTAGGAATACCACAGATCGCCCGGAATAAAGACTCTATAATGGTAGTCGTGGATCGGTTCTCAAAGATGGCACATTTCCTTCCTTGTGCCGCGACCGATGACTCTGTCTTAATAGCTAACCTATATTTTAAAGAGATCATTCGCCTACATGGTATACCGCGTTCTATCGTGTCGGACAGAGACATTAAATTTTTTAGTGCTTTTTGGACCACTTTGTGGAAAAGATTGGGGACTATATTGTATTTCAGCACATTCTTTCATCCCCAAATTGATGGTGAAACAGAAGTCATCAACAGTACCCTAGGTACCCTCTTACACACTGTTGTAGGTAATAAACTGTCTAACTGGGATATTGTACTCCCAGGCTTAGAGTTTGTCTACAACCGCACCCTTCATTCCACTACTCAGCAATCGCCCTTTGAGGTTGCCTACGGGTTTAATCCATATAACCGTTAGATCTTGTTCTATTACCTTTTACAGACCTAGCTAATCCATCAGGAGCGGACAAGGCTGAACGAATTAAGAAATTGCACGAGACTGTACGCAAAGCCATCGAGAAGAGCAATGACAAGGTCGCCAAACACGGTAATAAAGGACAACGAGAAGTTATCTTTAATGAAGGAGACTTACTTTGGTTGTACCTAAGGAAAGAAAGGTTCCCCGCTAAAAGGAAATCCAAGTTGATGCCTAGAGCAGAAGGACCATTCAAGGTGTTAGAAAGAATCAACAATAACTTATTTAAGATAGAGCTATCCGGCGACTACGGAATTTCCTACACCTTTAATGTCCAAGACCTCTTGCTATATAAAGAAGACGATGATGACATCGAAGCGACCCCATTAACGGATTTGGGGTTAAATCTTCTATCACTTACGGAGGATGATGTGCCCCAGAGGGCCATCACTCGATCACAAACCAAGGCACGAGCTTTATCAAACCTGTTAACTAACAAGTTCAATTCTTTTGCAGGAATTACGGGTGTCGAAGGCCTCTTCGCGGATTTGGAATGAGACCCTAGCACAAAGGACAAAGATCAACCCTTGCACTTGCTATCGTGGGAGCTAAAGGTGGAAGCACATGAAGAAGGGATTTGTCTCCCTCGGAATTAATTTGTAATTGAATTTTATTCGGGAAACATTCGCCTTATGTTTTTGTTGGCAAACATTCGTCTTCCAGTAATGTTTTATAGTTGCATGCATCCTTAGGCATTAGGATTACATGTATGTTAAGTTAGATGGTGGTTAGAAGCAACAATTGGGCCGGAGTTTAGCAGCCCACTAATGCAATAAATGAGCCAAAGCTTGAAGAGTGATCTGGTGTGCTAGTGGACCAAGAATGGCCAACCATGTGGCCCATTTCGAAGCCCAAGCCCAATCTAAACTTCAGCCACCCTAGGTCTATAAATACATGGCTATTGGTGTGTGTAAAGATTGTTGAATATATGAGAATAGCCTCTTTGTGTTCAGCCGAATTAGCTTGAAGCATAGTGAACGGTAAGGCTCGATTCGGTCAAGAACCGAGAAGGAGTGCATCTCCTTGAGCTTTCAAGCCCGAGGTTGCTTGAATAGCCATCGTTCCACTCGTCTTCCCTCTCTTTTCCAGAGAAGGATACACAAAGAAAGTGGCCAGAAACCGATTCCGTTTGCTGTCATCTTCCTTCAGAAGATCGTTATGTCGAGAGCCTAAAAGGGTTGCTCATCGGATAGCATTCGGTTTTCTGCTCATTTCTTGTTTTTCCGTTTCGTTTGTGGGTGAAACACGACTCATTCGAGGTGAAATTGTGTGATACACTCACACTCATGTTGTCACATCTGTGACTCCTAGTGCAGCCGCACCAGAGTGAGGAGGAACCTATCGCCACCCTATACCCTGACACGTCCCCACCGTCCCGGACTCCCCAACAACGAGGCCTACAAGCTACACACAAGCATCACCACACAGCAACCACATCAAGGTGAGGGTGTACCTCGCGCCACACTACACCTTGACACGTTGCCCCATCCTAGCCTCTCCAGCAACGGGGCCACAGTTGCTACACATATTTCGAGATAGCCCAACCGGCCCACTTCTCGAGCAAAATCCATGACTGGTGTTGCACCAGCCCACACACTAGTAGGATCCGCGGTACCACTGTCCATCACCCTCATTGCCGACAAATACACGCCACGTGACGGCCCAGCCAGACCACTCCTCGAGCAGAATCCGCAGTTGGTTACGCACTGGCCCACACACTAGCAGGATCCACGGTACCAACACCACGTGTCTCACTTCTTACTTAAAATATGTTCAAAACCATTTTTGTTCCTTTTTTAAAACATGATGCATGTCAAACAATACACACACACACACCACAATGAACAACATAAATCCTAAAGTTCTACGGTCTATGCCCACTTGGGCAAAACACATGCATGCACTACTTACCTGGCGTCCTAAGCTCACTCGACGCACAACTTTGCCAAAAAAAATCTCAACCTAAAACATAAACAATCACTCATCAATCTTCGCATCAAAATTTACTAAATACGCTAAAAATTACATTCCTTACTAAACCCTTGAAATCCCAACTAAAACGAGTCATTAATTTGGTTCGATCGAAAACCAGCCTAAACTTCGAATGCGCATAACTTTTGCGTCCGTTATCAAAATCAAGCGATTCAAGAGGCTAAATGTTCTATTAGGAACCTAGTTTAACATGCTAAGAACGGATCTTAAAATGGTAAGCCGCAGGTAGGTGAAAAAATACCAAAACCGAATCTACCCTTCACCCA
The DNA here is from genome assembly GCA_022433055.1 of Begonia peltatifolia. Taxonomy (NCBI): domain Eukaryota; kingdom Viridiplantae; phylum Streptophyta; class Magnoliopsida; order Cucurbitales; family Begoniaceae; genus Begonia; species Begonia peltatifolia. The sequence goes on along the minus strand of CM039519.1, from coordinate 7,345,164 downwards.
AATTTCACATTTTTGTTTCCTTCAACCAAAACTCACTCAAAACTCGCCTTACGAATTAAAATTAGCAATGTTAATATCTTGCGTCACAATGTTACTAAAAACGCTCAATAATTTGACTCGATCCAAAATTCGACATAAACTTCCGATGCGCATAACTTTTGTGTCAGATCTCGGAATCGAACGATTCCAGCATCCAAAAGTTCCTCTAACAACCTAATTTAACCAACAAAATAGGATTTAAAACGAATAATTGAAGCTAGGCTAAAACCCCCCAAAAACAGAATCTGCTTCTACACAAAACAAAATCTGAACTTTGATTTCAATTCAATTCCACAAATTTCTATACACAATCTGCCACATTTCAATCATTCAAGCATAATCAACTCAAAAATAAAAAATTCGAGCACCGACCCAAATTTTGGCTCAACCCCCCCTCCCCCCTCGGTTTCTCTCCCTCTCACCGGACACTTACTATCCATCCACTAAACACACACATTCACACACCTAATTCACTCAAACACTTCAGCCAGGTCCATAGAAAACGAAAGGAAGCCGAGCACTACGCTTGGCTAAAACAGGAAACCGAAACAGAACTCACCTTCGGTTCCTCTCGGTTCTCAGCATCTCTCATCCAACCTCTCCCACCCGCCCCCTGTAGCGAGCCAAACCTTGGGAGAACCGGAAGGAATCGAGCCCTCACGCTCGGTCGGCAAAACCGTAATAAGGGAGAGGCTTACCGTACCTTTTGAGCTCGGGAAAACCCACTCACGCCGAGTTTCGGCCTCGCCGCAACCATCTAGCATGTCAGCGCTTCCCCCTCGGTGGTTGGTCGTCGGCAGCTCACTCTCCCAATCGCTCTCTCGCTCTCCGTTGCTCTCTTGGGCTCTCTCACGAACGACAGCCGAATGGCTTCTCTCCCAAGCCATTCGGTTGTTTATTTTATTTTATTTTATTCTTATTTTTTTTAAGAAAACAAATTACTGAAACGCCCTCACGTACATAACCGTCCGTAACTTCGTTAAATTCGCATCCTCCCAACTTAAAACTTTCAGAAACCGGCACTACATTTAGATTCTGAGTTTTATAAGTTAATTTACCCGTTAAAATATTCCTCAAAATTCCAACCAAGAATTAATTAAAATTTCAAAAATTAGATTTTTAAAATTTGAAATTTTTTGAGTTATTACAGAAAGCCTATCAACCACTTGGGTCCCAAATATGCGCACCAAGTATTGAAGCCAAACATTGTTCCATATTGGCTCCCAATTTGAATTCACTTCAGCAATTCAAATTTGAAAATCACCAGCTTACTTCCACCCACAAGGACTCAAGGCCAACTTCCTTGCTAGGATCTAATTTCCTTACAAGAAATTCATCCTAGCCCTTGAAGAAAGAAGGGTTGCGCACGCGCACCGCTAGAATTGTACCTTACAAATTTGGACAGTCCTCTTTATTATTTTTCCTTATCACCCTAGGTCATATTTAATCTTCTTTTCAGCACATTGTATGGAGTTTTTGATGGATTAATAAAAGTTGCTCCTTTCTCTAAGGACAAAGGAGTACTCGACAGTCCAAGGTAAGACCTTGGTGTGTAACATCTGAGCAGAGTTGTGTCTCCGATTGCCGATCCAAGTTCAAGGTTACTTGGTGGCTCTTATTTAAATCTGACTGTACATCTTATCTAAAGGTTAGATATGAGAAGAAATGTGGAAAATCAGGCCTTGTGCTGTTATAATGTTTCTTGGAAGATCACATTAACCGAAGGTGCTCTCAAGTAGCCTATCGAACCAGCCACGGGGTTCTTTGCATATCCTTTTCATATTGTCATATTTTTATGTGAAATTTTTAGGGTTTGCTCATCATTCATCAGGTAAGAATCCCACAAAATTTTGTTTCATTTGGAGCTTATTTGCCTATATTTAAGCTACTGTATTTAGCGTGTTCTCAGGTTGAGACATGAACACTGACCCTCTTGTTTGTTCCTTGTATTAACCTCGATTTTGCAAGGTCAAATCCTCTCAGAGCGACACTTTGAATCTTAAAACGTGAGTTTACAAGTCTTAAAAGTTTTACTATGTAAATAAATAAGGTGTTAAAAAACTTAATGATGAAACCTAATTTTAGATAATGGTGGTCATGGGAAGAGGTTGATGACTCACAAATATGTCACAGCCCACGACAGCAACATCTCGAAAACCTAATGAGGGTTGGCTTCCTTGTTCTTGCAAGCAACCCAACAGAGCTCCTTCTTATGCTGCTGTGAAGACAACGTAAATCTCCTTATGGGTTTCTCTAAAGATAAGTAATTTAAGCATAAAATTGGTGAAAATATGGGTATTTTGGATATATATTGGAAGAAATTGATGAGTTAAGCTCAAATTTTAGTTTTTTGATCTTTTTCTATACTTATAAATGTGTAAGAATGTTGGAAAATTATCGTAGATGCCATGCATGTGAAGGATTTAATGTAAATATCCATTTTAACTAAGTATTGTGAGAATGATAAAAAAATTGGAATTTTCTTTGCATGTCTTTGTATTTAGGGCATCAATTGAGCTACAAATTTTTGTTATATGCAATATTTTTACCTGTAAAACTAGACATCTCAAAGAGAATATTGTCTTTTGAGTGGTGGAATTTGTTTAGTATATTGTATGTTATGAATGTTAAAGTTAGATGAAAATAGTGAATAAGAAATCTGTGCAATATGTGGGTTTAGTCTTTTTAAACCATCTTCATGATTTGGTAAACTGCTTTTGTAAGATATATTAGACATTTCAACAAAACTAAGCTACTAGAATTGGTCAAATTGGATAAGTATATTGAACGTTATGATTTTTCAAAATTGAGATAAAAATGTGAAGATTATTCTGTGCATGCCTCGGTTTTGAGAATGTATGTGTATGTTCCTGACTATAATGGTTAAAATCATTTTACCATATTATACTTGTAATACCTGAAAATTTTACCAGTAATTTAGCTACGTGCACAGAATTCACATGAAATTTTAGAGATTGCCAAATAAAAAGTAAAGGTAGTTGAGAAGTCAAAATTTTAGGATTTAGAAGATAGGATAATTAAAAAAGGAGATTTAAAATGTGTAAGATTATAAAGTGAATTTGGATTTGAAAAATTAAATTAAATAAAACTATGAAATATTAAAAACACAAAGCTTCTTCAAGAAGCTTCTTCTTCCTATCAACCAAACACCCACCCCCTTTCTTCCTTCGCTCCCTCATTTTTCTCACGCCAACAGCTCCCTCCTTTCTCTCCCTCTCATTCCTCTCTTCTCCCTTCCTCTCTCTCATGTTTTCCCTCTCTCTCACAATAGCTCCCCCTCCTTCTCTCACGGTTTCTCACTGCAGCAACCCTCTACGCAAAGCTCCTTCTTCCTCCTTTTCTCCTCTAGCTATCCTTTAAGATTATCAAGGTAAGAGTTATGGTTTTGAAAGATTTAGGTATTTTTTGGGTTCCGAATGAAATAGGTGTTGTTTTGTTGTGAGATTTATGATATTGGAGTATGGTTTTGTTAAGTTGCTAATGGGTGTTTAAGTTTTTGGTTGATGCACAAAAATTAGATTTTTATATGCTTCAATTACTAAAATTGAACTCTATTTGAGATTCGAAAATCTTTGGACATATTTGTTGAATTTGGATTGTGGTGGTTGGAATGGATAGTTATGTATAAGCAGTTGATGATAAACTTGATATTGATTTGCTTTTGATGTTTGAGGCATGTGGTTGGTGAAGGGTGTTGTAGATTTCGGGTAGGATTTATGGTTATATGACAGGTGTATATTATGGTCATTGATGATGAAATTGTATTTGATGATTAATGGAACTTATGTGTCATAGAGGTTTTCAAGCCACCAAGAATAGTTGATCGATTGTGTGGATTGTGCTAAGGACTCCAGGTAAGTGATGTTGTATGTGTTTGGCCGAATGGCGTACATCACGAAGTGCTAGGAAGTTTATGGCTATTGATGGATTAAATTGGTGAGTGATAAGAATTGATTGATTATGTAGCTTATGAATTGGTAGGTATGGGTAGATTATGTTATAGATTTAGTTTATTGTGATTGTTAGATTGTTGGATGTTTATTGTTATGACTTCGAGGATATGTTTGTTAGATGTTTATTTTATTGGCTCTGAGGATATGAACTGTTGAATGTTTACGATTATGGCATTGAGGATATGTTGATATGAATTGTTCATGCATCACGCATCATGTTTTACAAAGGCATATAAAATGAATTTATGCATACATTTTCATGTAAGAAAGACAAAAACTAAATGAATGTACGTAAATTGTTATTGTAGGGCTTGAGATTGACATTTTCTGCTTGAAGTAGAACAAAGGACGTTTACTTCAGGTGGGGCAGAGCTTGTCAAGAAGGTTTGGATTTGGCATTCCTTGCTTAAAGTATAACAAAGGGCGTCAACTTCAGGTAGAGCAGAGCTTGTCTATTCCCCAGATATCAGAGCTCAAGTTTGGCATTACCCGCTTGAGGTAGAACAAAGGGCATCTACTTCAGGTGGGGCAAAGATTGTCGACTCTCCATAGATTGAGCGAACCCCTCAATAACGAAAAGAGAAGATATCAAAGGAAGAAAAGATGAAATTCCATGGTTTTTACGAAATGCATTAGTATGATCATTCATTCTCATTTATACATCACTTGCTGAGACTTAAACTCATTAGATGAACTTTGTGGTATAGGTTCATTGAGACCTATCAAAGAGGGAACAAGCAAGACAAAGTCAAGAGAATTCAAACTAGATCGTCAAGTTCAAAGTCTAGTGCTAAGGTTGTGACACCTGAAATTATTAATGGCTAAAGTATTATGTAAGCATCATAATTGATATTGTTAAATTGTCATGTATTTTGTGTAAATGAATTGGAATTAAAGAAAGAAATTGAGTTGAAATATTCAAACTCTTTATAAGTTATGAAGAATCATAATTTTGTTATAAAGAGAGAAGGCCTTTTTGGTTGAATATTCAAAGGAGAGTATGGTTTTGGCATGGGGAGATTGAGGAATTGAGATTTTGATAAGTCAGAAGAAAATGAAAGCCATCTAGGACTTCGACGTGGATGGAAGAAAATAAGGAAAGAATTAGGGTATGAAGTGTTGACTTTTCAAAATTTTATGTAAAATTGAAAGAGTCAAAAACGTTTTGTTTTAAAACCTCAACCATAAGGTTTTCTTTGTATCTCTTGTTCTGTGAGAAAGAGAGAGAGAGAGAATAAGGTGTTGATGGCGTTGAAAAATCAAATGATGGAAAAGTGTTGGTGCCAAGAGGAAAATCATACATCTCACCCCTTAGTTGTGTTTATCTTTTAAGTTAAAGAATTTTTATTGAAAAGTGAAAACTTCTCTCTTCTTTGCTCTTCTACGAAGCTCTCTTCTCCCTCCTACATTTATGCAAATTTTTTCCCTAAAAAACTCATCTTTTCCCTCGAGATTTTAAGGTAAAAGGTTAGTTTTGTTTAAGGTTTAGCCTTATTTTGATTATATGTTAAATAGAAAGGTATTGATGGAATTATTCTGTGGGTTTGATAAACCCTATATTGTTGTCCGAAATTGTTGAGTTTGTCTTCTCCCTTTTCATGACTCATTGATTAAATGGAACTGCTTGGTTGGTGATTATATGGAAAGATTTGAAATTGGTTGAAAGTTGATAAGAACTTAAATTTAGGGTTATGCACGGGAGAATTTTGGTTTAGGCTGATACATTGTGTTTGGTTTGTTAAAGGAATTTTACTATGAGAAACTAGACATTTTGAAGTTTACCTAGACTTTTGAATCATCAAATTTGGACATATATACGATTTATTACGAATTTTTGAAGGTTGACTATAATATGGTAAATCCGAATTTGAATGGAGAGTCATGCATGAAGGCACTCTTGGTAGAAATTGTTAAGATTTGGTTGAATTATTTTGTTTGTATGATATTTGGATTATGTTATTGGATACAAGTTTTGATTAAATTGAATTGGATATGTGATAGGTTATAAAGTTCTCAAGGTTAATTTAAATTGACTAAAGAGTCTAGGTAAGTAGTGTATGCATGTGTGTTGCCTTTTTGACCTACATAACAAAACATTATGATTTATGATGTGTGCTCATGTATGTTTCTTTTGGCTATGCATCATGTTTTAGAAAACTATCAAAAATATTTTTATGCATAAGTTTTTATGTACGAACATAGGCAAACGGTATGAAAGAAACATTATGAGCATGTATCTTTGAAGGAAGTAATTTACCCTTCAAATGAGTGAGAATTGTATGATTTAGGAAAAGTGATATGCTCTCCATCTAGTATAATGATCAATGCGTATCTTTGAGGGAAGTGATTTGCCCTTCAAATGAGTATGAGAATCCGCATGATTTGGAGGAAATGATCCGATCTCCATCTAGTATAAGGATCGAATGAAACGAATAAAAATGAAAACAAGAATGTAGAAATTGCATATGTTAGGGGATATGTGAACTTTTTTTCATTCCATTTATGCACTACTTTCTAAACATTACGCTTATAGTTTGAGGTTTATGATGTAGGTGAAGAAGAGCTAAGTGGTGAGATACACAAACTTGGATTAGAGGATGAAGTTGGAGGAGTATGTCTAGCGCAGTGATCCGATGAATTGTTAGGGCGATTTTGTCACACCCACCGATATCAACATCCCTAAAACCTTTCTCTCTCTCTCTCTCTCTCTCTCTCTCTCTCTCTCTTGCTCGACTCATTCTAATGATACTCTTATCATTTAATTATATTCAAAAGAACATTTGTAAGTATAAAAATTTTCAACTCGCTTTGAAAATAACCCACGCCCAAAAAGAAAACGTTCCAAAAGAAAACGTATAAGAGTCCAATATAAATAAACAACGGAAAACGTTTACATATCACTAGGGTTTTTAAAAAAGACATAAAAGTTTAAGACGGTAAACACAGGAAGAATTATGAGTGCTCGACGCACGCCTCGCGCACCACACGCTTACGGCGCCACACGAATTAGGCTCCGTCCGCCCTCGTGCCCGCACCTTCATTCGGCCCTGCGCGCCTGCTCTGCACCAGCGCCGCACGCTCGCCCTACACCAGCGCAGCGTGATGCAGGGACTCCTCGCCCGCGCGCGCACCCTCATTTGGCACTACGAGGTCCTCATGCACGCCACCTCCGACATCATATATCTCTCCCGAAATTTTGGTAGAGTAACGTCTTAAAATGGCTATCCCCAAAAACAAACCAAACCTGCATACAGTTCACCAAACCATTCTCATAATCCATCAATCAAAACTATCCAGAAATCACCAAGAAAAATCAGAATGTAAAGAGAATAAATTTAGCGACTAACAATGAAGAAAATCCACAATATAGAGCAATACAATGCTCATACATATAATATATACACACGTACTACCTAATTGCTCGAAACGCCCCTCGAAACTCCACATCCGAAGAGCAATGACCCTCAAAATCAACCCTCATTACCACCTACCGTCTCCACAGGTCGGGTCGCCCTAACACATTGTCGTCGGTTGCCTCGGACGCGCGCTGCTAACTGTCATACTCTTCAGGACCAGGCTCTCAAATCTCACCAGCAGTGAACTCAGCACCTACACCATAGAACAAATGTAAGCCTAATGCTTAAAAAGTAGTGTGATATGAAAAGTAAAAATTGACAATGCAATCCTATCACATGCGGTCTCTACTTTGTCACTCATGTTGTCAAAACATGTGATGCATAGTGTAGCCACACCAAGGTGAGGGTGAACCTCGTGCCACTTTACACCCTGACACATCACTGTCATCCTGGACTCCCAAACAAATTGGCCCATGAGCTACACACACACGTCACCACACCACAACCACTCTAGGGTGAGGATGAACCTCGCGCAACACTACACCCTTACACTCGCCACCGTTCTGGACTCCCCAGCAACGGGGCCCAGTTGCCCTTCAAACCTCCATACCACAGCAGCCATCCTAGGGCAAGAATGAACCTCACGTCATCCTACATCCTGACACGTCACCACCATCCCAGTCTCCCCATCAACGAGGTTAAAGCTGCCCACGCACGCATCATCCTCACCACCACATGGCCACTCTACTCCATAACACAAAACATGCTCAAATTCTTTTTGTACCATTTCAAAACATGATGCATGACAAAGCAGTAAACACGCACATCACAACACACAATAAATCCTATATTCTGTAGTGTAGGCCCACATGGGCAAGGCACACACAAACACCACTTACCCGGCATCCCAACCTTCCGTGGTGCTCACTCCTATGAATTCTTCGGGCTTAACCTAAACACAAACAACCACTCATCAACATTCGCATCAAAATTCACTCAACATGCTAAAAATCACATCTTCAAGCGAAGCCCATGAAAACCCAACTAAAACGGGTCACTAACTCGGTTCGACCGAAACTGACCTAAACTTTAGACGAACATAACATTTGCGTCAAATATCAGAATCAAACGATTTTAGCGGCTAAACGCTCCCCTAATAACCTAGTTTAACATACCAAAAGAGAATTTGAAATGATTAATCGTAGCTACGTCAAAATCTCCAAAAATAGAATCAGGTTTCACACTAAAATGTCCAAAATTTTGACTTCAATTCAATTTCATCAATTTCTTCACCCAATCGGCCACATTCCATTCATTTAAACATAATCTAAACAAAATTGAACAATCCAATCCAAGACCGAGACAAAAATGCACAACCCCTCTCGATTTTCTTCCCGAAAATCAGGGCACCACAGCCCACCGATGAACACCCCTTCCCCCACTGTTAATCGCTTTACATTTCAGCACAAACTAACCGAGGTTGGGAAACAGACGACAATACACCCCCGGCCACAAAAACAGAAAAGGAACATGGGGGAAAATCTCACCCGTTCTCAGTCAGGTTTGGCGTGGAAAGGCTGAGCCACAAGCTGGATCAAGCACACGCCCACTACCTTCTAAAACACCCCAAAACCCGAGCTCAAACTATCGAGAATTTAGAAACAACCAAACTCCCACGCTCGATCGATAGAAATCGAAATAAGGGAGGCTTACGTTTGGTTTTTTTTCAGCGGGATGCTCGAACTAACTCCTCCCTTCAGCTCGTAAGAGTTCTCTACACATCGGCATCTCTCTCTCTCGTTGACAAAGGTCGGATTTTGCGCTCTCCTTCGCTCTGCACTCTCGGGTGTTCTCCGAAGACAGAACAACTAAACGCTTCCTCGTGAAGCCGTTCGATTGTTTTATCGTTTAAAATAAAAAGAAATTTTATTATTTTATTTAAATTACCAATATGCATCACGTGTTTTGATTCTCCGCATCTCTGTCAAACTCTTGTCTTTCCGACTTAAAATTTGAAACTTAACCCAAGATAAAATTCTAAGTTTCCTAAACTTAATTTATTCGTTAAAACCTCTCACGAAATTTTCACGGGACTATTAAATTTATTCGATAAAATTCCAGGTTATTACAGATTTTGACTGGATGATCGTTATATATGTATATTAATCTTTTGGTGCGTGTAAATTGGATATGAGTTTAGGGATTTAGATATTTTGTTAAAACGTTTTTTTTTTAGTATGAAAAATTATAAGATAAGCTGTTTGGTTGGTTTTAGTTACTTTTAAAGGATTGAAATGTTTTAGTTTTATAAGAATTTGGATTACTTTATGTTAGAAACACTGAGGAGTAGATAGGTTTGGGTTGAACTGATATTTTTCTTAGTAAATGTTGTTTGTTTCCAGGTTGAGGAAAGAGACAAAAACAGGGAAGATGCTATCCGACTGGCCAAAAATTGGCTGAAACGAGAACGTCCCTAGAAGGGGCCAATGGTGAAACACCCTGAAAACCCACGTGGTTTCCGACTCGCTCCTCTCTGTCATTACCTCTGTAGTGCCCCCGAGTCGTTCCCAGACTCGGCTCAACAACCGTACACTTATTCATCAAATCGATAAAATTTACATAAAATTTAAATCTTTAGTTCCTCGACTTAAAACAACATTTTACCAAACGATTAAAATCGTTGCGGCAGAAGGCTCAATCAAAATCAGTTTAAATAAAACTTCACTTTTCAAAACATTATAAAAGAGGAAACCGGTCGACACCTGTAAACAGCGGTCGACACCTTAATACTCTCTGCAAGATACCAGTTGAACCTCGTGGTCGACACTTCTACGCTCATCACAAAGAGCAATCCACACTTACCTTCATCGGTCGACACTTTAATGCTTTCTGCCCGCATCAGTCGAACTTCGCGGTCGACACTTCTACTCTCATCACAAAGAGCAGTCAACACCTGCCTTCACCGGTCGACGCTTTAATGATCTCTGCCCGCACCGGTCGAACCTTGCGGTCGACACTCTCACCATTTTTACACTAATCAGTCAACACTTAAAGACACCGGTCGACTACTAGTTTGGCTCTGTTCTCGTAGGTCGACCCCCGCAATCTACATTTGCCTAGTTAAGTCGACACCTACACATATCGGTCGACACTTTAATGCTCTCTGCCTGCACTGCTCGTATCTCGCGGTCGACACCTAAAGACACTGATCGACATCATGCACCAGCAGCCTAAGAAAACATCAGTTCAAAAGAAAACGAACAATGAAAACTCCCGCAATTCAAGTAAAAACCTAGATTCTTCAATCAAAATCTCCCAAGTAGTTTCAAAATACGTCTATCGACACGTAAAATATCCATTTATACATCAAAATCTATACACCAATTTCCTATACAATTAACACAGACTCCATAAAATACAACCCTCAAACCTACCATCCAGGTTTACTCCACGGATCGAGTCGCCCTAATGAACTCCACCTGCAGGCACATGGTAGCACACCGCCAACTGCTTACTCGCCCTAGCTGGGCTCTCGGAACTTACCAGTAGGGATCTCTGCACCTACACCACAAAACACACAACATAAGTCTAACGCTCAGTAAGTAGTGCGATATGAAAGTAAAATCAACATTGCAATCCTAGCACATGCAGACTCTACACTCACACTCATGTTATCACACTTCTGCAACGCGTAGTGCAGCCGTGCTAGGGTGTGTGTGAACCTCGCGCCATGCTACACCCTAACGCGTGGGCACCGTCCCAAACTCTCCAGCAGCGAGGCCCACAAGTCACACACACACATTTCATGACAGCCCAGCCAACCCACCTCGTGGGATCCGCGACTGGTGATGCACCGGCCCACTCCCTGAGCAAGATCTGCGGTGCCACCGTCCATCATCCTCACCGTCAACACATACATACCACGTGATGGCCCAGCGGGCCCACTCCCTGAGCAGAATTCGTGGTTGGTTATACACTGGCCTACTTCCCGAGCAGGATCCGCGGTACCACTGCCACGCGTCTCACTACTACTTACTTAAAAAAATGCTCAAAATCATTTTCGTACCTTTTTTTAAAACATGATACATGTCAAACAATACGCACGCACATCACAATGCTAATGTTCCTCGGTGTAGGCCCACCTACGCAAAACACATGCATGTACTATTTACTTGGCGTCCTAACTTCCCGTGGTGCTCGTTTCTATCACTTTCCCAGGATCAACCTATAACATAACCAATTCACATTAAATTCCATCTCACAACTCATCCCACGTACTAAAATTATGACTACTAACTCAATCCACCAAAGTCAAACTAAAACGGCTCGCTAACCCAATTTCTGGCAAACAATCAACCTAACTTCCAACGTGCATAACTTTTGCGTCGATTATCAAAATCACTCGATTCTAGCAGCTACACACTCCTCAGAACGTCTAGTTTCTAACGATATCATTCATTTCTCAATCCAACATCTACGGCTTGGCCAAATGTGGCCGAACGAGAACTGTTCCGTAACTTGAGTTTTTCGGCTATCCAAACACCCAATCATTTCCATAAAAACCTATAACCTAATCTTACTTCCAGATTAAACACCAATACACGAATGAAAATCAACTATAAATCTCCAAATTCGTATCTCCCTCCTAAGATTTTACCAAACTATGCAATATTCTCTCTAACTTCATTTTTACCGCTCAAAGCACTAAAGGACTAACCATCTACTCAAAAACTAACTCAAAACGTTGATGAAGAATCGGAGAAGAAAACATCGCTGGAAGGAAGAAATTACCAAGAGAATGAGGGTTTCGCGTTGGGAGGGAGGATCACCGAAGGGGTGTTTTGTGTTTCCTTCCCCTTTCTTTTACATAAGTAATAATAATAATAATAACAATAATAACCCAATTACTATATCGCTCTCACTCTTTAATCCTTTAGCTAAACTGTTGTTCAGCCCGTGTCTGGTCGGAATCTTAAAATTTTCTCTTGTCCATTACCGTCAAAATAATCCTTTATCTACTAGTACAAATTCTCTGCTCTCAATTCTGACCAAAACTCCGACGTTTACCAATACGAATTTTTAAAAATTATTTTAGCAGAAATCCTGGGTATTACAAATGGACCACCCAAAATGGGCGATTGATTATCCCTATATAAAATAATAATAATAATATGAATGAAAATGTTTTTACCTTTCATTTAACGTTCAAAATTGCTTTTTAAGTAGATGGTTTTCATGAACAATTGAGTCTTCCGCTACGTAATTTTTAGTGTTTTCATGAAAGATTTAAATTTTAAGTTTCAAAAAAAGTAAAATTTTAAATTTTACCTATTTTTTCGTGTATGTAACGACCTCAGTCGTTACAAGTTATGATATCAGAGCCACTCAGTCAAAATCATTATGAAGATTACCTAACAACACCAATCACTGATGGAAGTACTTCAATGGCTGTAAGTGTTTAGATTATGTTATTGATTAGTTATGGATCTAAGTTTATAAAATTTGTTCAAGACTAATTTGTTGTGGGCAGACGACTAAGAAGAGCAGTGGACGAAATGGAAAATGCCATCAATCGGCTGGTTGATTTGGTGGATCGATAGTCTTAGCAAATAGGGACGCTTATGCATAGGGAAGAGCAAGGAAACGCAAATGCTTCCAATCACCAGAGTGGTGAAAGATTCAAATGTCTTCGACCTTTGACATTTGCGGTTAGTCTTCGGATTATACTTACGCAAAAGAGTGGATCCAAACTATTGAAGATATGTTTGACTATGCAAAAGTAGTGGAAGAAAAGACGGTCTCCTATGCAATTTTTCATCGAGAGAAGGATGCAAAATTCTAGTGGTATTCTATGAAGATCACCACGGATGTAAGAGTGATGACATGGAAGGGATTTATAGAAGTATTTTACGATAAGTATTTCAGCCGAGTAGTACGGTCAGCCAAAATTGTGGAGTTCGTTCAACTATGTCAAACTGGATCAGTTGCCTAGTATGTTAGAAAATTTTGAGGCACCTTTTCTATAACTCCGAGGAATTTTCTCTCCTTAATGACGTTTTAGTCTTAATGGAATTAGATAGGGGATGAGAGACTCAAATATAGATTTTGAGTAATTTTAGAGTCAAAGAGAAGTTAAGAATAACATTAGAAACAATTGTGAACAAAAGTGATAATTAGAAATGTCGTGTGCCCGGTTATGTGACATGTCACATAACATTGACTAAGGAGGAAAACGTTACGCATGTAAATGGATGAAGACTTAATGAGGATTTTAGCATATGGTGGAAAGTAAATAAGAAGTGGGTGGAGGGGTGGAAGTTAAATTAGTGAAGGAGTTGTGGGTGGAAAGGGATTAAGGAAAAATTAAATGGTTAAAAGGTGAAAAATTAAAACACTTCCATTCATTTTTTCCACTCTCTCTTCCTCCATGATTTTCAGCTGAGATTCCCCTCCTCTTTTGCTGAAATTTCGAGCTCCAAGAGGTGCAAGGATTCAAGGTTAGTAGTTAAATTATTTTAGGGTTTTATTGCTTGAAGGAAGAGCTTTCTTTTGAAGGTATTTTTATGGGTTTTGATTAGGGTTTGTGGAAACCCTAGAAGAAGGTGAGTTCTGAGTTTGTGATGCCCTCCTATTTCTCATATTCTAAAGTATGATGAGGGGATAAAAAGAGATTGGTTGATGGGTTGAGAGGAAAAAAAAAGAGGTAGAAGTTGAAATGCTCAAATAGAGCAAAAATCAGGGCTGTGGGTGATTACTGAAATCGGATTTATGGTTCATTTTTTTGGGTAAATTGACCTTGCCATTAGAAAGTAGACTCTTTAATGATTCCAAAACATCTTGAATCACACAAATTGGAGTTAGGATGAATTAGTTATGACTCTTTAAATTGAACTAAAATTTGAAGTGAAAATCTGAGGGTGATTTTGGTGTTTGTAAAAATTTGAGTTAGAATTGTGAATTTATTGTATCAATAAGTTAGATAGAGTAAGTTAAGAATTATGTAAAGTTTAATGAGGTGATTTGACTTTTGGTTAGGTCTTGAACGGAATTGGATATCGTGTTAGAGCTAAACATGAGCGTAGAGTGTCAGGTAAGTAATGGATTATTTGTGATTTGCCCTCGAGCCTATGCCATGGAACGGTACGGTTGCTTGTTTGTTTTGACTGTTTGTTTTGTTGATTAGTCAGTTGATTGCGCATACGTGTTGACATGCATCATGGTTTTGAATTACGAAAGAACGAGTTTTGAGCATGTTTTGAATTATGCGTATGAAATGTAATCAGATAAGAAAAGATGCCACGTATGGGAACACCTCATCGTTAACGTGCTAGTAAGAAAGTACTAGAGGGTTCACATTGATGAAAGTACGTAAGATGACATGGTTTGTGAACGCCTCGTTGTTAACGTGCTAGTGAGAAAGTAGTAGAGGGTTCTATGATCGATGTTGGGAGGAGATTTTGTATGGCCGTCCCGTTCGTGAACACAATGTGTGCCTCTAATCTCGCTCTGTGGGTCATGGTTTGGTCGTGCTGAGTGTGATAGCATGGGTGCCTACTTGACTCACACGTGAAAGTGGAAGATGATAATAATGAAAGCGAAACAAAAAAGAAACAGAGCATAGAAACTGCATATGTTAGGGGTTGAGTTGTGTATTGATTGTCAGTTCATATTCCATACTTGCTAAGCATTAGGCTTATATTTTGTATTCCATGGTGTAGGTGATGGCGAGCTCTCCGGTGAGTTGTTTGATCATGGGCATGACTACGATGGCGGTTGGTGACGTATGTCGTATGTCAGTGCAGGCAGCTTGTTGGGGCAACACGACCAAGGTGTGATAGGTTGTGGGAGTTTGTAAGCATTTTTGTGTTGAACACCTGTGTATAATTGTGTATTGGTATTTTGATGTATAGAAAGTGTTTTAAATCGTACGAGCCATTTTGGCGAATGATTAAGATTTTTTTTAAACAAAAAAGGTTGTTTTTAATGATTGAATACTCTTTAGAAGTTATTTGGAAGAAATTAGTCTGGATTGTATGGTTTTGATTGCAGGATTTTGGGTTAGACCCGTTTTTAGCCGTTATAATGTCAAATTTTCATGAAAATGATTTTATGACAAACTCTTCCACTGTGACATTTAAAAGGTTTTTAAACAGAGTTCTGGGGAGGAAGTGTCGACCGATAGGCATAGTGGTCAATCAGTCCCTACAAGTGTCGACTGCGAGGGTCAACCTGCACGGGCAGAGCCGAAATAAGTGTCAACCTATGGTTGTAAGTGTCGACCGGTATTGTAAAAATGGTAGCGGTGTCGACCGCGACGTTCGACCTGTGCGGGCAAAGAGGATCAAAGTGTCGACCTGTGAAAGCAGGTGTCGACCGCTCCCTGAGATAAGCGTAGAAGTGTCGACCGGTGTTCTCAGCGTTGATCGACGAGAAGACCCGAGAGAAACGTAGTGTTGTCCGGCGTTTGCCAGTGTCGACCGATGAAAAACCAGATGTAAAATCCGTCAAAAATTTACTCATGGTAAATTTCGTGTAAATTTTTTACGAATTTTATGTGTAATTTTAATAAGAGTGCAACGTACAAATTTTTGGCTACACGTAGCATGTCCGTGTAGATTAAGAAATTTAACAAAATTTGTTGTTAGCGATCGAGTAAATAAATGCTCAGATAAATGATGTTAGATTTTAACGAGGTAATTATTCGGAAGAAAATTCAAGAAACGAAAAATCGAAATTCATTAAATAAAATTAATATGAATAAAATAAATAATTTTAATATAAAATTTAAAAGAAAATAAATTAAAATAAAATTTATTCATTTAAAACAATAGGTTTTCTTTTCAGAAAACCTATTGTTTTCATTTACTCAACACGAGAGAGAGAGAGAGAGAGAGAGAGAGAGAGAGAGAGAGAGAGGCTAAACGACGTCCGTTCGGAGCGATTTTGATGTCAAACTCTTCGTCTCAAAGACTAGAGCAACGTTACTGAAGGGCAAATTCAAAGGTAAGTTCTCGTTCGCTCTAGATCGGAGTTTGAATGTTCGAGTTTTCGAATTTTTGGAAAAAACGAGATTGAGGTTGTTTGTTTGTGTTTTCGGCAAGGTTTGACCGGATCGAAGGTGAGAAATGCATTGGAAACGAGATTTGGCGAAAAACAGGGTCAAAAATCACGATTTTCGCGACCCCGAGCATTCGGCCGTCAGTGGTCGAGTTGACTCGGCTAACAACGAATTAACTCGGCTGTGGGCTGAGTCAACTCGGTCTCTGAGCCGAGTCGACTCAGGCCCTTGGCCGAGTTGATTCAAGCCCAAAGCCGAGTTGGGCCAGGTCGAGTCCGACCCAGATCCAATTGAGTTCTCCTGGGTCTTACCCGAGCCCAAGGAGGGCTTGTCAGGCCTGACCCGATCCTAGTTGGGTCGAGTCGATTTGGGCCCGAGATCAAGCTGGCTCTGGGCTGGGTCGGGACCCTACTCATTTTTGGTTGAGTCCGACCCGGATAAAACTGGTTCGAGTCCAACCCGGATCCGACTGGTTCGGTTCGACTCGACCCAGATCCGGTTAGTTCGGGTCTGACCCGACCCGAACTGAGAGAGTTTTGGTCGACCCGAACAAGGTTGACCTGACCGAACCGAGTCGATTTGGGTCGACCCAAACAGGGTAGGACCCGACCCTGACAGAGGTCGAAATCAACGTTGACCGTTGACTGTGACTGTTGACTTTGACCAAAAAGTCAACGGCGTTGACTTTTATAAAAAGTCAACCCAAACCATTTTAATCCCCTTTTTGCCCTAGGTTGCACGTTTATATTGTTTCAAACCCCGATTGAGCAGTAACGGGTCCCGTTGACTTTCGTCTGAAAAGTCGACTTGAGTCGTTTGCGCTTGTTTTTGCCCCGGTTTCCCGGTTATATCGTTTATGACCCCTATTAGACTTTAACAGGGTTCCTCCTTTGTGTTAATTTCCAGATTTGGAAGATTTTGCTGAGTTTGAGACGATTCCTAAGGCGCCACCGGCTGCCGAGACAAAAAGGACTCGCCACAGGGGTATGGGTTCTTATACTTATTACGTTATACCCAGGCTAGCATGCACGTATATTATTTTTGGTGGGATACCACCAGTATTGACGTCAGCATTTTATGAGCATGTGCATTTTACATTTTTGAGGCATGTTCATGTTTTATTGGATCTATACTGCCTATTTGAGTTTGGATACCATGTTTTACTCGCCCTTGCCAACGGGATTGATTTGAGATTTATCGTGAGATTGTTATATTGCCATGCATATGTGTTTTATACATGCATTGGTTTTCTCACGCACGCCATTGTTTCTGAAGTGCATTGGAGTTTGATTCTGGAGATAATCGTCTGGCACTCTCAGCCAGGCCCATACGCTGATAGTATTAGGGGATTGTGCCTAGACGAACCCGTGTTTGAGGGTTGCCGTAGTACTCGCCACACTTGTTTGGATATAGCCCAGGGCTAAGTGGTTGTGTCCCTCCTGGATGATTGATTATTGTGCGGTACTCCTCGCTGAAGGAGTGATGGGCTCTGAGCTTTGCTAGCCCCGTTACCCAACCTGGCCAGTGTCTGTTCGTTGCTACCCCGGGTTTATAAGTCCATTGTGCAGTCTCATTAGGGCCCAGGGTTGAGTGGTTGTGTCCTTCCTGGTGTGCTCCAGTGCGTATATCCACGATGGCCCAAGGCTGAGTGGTTTTGTCCCTCCTGGTTGGTTGACCTTTTCTCTTCTCCCTATGAGGCCCTGCCGGTGTTATCGCGGCCTTTCTCTGTGGTATGGCTCGGAGCGACCTCCCTTTTCACTATTCACCTGGTTTTATGCGATTGTATGGTTGATGAGGGCCTATTTTACTATACCTACAGTATTTTCGAAACTAGCTCTATCAATCATTTTTAAAATTAGAAGAGAATTTGATAACATTGAAACTGGTTTTAAATTTTAAAAACACGTGCATTGATTTTAATCGGCATGCATCATGAAATAAGTGGTAGGTATAACATCTCATACTGAGTTTGTCACTCACCCCAACGACTCCCCCTCTACAGGCAGAGGACAGAAGAGCAGGAACCGAGGTTGATCAGCTCTCGATTTTGTGGATTTCCCTAGAGATTTTATCTTGATATTTAATTCATGTACGAATTTCATTTGGTATTGTACTGATCATTAGCATGTATTATTTTAATTCCTGTATTTCTACTATTGCTTTTATTCTCACATTTGTTGTAACACTCCGAGAAACCCCACGTTCCCAGTGCGCTACAGTACATCTACACACTACACACACTAATACTTGACATAACTCACTCAATTTAATACCTCTTTTGTTTTCAAATCATTTTCAAAAGAACATTTGTGAGTATGAAAAATTTTCGACTCGATTCGAAAACAACTCGCGTCCCGAAGAAGGAACACGAAGTCCTCAACATAAAAACTACGCAGCGGACAGGAAAACCATTTAAAACAGTTTAATATAAAACAGTAAGACTTGAAATCCTAGGAAAAAATCCAGCACCCCTTGAACTACAGAATCTGGTACCGTGCACTCACCTCCCCACTTCGACACCCCGCGCGCACCCTCGCGGTGCCGCACGTGCCAACTCAACGTCACTGTGTCTCGCACACGCTCACAGCGCCGTGTGCCCCACGCACCCTGCCGCTGTACAGCACATCTGCGCACACGCCCTCACCCGACGTCGCACGACCCGTGAGTACCTGCAGGACCGCGTGCCCCGCACACCTGCGATCACACCGCACTTCCATGCTCATCTACAATTCTCTAGCATTCACTGTACACACCTCAACCTATTTCATATCCTCTCGACTCCCAATCCCTCTCCCGAAATTTCGGTAGAGTAACGCCTAAAAACTGACTATCCCAAAAATTTAAAACCCTACACACAGTTCACCAAAACTAACAATATCTATCTATCCATCATCCAGAGAAATCACCATAACACAATCAGAGTTTAAAGACAACGAAAACCCATCAAATACAAATGAAGAAAGTTCCCATTATACGGCAATATCATACCCTAACATATAATAATACGTACGCATTCCCAAAATACTACAACAACTCTATAAAATCCCAGAAAATCGACGTCTATACAAACTCCTCTATCTGCAGAAATACTCAAGATAAAATAATAAATCCACTATCACCTACCACCACCACGGGTCGGGTCGCCCTAACAAAAATCTGCCATCCGGTGCCTCGGTCGCACGCCGCCAACCATCCTATGCCTCAGGACTAGGCTCTCGAGGCTCACCAGCAAGATCGTCAGCACCTACACCACAGAATACACAACATAAGTCTAACGCTCAGTAAGTAATGCGATATGAAAGTAAAAGCCGACAATGCAATTCTATCACATGCAATCTCTACACTTACACTCATGTTGTCACATCTGTGACGCGTAGTGCAGCCACACCAGGGTAAGGAGGAACCTCACGCCACACTACACCCTGACACGTCGCCACCGTCCCGGACTCCTCAGCAAAGAGGCCCACAAGCTACACACACGCATCACCACACGGCAACCACATCAGGGTAAGGGTGTACCTCACGCCACTCTACACCCTGACACGTCGCCCCCGTCCCAACCTCCCCAGCACAGGGCCACAGGTACCACACACACACGTTTCGCGACAGCCCAGCCGGCCCACCCCTCGAGTGGGATCCGCGACTAGTGTTGCACCGACCCATACACTAGTAGGATCCGCGGTACCACTGCCCATACCCTCACCGTCAACACATTCACACCGCATGACGGCCCAGCCGGTCCACCCTGCTAGTGGAATCCGCGACTGGTGAAGCACTGGCCCGCACTCTAGCGGGATCCGTGATACCACCGCCACATGTCTCACCACATACTCAAAACATGCTCAAAATCATTTTCGTTCACGTTTTTAAAATATGATGCATGCCAAACAATACGCACGCACACCACAATCAATCACATGAACCCTAAAGTTCTACGGTGTAGGCCCACTTGGGCAAAACGCATGCATGCACTACTTACCTGGGGTCCTACGCTCACTCGACATACGGTTTTTGTCAAAAAGTGTCTCAACCTAAAACACAAACAAATACTCATCAATTTCGCTTCAAAATTCACCAAATAGCTAGAAATGACATCTCTTAACTAAGCCCATGAAATTTCAGTTAAAACAGATCACTAATGTGGTTTGCCCGAAAATCAGCCTAAAGTTCGGAAGCGCATAACTTTTACGTCTGTTAACGGAATCGAACGATTCAAGTGGCAAAACGTTCCCCTAGGAACCTAGTTTAACATACTAAGACGGATTTTAAAACGGTAACCCACAGACAGGCAAAAAATGCTAAAAACCAAATCTGCCATTTTATCCAATTTCACGTTTTCACTTCCCTTCAACCAAAACTCACTCGCAACTCGTTTCACACATAAAAAATGACTATGCTACTCTCACACATCAAATTTCTATGAAAAACGCTCGCTAATTTGACTTGGACCAAAATCCGACATAAACTTCCGACGCATATAACTTTTGCATCGGATATCGAAATCGAACGATTCCAGTGGCCATAGGTCCCTCTAACCACCTAATTTATCCCACAAAAATAAAATTTAAAACGATCAGTCAAGCGTAGGCCAAAACGGACAAAAACAGAAGCTGCCCCAAAATAAAAACGTCCGATTCTTGATTTCAATTCGAATTTCACAACTCATATACACAACTAGTCGCATTCCACTTATATATTCCGGCCAAGCTTGCCGGAATTGAAAGGAGGCGGAGCACCAAGCTCGGCCAGCAACAGGGAAACCGACAGGGCTCGCCTTCGGTTTCCCCCTTCAAATTCCCGGCACTCCGTCCTCAACATTTCGGCCAAATTCACCGAAAATAGAGGGAGGACGAAGCTTACTCTCGGTCAAACCAGACAAGATAGCAGAGGGAATGAGAGGGAGACTTATCGAGCAATATTCGTTCTGCACACAACGGAAGAAGAGGGACTCCAGTAAGGCGCCCAAATCGTCGGTGGCAGAATTTGGTCGGAAACCCGCCCTTCGTGATCGTCGGCCGAAACACTCGGCTCTCACTTCTGGAACTCGAGCTGCTGAAACCGAACGGCTTCGGTTCGTCGGAATAGCAGCACTTGTTGGCAACTCGCAACTCGCACCTCACACTCATGCTCATCGGTCGTCGATCGCAGCTCCGACTTCGGCACACGATCACCTTAGCTCCTCGGTCGTCTTCTCTCAGCACTCGGGTGCACTGCAGAATCAGTCGAATGGCTTCTTCCCGAAGCCATTCGGGTGTTTTCATTTTTATTTTATTTTAAACAAATAACAATTTACCTACGCCCTCACGTGTTTTAATCTTCTGTAATTTCGTCAATTTCTCGACCTCCCGACTTTAAATTCTGAAAATCATCGTAAAAGTAGTCTCCGAGTCTTATAATTTAAATTTTCTCGTTGAAATATTTCTCAAAACTCCAACCGAGACTAAATTTAAAAATTTCAGAAATAAAAAATTTGAAATTTCTGGGTTATTACATTTGTTATTTCGAGGAGTTGTGGGATTGCTCTTAAAATCTTCCACAACTAGCCTTAGGTTAGACGGTGGACCTCTCTGAGGTTGATCGTTTGATCTGGCGTTTCTGTTAGGGCCCCTTCTGGGTCGTGACAGAAATTTATTGGTATTAGAGCACAAGGTTCCATGATTCTCTTAGTGACGAATGTTGAGAGCAAGTATGAGCAGTTAGTAGAATATACTGGTTAACTGTATAATGAGCATGCTAATGTGGTGCAATCTTATGTTTTTCAGAAATGTTAAAAATGCCACCACGGAGGAAAGTTCCTCAGAATCCTGATCAGGACCCTAGCACTATATCCTCTATTCTGGATGCATTGCAGAACTTGGTGAGTAGGGCTCAAGCTCCACCTCAGGCTACACTTGCTGCTCCGGTTGCTACTCCTGATCCAGCCCCTACTCAGATGGCCTCTGGAGGACTTCATTTCAGGGAGTTTAATCAGCTTAACCCACCGATTTTTTTTGGTGGCACTGATACAGCAGAGGTGGAGAACTTGCTCGAGGTGATGGAGCTTAACTTCGAGACCTTACAGACCCCAGTAGAGTCTCGGGTGACGATAGCTGCTTATTTTCTAAGAGAGGCAGCTAGGCGTTGGTGGACCGCCATTCGCAGCTAGTACAATGTTAGTACTATGGGATGGCATGAGTTTACCTCACGTTTTCGCAGCCAGTTCAGCAGTAGGGAGTACCGGGGCATGATGACGAGAGCTTATTATGATCTGGTTCAGAGAACCATGACCGTGACAGAGTATTATAACAGGTTTATTCACCTGTTGCCTTATTCGGGTGGAGTCAGAGTGGAAACTCAGATTATCAAGTTTGTTCAGGGTTTGAATTTTAACATCAAGCGTACCGTGGCTGTGAACCTTTATGACAATTTGCTCGGTGCGTATAAGGCTGCACTAAGGATAGAGAGGTTGTATACGTCGGGTGATAGTAGTTCTCATCACAGGTCTAACAGTCGGTCTTCGGGGAGAAAGATGACTAGGAAGAGCCAACGGCAGGGAGCAAAGCAGGGTTTCAGTACGAGCCACTCTTCTGGGTCTAGTGGTGGTTCGTCTAGGGGCTCCACATATTCTCCCTACGCCTGCCATACCTGTGGCCAGCCGGGTCATCTCCGCAGAGACTGTCCGTTGAATCAGCCTCGGGGGCAGCAGTCGCGGGCACCATTGTTTACTCCCTCAGCTACAGAGTCGTTCTCCACGCCAGTTCGAGATCGGGGACAGATTCGACCTCCTACCCAGCAGACTCAGTTTTAGACTCCCCATCGTCATTCAGTGGATATCCCTTCCAGGGGTACACCCTACCGACCCAGTGGGCAACCTTTGGCTATGAGTCCACTCCGCCTCAGCGACAAAGAGCAAAAGGATTCTGGGAGCACCAGGGATCTACTTCTAGGGGCGGTGGCCATTGTCGGGATTATAAAGGTAAGGGAGTTGCCAGTCAGTCTTATGCTGTGGACCAGACAGAGTATTATCCTATGACTGATCAGCCTGCAGTCGTCGACGGTACTATACTTATTTTTCATACTTTTGGTCGGGTATTATTTGACACTGAGGCGCCACATTCTTTTATCTCCGCTTTATTTGCTAGGTCGCTGGGATTATCTATTGAGAAGTTAGAGACTTCTTTATTCTTAAATACTCCACTAGGCGACAGAAGTGGAGTTTCCTTTATATGCAGAGCAGTCTATGTGGTTATTGACGATTGTAAATTTTCAGCTGATTTGATCATCCTGCCCATGAGCCAGTTCGACGTCATTCTTTGTTGTGACTGGCTTACTAAGTATAGGGCTATTATTGATTGCTATTTGAGGCGGGTTATTGTTACTTCCAAGGCTGGTAAAGTTGTTGTTTATCATCGGGGCCCCAGTGCGGGGATTATTAACTCTATTTTTTGAGTATGCCTTGGAGGCAGGAGCGGACTAGAACAGTTTGGAGGATTATGGTCTATGGATCTTGATGTTTAGACCGCGGTGCAGGAGAGAAACATTTCAGTTGTTCAGGAATTTGATGATGTCTTTCCTGAGGAGTTACCGGGTCTACCTCCAGATCGAGAGGTTGAGTTTTGTATCGATCTCATTCCAGGGGCCACTCCAGTTTTTATTCCCGCGTACAGAATGGCACCGGCTGAATTAGTTGAGTTACGAAAGTAGCTGGATGACTTGCTGACCAAGGGTTTTATATGGGAGAGTATGTCGCCTTGGAGCTCTCCTGTTTTATCTGCCAAGAAGGCAGATGGATCGTTGAGGTTGTATGTTAATTACCGAAAACTTAATTGGGTTACTGTGAATAATAGATATCCATTACCCCATATTGATGACCTCTTCGATTAGCTTGGAGGTTCGCAGTAGTACTCGAAGATTGATTTGAGGACGGGATATCATCAGGTGAAGATTTGGCAGGAGGATATTCCCAAGACCACTTTCCGAACCAGATATTGGCATTTTGAGTTCTTAGTTTTACCATTTGGGTTGACTAACGCTGCAGCGGTATTTATGGATCTCATGAACAGGATCTTCAGGCCATATTTGCATCATTTTGTGGTTGTTTTTATTGATGATGTCTTCGTTTATTCGAAGTCTCGCTGGGAACACCGTGAGCATCTCCGTATTGTCTTGCAAACCTTAAGAGAGCACCAATTATATGCCAAGCGTAGCAAGTGTGATTTTTGGCAGACTGAGGTTAAGTTCTTGGGACATGTAGTTTCACGAGAGGGTATTACTGTGGACCCTGCTAGATTGAAGCTATAGTGAATTGGCAACCAACCAAGAACGTTTCAAAAGTCCGTAGCTATAGTGGTTTGGCAGGATATTATTGGCGCTTTGCAGAAAATTTTTCTTCCATTGCAGCGCCGCTTTCTAGACTCACTCGCAAAGAGGTGAGGTTTGTTTGGGATGATAGCTGTCAGCAAGTATTCGATGAATTCAAGCGAAGATTGACTACTGCTCCGATTCTGACAGTTCCTGACGGTAGTTTGCCATATGCCATCTATACTATCATCATAATAGACATGAAGGGATACGACGTCATTCTTGAAATGGATTGGTTGTTTCGACATTATGCTACGATTGACTATAGAACCGGAATAATATGTTTTCAACTCCCAAATGGAGAGAAGTATTCCTTTCAGACAATAAAGAATTCAAGCAAGATTTATATTGTATCCTCTATGAATGCCCAACAATATCAGAGGAATGGATGTATGAGTTTTCTATCATGTGTAATAGACACAGTTGAAATGTGGAGCAAATCTCTATGATATTCTGCTAGTTCAGAACTTTCTAGAAGTTTTTCTGAATGACTTGCCAGAATTACCTCCAGATAGAGAGATTGAGTTTGTAATTGAAAGTCAAAGCTGAAGATATTCCTAAGACTACATTCCGAATGTGATACAGACACTATAAGTTCTTAGTTATATTTTTTGGTTTAACGAATGCTCTTGCAGCCTTTATGGATCTGATGAATAGAGTATTCAGAGAATACCTAGACAAGTTTGTTATTGTCTTCATTGATGATATTTTGGTGTACTTGCAAACTAAGGAAGAACATATGGTGTCACGACCCATCAACAAGCCGAGACACGTTTTTCACATTACATTTAAACTAAGAAACTTTCACGTAAAATTTTTTGAAAATTAAAATAATCGAAACTTGGACTTTAAGCTTCTTTGAATCCTTTTAAAACGAGTGGAAAATGTTCATAAAATAAGTTTGGGCGAATTCATTAGAAATTGGGTGGGAATACATTTAAAATCCCAAAACATTCCTCAAAAGCACATGTGGTGTAACGACCCTCATTTTGTACCAAAAAATTTCTGTAAAATTTAAAATTTTCTTTTAACTTGAAACTACACTATTTAAAATGGTCAGCGGAAGCTTTTTTGTTTGAAGAAAACATTCGTAAAAAATCAATTTGATATCATATAAAAAAAAAAGTAAAATAATTAACATATTTTTTTTAAAACCACTGCTCATCCAACCGAACCTCTTCCTCCTAGCCCTCTCCTTTAAAAACAACTCATTTCAAAATATTTCGAATTCAACAATCTAAAACATAGTGCTGATCGATTGGCTATTCAATATTTTTAAACAACTTCTTTCTTTTCGAAATGTTTGGGCAACATAACACCTAAATTTTTATGAACCCAAACCAAACAAATCATCATAAAACTAACAAAACAATTCTATTTAAAATTCTAAGTTTATCAATTTCATCAAACCATCCCAAAGTTTATATTATACCAAAACAGGTTTACCAAAGTTTAAAACTAAACATGTATATACAAGTTGTTGCTTCAAAACATACATACACCCGGAGTTAAATCACCCTAACAAATGGCATGATCGTCGCATGAGCTTATTCCTCCAACTGCCTCCTAGTCCTGCACCTGATCATAAATCTCACCGGCTAATTCTTCATCACCTACATCACGAATTCAAACTATAAGGCTAATACTTAGTAAATAGTATAATAATGAAATGAAATTTGTAACACCCCGTATTTTCATGGTATCGATTTCTGAGTTGTAGGGGTGATAAGCGACGAGATTCGAGTCAAAATGGAGAGTAGAAAATTTGTAAGGTTAGGTAGGGGATTAATTTGAGGCTAATGGGCAAGAAAAGTTTGTAGAATTCTAGCCGAACGCGACTCGAATAATAGTTATACTGAACGGTTAAAGCATGAGGTCAAAATGGTAATTTTAATTAATTATATTAATAATATAATTATTATAAGGGAAGTCAAGGGGAAGAAGAAATCTTCCCCTTCTTCGTTCGTTCACCGAGAGGAAGAGAAAGGAAGGGAACCACTTCTGCGATGATCTCCCCTTCCAACGACGTTCGACCAAGGCCGATCTTAGTTTTCCACTCTATTTCAACGGTAAGGTAGATTTTTAGTGGTTTATGGTTTAGTTTCGGTTAACGGAAGAGTTTGATGAGAAATTTAATGGATAGGGAATTGGGATTTTAGGGTTGGAGAGTTCGTTAGAGTTATTATAGATTGTTGTAGAATTGTTGACGATAAATGTGATAGATTGATGAGGAATGTGCTGCGTTTTGCTGAAAAGCCGAGGAGGGGGGGTTTTAGACCCTAAGGTCTATTCTGTTTTTGGATTTTTACCTTAGCTGCGGTTAATTATTTTAAATTTTGTTTCGGTATGTTAAACTAGGTTGTGATTGGAGCGTTTGGCCACTGGAATTGAGTGATTTCAATGACGGACACAAAAGTTAGGCGAATTGAAAGTTTAAGCTGATTTTGAGCTGAGTTGGGTTAGTGAGTGATTTTGGCGAGTTCGTGAAGTGTTGTGCTAGTATGGTGGTTTTAGTACATGAGTAGAGTATTGGGAGGACGCCAGATACGTAGTGTATGTAGTATATGCATGTGTTTTGCCCAAGAGAGCCTACACCATGGAATGTTAGGATTTATGTGGGTTGATTGTGATGTGCGTGCGTATTTTTTGACATGCATCATGTTTTGAAAAGGGAACAAAAATGAATTTGAGCATGGTTTTATGTGCGAATGTGAAATGTGATGTGTGGCGGTGAGAATGATGTTTGTGTGGGCAGCTATAGCCCCGTGGCGGTGCGAATGATGTGTGTGTAGGCAGCTATGGCTCCGTTCCTGAAGAAACCGGGACGGTGGTGACGTGTCAGGGGATGGTGTGGCGAGTGCGTCCAGCCTCACACTAGGATGGCTGATGCGGTGTGTGTGTGGTGGTGGGCAACTATGGCCTCGTTGCTAGAGAAACCGGGACGGTGGCGACGTGTCAGGAGGTGGTGTGCCTAGTGCGTCCAGCCTCACCCTGGAATGGTTGCGGTGTGTGGAGTGATATGTGTGTACGGTGTGAGGGCATCATTGCTAGAGGAACCAAGACGATGGCGACGTGCCAAGGTGTGAGGTGGCGAGAGAGTCCAGCTTCACCATGGTGCAGTTGTACTATGCGGCACAAGTTGTGACAACATGAGCTTGAGTGTAGAGACTGCATTTGATAGGATTGCATTGTCGGTTTTGCGTTTGATTTTGCACTGCTTACTGAGCGTTATGCTTATGTTGTGTGTTCCGTGGTGTAGTTGTAGAGATTCCTGCGGGTGAGTTACGAGAGCCCAGACAAGATGAGTAGACGATTGGCAGCGTTCTACCGTGTGCCGGCAGGTGGAGTTCGTCACGGCGGCCTGACCCTTGAAGTGAAGCCAGAAGGTAGGTTATGGGAGTTGTGTTTTGAGGAGTCTATGTCGAGTGTATAGGTTTTGAGGCATGGGTGGGTTTGAATGTTAATAGTCGAGATTGATGCATAGGTGCATTTTGAAACTATTTGGGAGATTTTGTGTAACACCCAGAATTAATTTCGGGGGTACGTGGTTGTAATCGACGGTGTAATGGTCAGAATTGTGAGCGAAAAATTTCTACTCTTAGGTAAAATATTGTTTTGAGACTAATGGATGAGAGAAAAATTTAAGAATCCAACTTAAATTGGACGATAGAACAGATTTAGAAAACGGTTAATGATTGAGGGTGAAATAATAATTAGAATTAATTATATTATATAAAAAAAATAATAATAAAATATAACATAGGGGTGGAACTTATTCCCCCCCCTGTTCGGCATTTCATCTCCCCCCTAGCGTAAGAAGAACTTCCTCCTCTCGACGTTCTTCCGATTAGCCGTTTACCATCGCAAATCTTCAAATCTACGGTAAGTTTTGGTTAGTTTTCAGTAGATAGCTAGTCCTTTTGTCATTTTGAGTGGTAAAAGGGGAATTAGGGAGAGAGTTTTGGAGCCCTAGGAGGGAGGTACGAAATTTGGGGGTTTTAGCTGATTTTGTATGTATGTTGATGTTTAAGCTAGAAATAAGAGTAGATTACGGAGTTTTATGAGAAGATCAAGCGTTTGGTTAGCCGAATGCTCAGATTGTAGAACAGTTTCCGTTCGGCCAAGTTGTGGAGGTCTAATTATGGAATGGATGAAGCCGTTAGAAACTAGATGTCATGAGGAATTCGTAGTATTTTGAATCGTCCAAATCGGACGAGTATGGGTGGAGTTATGAATTTTCGAAAGATTAGTCAGATCGTTACTTAGAATTTCGGTTTGGACTGAGTGGGGATTTAGTGGTTAATCCCTTTAACGTTTTACGAAGTTAATGGAAAGTAGAGCTAATAGATGTATGGTTTTATAGGTTTTCCAATTAGCGTACAGAATTTGATTACGAGTGCTAAGGACGCCAGGTAAGTAACGTAGTAGGAGTTTTGCCTTCGGGCCTACATCACAATTCAGTAGGATACATTGCACGTTTACTTTATGTTATGCTTTTATGGTTGTGCATCATTGTTTTAAAGTAGGACACGAGACGAAAAAGAATTTCTATGTTTGTACGAAGCAAAACAGTAGGATGTATTGAGATGAACAAAATGAGAAGCTACGTAAGAAGATAATGAAGGTGGGGTTGAGTTACCTCGTCCAGTGAGGCGGACCGATTCAGTGAGGTGGACCGTAAAAGGGGTATTACTCTTCCTCCGCTTTACGTGGGGGCCTTGTCCAGCGAGGTGGACCGGTCCAGTGAGGTGGGCTGTGATGTGTGTCACTTTACTAGATCGGGGTTGGCCTTGTCTAATGAGGTGGACTATGGGGTCACCTCGGTCTAGCACATAAAGAAGAACCTAGTAGTAAGAAGATAAAGAAAATGTAAGAAAGAGACGAAAATGAAAGTAGAGACGAAACTGTAGAAATTGCATGTGTTAGGAGATGTTTGATTTTAGTGTGTTTTATGCATTACTTACTTAGGATTAAGCTAATAGTTGAGTTCTGTGATGTAGGTGACGACGCAGTAGCTAGTGAGTATCCCGAGCATGCCTAGGACTAGGAGGCAGTTGGAGGAGAACGCTCGTGGGACGACTGGGCCAGCTGTTGAGGCATTTTGACTTTGGCGGGTGTAAGCACGGGCAGTGAGGTATTTTGAGTCGTATTTAGTTATTTTGATGTAAAAGACAGATTTGAATTTTGGGTCGATTATTTGGCGTGCGTAACAGGTTTATAAATTGAGTCGAGAAGTGGATTTATGGTTTTTAAGCATTTAGTAAAAACTCGTGTTGTTTTGTTGAATTTTGTTAAAGTTTCTGGATGCAAAGTGTCGACCGAAGTCCAAAGGTGTCGACCGGTCAGTGTAAAATAGAGGGTGAGTGTCGACTGCAATGCTCGACTTGTGCATGGCAGAGCCGAGGTAGGTGTCGACCCTTGGTTACAAGTGTCGACCGGTCCGTGTAAAATGGGTAGTGGTGTCGACCGCGAGGGTCAACCTGCGTGGACAGAGAGGATCAAGGTGTCGACCCCTTTCTAAAATGGGTGTAGAAGTGTCGACCGATGTCCCTGGTGTCTACCGATGAAAAGACCCGAGAGGTATGTAGTGTCGACCGGGGCTTGTCAGTGTCGACCGATAGAAACCCGAGACAACGGAAGTGTCGACCGGCTCTTGCAGGTGTCAACTGGTCTTTTATTTTTATGTTTTTAGAAAGTAAAGGTTTCTTAAAAAAATTTTAAACGAGTTTCCACTGCGGCATTTATGTATTTTCCTTTAGAAGATGTTTTAGAAAAAAAAAAAATATAGTCATTTTCAGTCGAAAAATAAAGCTTTCAAATTTCTAGGAAATATTTAGTAGAGCATATGATGGATGGTAACGAGCAGTAGTTGGTAGCGAACTGGGAATCAAGGAGGATTTTCTGGGCATTACAGTGTTGGTATCAGAGCCATTTGGTCAAAACGTTCAAACGATTACTCAATAGCGCCTATCGCCGCACAACGTGCTCCAACAACTGTAAGTGTTTAAGTTTAGTGTTGTTTAGTAAATACTTATGAGCATAATTGACAAAGTCCAGGAAAGAGAGTCAGAATGTCTAGACAACCAGGACGTCCCAAAGTGCCAAGAGAGACAACCAAACCAAGAAGTGAGGACGATTCTGTGACGATACAACAGTTGACAGAATTAGTAAATCGGAAGTCTTAGCAGCTAGGAATGTTGCTGAACTGAGAAGTGCAGGGAGGTGCGGACCCTAGTTCTAGTCAGGACCAGTCAGGTGACTGATTTCGGAGATTACAGCCACCGAATTTTGAAGGACAAGTATCAGACTCGATGGCTGCGGAGGAATGGATTCGAGCAATAGAGAGCATATTTAAATATGCGAAGATGGAAGAGGAGGATAAAGTTATACTGGTCACCTTTCATTTAGCAAAAGATGCCTGGTTTTGGTGGGAGTCTACTGAGGCCACCGTCAATACTCAGCACATGACTTGGAGAAGTTCAAGAAGGCCTTCTACGACAAGTATTTTAACAGTACAGTGCAAGCAACTAAGAGGATGGAATTCTTACAGTTGAAGAAGACTACGTCAGTGACCGAGTACAACCGGCGATTCGAGTCCTTGTCAAGGTTTGTCAGTAATTTTGTAAGCCGGAACGAGGATAAAGTGTTTCAGTTTGTACAAGGGTTGAGGCCGAAAATATACAAAGGAGTGAAGATAGCGGGCATACGGGATGTGCCTTACTCCAAGGTGGTGGCCAAGGCATTGGAGGTAGAGGAAGCCAAGATGAAGTGTATCAGTTAGCGAGAAGCTTCTAGGAGATCTTTCAGAGAAGCGGCCCCGCAGCATAGCATGAGTGTCTCCCAGCCGCCACAATAGAGAGGCACAAAGAGGTTTAGCGAGGGTTCTAGCAGCCACGGAAGTAGCAAGAAGTGGCAAGGGCCGGTACAGTACCCCCAGTGCCCTAAATGTATGAAGTATCACCCGGGAGGGTGCAGATGGAACTTTGGAAAGTGCTACAACTGCAATGAAGCCGGACATATGGTCAGGTACTACTCGAAGCCCCGGGTTGTACGATGTTTTAACTGTAACGAGGTGGGCCACATCAGCAGAGACTATCCAGCTTGGAAGAAGGGTCCGACGCGCACAGCACCGAGAGTATTCGCCATGATCGAGTCAGGCGAGGATGACCAGCTGGCCGTAGTGTCAGGTACTATATTGGTAAACTCTGTACTTGTTTATACATTGATTGATTCGGGTGCAACACATTCATTTATTGCGGCTGCATTCATGGTTAAGTTGGATATATGGCCTGTATCAACTGACTGTGGTTATGTGGTAATGTTGCCTTCTGGTGAGCGTATGCACTCAAATCATGTAGTGCGTGATAGCGTGGTGTCGGTGGGAAATAAAAATTTATCTGCTGATCTCATTATTATGAGTATAACGGGATATGACATGATACTGGGAATGGATTGGCTGTTCAAGCATTACGCCACGATTGACTGTAGGGCAGGCACGGTGAACTTCCAACCGCCGGATGGTGAGAAGCATACTTTTCAAGCCGCAAAGAATGTCCGGAAGATATCTATGATGGCACTTGTCTATGCTCGACAAGTTTTAACTAGTGAGTATTTTGGTTTTCTTGCCAATATTATGGATATGCAAATTCCCAAGGATTCTGGATCGCAGGATGTTTTAATTGTTCAAGACTTCTCTGAAGTTTTCTTAGACGATTTACCTGGTTTGCCTCTGCATCGGGAAATAGAGTTCATGATAGATGTGTATCCGGGAGCTGAGCCAGTGTCAAAGAATCCCTACAGATTGGCGCCAGTGCAGTTGCAGGAGTTGAAGAAGCAATTAGAAGAATTGGTAGAGAAGGGGTTTATACGCCCTAGCTTTTCGCCGTGGGACGGGCCGATTCTTTTTGTCAAGAAGAAAGACGGGTCGTTACACATATGCATCGACTACAGAGAGTTGAATAAGCTAACGATTAAGAATAAATACCCTCTGCCAAGGATAGACAATTTATTTGATCAACTCCAAGGTGCGCATGCATTTTCGAAGATTGACCTGAGATCGGGTTATTATCAGTTGAAGGTCAAACCGGAGGATGTTCCGAAGACGACTTTTCGGACGCGGTATGGACATTATGAGTTCCTAGTGATGTCTTTTGGACTGACAAACGCTCCAGCAGCTTTTATGGACCTAATGAACAGAGTGTTCCGTGATTATCTCGATAAATTCGTCATAGTGTTTATCGACGATATTTTGGTGTACTCTCGGAGCAAGGAGGAGCATAAGGAGCACTTGAGATTGGTGTTGGAAACTCTGAAGCGACACCAACTTTATGCAAAGTTTTCAAATTGCGAATTTTGGAAAAATAGAATTCATTTTCTTGATCATGTCATCTCAAGCGACGGAATACCGGTTGATCCAGCAAAGATCCAGGCAGTTAAGGAGTGGCCATAGCCAAAGAATGTTATGGAGATACGAAGTTTTCTCTGGTTAGCGGGTTATTACAGGAGATTCATTGAGGGATTTTCAAAGATTGCAGCGCCCCTAACTCGGTTAACGAGAAAAAGTGTGAAATATCTGTGGTCTGAGGATTGTGAGCATAGTTTCCAGACGTTGAAGCAGAGATTAACTACTGCTCCAATCCTGACGCTTCCTATCGAGGGCGGGAAGTTTGATATTTACTACGATGCTTCAAAGGTTGGACTGGGATGTGTATTAATGCAGGAAGAGAAGGTGGTAGCATATGTTTCTAGACAATTGAAGGCTCATGAGTCATTTTCAGTCGAAAAATAAAGCTTTCAAATTTCTAGGAAATATTTAGTAGAGGATATGAGGGATGGTGACGAGTAGTAGTTGGTAGCGAACCAGGAATCATGGAGGATTTTCGGGGCGTTACATTTTGATTGAGTAATTCAGGTTTCTAATCGGTAGTTTTAAATCGTGGAAGATTTCGCCGTCTGTTTTCTTCTGAACTGGTGATATTTTTAGACTACTGGTGCAAAGTGTCGACCAAGATCCATAGATGTCGACTGATCAGTGTAAAATGTGATGTGAGTGTCGACTGCGGGGTTTGATTGGGACGGGCAAAGAGAAATGAAGTGTCGACCGGTGACTGTGGGTTTCGACCGGTTAGTGTAAAATCAATGAGAGTGTCAACTATGGAGTTCGACCTGTGTGGGAAGAGAGAATGGAAGTGTCGACCGCCTAACGCAGGTGTCGACCTTTTTTTTTATATGTGCGTAGAAGTGTCGACCGGTACCTTTTTTTTGAATGTTTTGAAAAGTGAAGTGTCATTTAACCCGATTTTTTATTGTCTTCCACTGCAACAAGTCTAAACATTTTCAAAGAGTGCTGATTTAAGGCGAGGAACAAAAGTTTTAAATTTTATACAGATTATGTCGAGGTGAAGAGTAAGTGTACGGTTGGCGACCTGGGTCCGGGGATGACTCGGGGGTGCTGCAGGGATGGTGATAGCGAAGCGTGAGTCAGAGACCGTGTGGGTTTTCAGAGCGTTACAAAATTAGGTTATATAACTCATATCCTAAGATATGTAGTTTCCACCATCTCGTTTCGTTTTTGTTTTCATCTCTGTTTCATTTTATTCATTCTTTCTCTTTATGTTCTATGTTTATTTACGTACTAGATTGAGTAGGTACACCTCGTGGTCTACCTCACGAGACGGCCAAACTCGCTCTAGAAAGAGTAACCACACCTCACAGTCCACCTCACGGGACGACGATACTCACGTAAAGAGAGGTAAAAGGAGGCACATCTCGCGGTTTACCTCTCGGGACGGCCATATCTAAACCCCACTCTTACACAGTTTATTATTACATTTCTTATCATTTCGTTCTTAACATTTCATTTCAAAGTATGTCCTTTCATAAAACATGAGACATTCATTTTCGTTTCATTTTCGTACCTTTAAAACCATGATGCATGACATATTCAAAGCGTACAATAACATAAAATCATAAACCTAGCATCCTGTGATGTAGGCCCGAAAGTAAAGCCCATACATACACTACTTACCTGGATTCGTAGACAACTTATCTCAATCCGTACACTAAATCTTTGAAACTTTTAAAATTTAAAGTATAAACGACACCTATTAACTTCTATCCCATAACATAATAAAAAAGAATGCATATAAAAACATTCACTAATTCCAAGCGTCCAATTAAATCACTTATGCATCAACTAACCATAATTCATACATTTTCTTAACAAATTCTCATATTTACAATTTTATCGTCCAACTTTAAAATTTTGTAACAATTCAAATACTCGTTCGAATTTGGTGATTCAAAATGTTATACAATCCTTAAGGTGTCTAGTTTCTAATGGTATAAATCATTTATCAAACCAAAGAAAGCATAACAGCTGATGTAATAACCCGAGAAATTTTGAATATTAGATTTAATTTTTGAAATTTAAATTAAGTCTCGGTTAGAGTTTTCGGGAAGCTTTTGGCAGAAAATTTATTTTACGAGGCTCAAAATTTGATTCATAGAAGAAATTTCAAATTTTAAAGTCAGGAGGATGCGAATTTAACGAAGTTACGGACGGTTAAAATACGTAAGGGCATTTTGGTAAATTTTAATTATTTAAATTAATTTTGTTTTTTTTTTAAAACAACTGAATGGCTTCAAAGTGAAGCCATTCGGCTACTGAACACTGAGACGGCGAGAGAGAGACTTAGGGGGAGAGCGGGAACTAGAGAGCGAGCACCCAACGTTCAACGACGAAGAGTGAGATGCCGGTGTGTGAAAAGTTCCGACGAGGCAAAGGACGAGTGTTGTTTGGTCTTCTCGAGCTCAAAAACGAAGGTGAGCCTTGTGTCAGTTTTGTCGATCGAGCATAGGAGTTCGGTTGTCTCTGAATTCCCAATGGTTTAAGCTCGAATTTTTAGAGTGTTTGGAAGCTAATGGACATGTGCTTGAGTGGCTCAGCATTTTTTGCGCCAACCCGACCAAGAACGAGTGATGATACCCCCTGTTCCCTCTATGTTTTGATGTTGGTTATGTTGCAGCCTCGGTTAGTTGTGCTGCAATGTAGGGGGATTAGCAATGGGGAAAAAGGGGTGATCATCGGTGGGCTGTGATGCTTCGATTTTGGGAAAAACTGAAAGGGTCTCGTGCTGCCATTTGGCTTTTCTTCAGTGGGAACTTTAAATTCTTGTTGGCTTATGCATAATAGGTTAGAATGTGATAGATTGGTGGAGAAACTGGTGGAAATCAGGTTGATACTGAAATCTAGATTTTTTTTGTGTAAAAATATGTTATCTTTTTGGCCATTTCAGGGCCTAGCTTCAGTTATTCGTTTTAAATTATATTTTAGTGGGTTAAATTAGGTTGTTAGAGGGACGTTTGGCTGCTAGAATCGTTTGATTCGGATAACCGACGCAAAAGTTATGCGCGTCCGAAGTTTAGGCTGGTTTTCGGCCAAACCGAATTAGTGACCTGTTTTGGTTGGAATTTCATGGATTTAGTTGAGAGATGTGATTTTTAGCACATTTAGTGAATTTTGATGAGTAGATTGATGTGTGATTGTTTATGTCTAGGCTGAACCAGATTTTGGTGAAAACGTGCAACGGGAAAAGCTCATGATGCTAGACAAGTAGTGTATGCATGCGTTTTGCCCAGGAAGACCTACACCATAGAACGTTAGGATTTATGTGGTTGATTGTGATGTGCGTTCGTATTGTTTGACATGCATCATGTTTTAAAAAGAGAACGAAAATGGTTTTGAACATATTTTGAGTTAGTGGTAAGACGCGTGGTGGTGGTACCGCGAATCCCGCTCAGGAAGTGGGTTGGTGCGTAACCAATAGCGGATTCCGCTCGAGAAGTTGGCTGATTAGGCTGACACGCGATGTGTATGCGTTGACGGTGAGGATGATGGACAGTGGCGCCGCAAATCTGGCTCGGGGAGTGGGGCGGTGCATCACCAATCACGAATTTCGATCGGGAAGTGGGCCGGCTAGGCTGTTGTGAAATGATGGACGGTGGCGCCGTGGATCCTGTTCGGGGAGTGGGCCGGTACTTCACCAGTCACGAATTCTGCTTAGGGAGTGGGCTGGCTAGGCCGTCGCGTGCTGTGTGTGTCTGGCTTGTGGGCCTCGTTGCTTGGGAGTCCTGGACGATGGCGACGTGTCAGGGTGTAGCGTGGCGCGAGGTTCACCCTCACCCTGTCCCGGCTGCACAACGCGTCGCGGAATAGTGACAACATGAGATGGAGTGTAGAGACTGCATGTGATAGGATTGCATTATCGATTTTTACTTTCATATCGCACTACTTACTAAGCGTTAGGCTTATGATGTGTGTTCTATGGTGTAGGTGCAAACATTGTTGCTGGTGAGCCCCGAGAGCCTAGTCCTGAGGCGTAGGACAATGGGCGGCATGCGACCGAGGCACCCGACGGCGGATTGTTAGGGCGACCCGACCCATGGAGATGTTAGGTGTAGGTGAGATTTTCTTAGGTTGTTTGCTTCGTGTTGGGATGTTTATGTGGTCGAATGAGTTTGAATAGGCATCGGTTGTACAGAATTGTATAGAGTGTTTGAGGTGTTTTGGAGATGCGCGTATACTTTTATATGTTGGAGTATGTCATTGCTCTATACTGTGCACTTTCTTCATTGGTAGTTGATGGATACTTTTGGAATTTTCTGATAAACTGTGTGCAGGGATAGATTTTTTTGGATAGCCAATTTTTAGGCGTTACTCTGCCGAATATTTGGGAGAAAAGTCAGGGAGTCGAGAGAATACGGAGTAGTTTGGGTGGGCACGATAAGGCGCGAATGGAGTGGCAGTGTACGCCGGAGCGTGGCGTCGCCGCAGTCGCGCGGGGCATGCGGCTCTGCGAGTGCGCGTTGATCGCGCAGCGTCAAGTGAAAGGGGGGGGGCTCCCCATGTCGGGCGCGCGCAGGGTGTGTGTCAAACTTCTTCCCAGAATTTCAAAGCTCATCGTTTTAACTTAAAACTCTTTTAAATTGTCCTTTTCCGCTGCATATTTATATCGAGGATTACGTGTTCCCTCTTAGGGGCGCACGTCGTTTTCGAATCGAGTCGAAAAATTTTATACTTACAAATGTTCTTTTGAATATGATTTGGAAATGAAAGTGGTGTTAAATTGAGTGAGTTCAAGTTGAGTTTGGGGGGAGGGGGGCTCCCCATGTCGGGCGCGCGTATGGAGCGCGGCGTTGCTGCTGCTGTTGTGTGCGCGGGGTACAGTAGGCGTACAGCGGCGGACCCAAGAGGGCGTGCGGGGTGTGTGTCGGACTCCTTCCCAGAATTTCAAGTCTCGTCGTTTTAACTTAAAACTCTTTTAAATTGTCCTTTTCTGCTGCATATTTATATCGAGGATTACGTGTTCCTTATTCGGGGCACGAGTCGTTTTCGAATCGAGTCGAAAAATTTTATACTTACAAATGTTCTTTTGAATATGATTTAGAAATGAAAGTGGTGTTAAATTGAGTGAGTTCAAATTGAATTTTTAGATGTCATAATGTGTAATAGTAGTGAGCGTAGCAAGAACTTGTGGAGTTCTCGCGGTGTTACAGCCGAAATTAATGAAACTGAAACTACCCTGTACATAGCTCTAAATTCTAGTTTTTATCAAACTTTGAACAAAATTCAAAAATTCATAATAAATCGAATATAAGTCTGAATTCAATTATTCAAAATGTTATGGACTCCTTAAAGAGTCTAATTTGACATTCCAAGGACAATTTAGAAATCATAAACCATCAAGTGATTCAGAATTATCAAAATCAAACTGTCTTAGAAATTTATTTTAGTTTTTGTACAATAGATTCAAAATTCA
Organism: Begonia peltatifolia; assembly: GCA_022433055.1. Lineage (NCBI taxonomy): Eukaryota > Viridiplantae > Streptophyta > Magnoliopsida > Cucurbitales > Begoniaceae > Begonia > Begonia peltatifolia. Next base: position 7,306,577 of record CM039519.1, on the reverse strand, counting down.
GTAACAAATCGAATATAGGTCCGAATTCAATGATTCAATAGTCTATGGAATCTTTAAGGTATTTAGTTTCTCATAAAAAATTCATTTAACAATCTAAGACAAGTCACACAGCCGAAAATCCAAACAAACAAAGCCTCCTTTGTTTAAGCCCTAATTCCAAACGTTTTCACAACCTTCAACCAATCAATAACATTTCCCAAAATGATGCATTCATACGCTTTTTTTACAACATGCATATGCATCAAAATGAACATAAATCAGCAAGTAATTCATCAATTTCGTGCACCCCTTAACAACCAAGAAAACCCTTACCACATTTCATCAAATACACAACTAAACCATGACATTGTTCTTCCTTCAAGCTAAGTAGTAAAACCCGTAAGGAAAATTACTTAAATCCATACCTAAGATCTTCATTAAAAGAAAAGAGAGGTGCAGATGGACGGAGGCTTCCAGGAGAGCTTCAAGAGAGGAAAAAAAGAGAGAGAAAAGTTATTACCAAATGACCACATTTTGTTTCACCTAGGGGAAAACTAATAAGGGTTAAGTGAGGTGGCACAACCTCATCGAATCACCAAACCTACCCATCCTTATTTAATTAATTTTGTGTTTAATTACTAAAACCCATCATTTTGCCTTCAGATCACCATCTCTCAAAAGCATCTCACATGGAAGTTCTCCTTATTTTCTCCCTTTCTTTAAAAATTTTATTTATTTATTAATAGCTCAAGTGGTACCAGCTCTTGTAGCTCATGTACTTTAACTTGACAAAGGATGGGTTTGAGTTCTATAGAGGACAAAAATTCCTTCGCCAGAGAGAACAGATCATGAGGTATGATAGTTGAGAAAAGTAGGCCCTCCAACCCCCAGTACAGTACGGTAGTGTAAGTAAAGAAGGTTAGGTCGTTATATGTAGCGCCGGCACAGTCATCGCGCGCGTGTCGCCCAAATAAATGCCTTGCCAATTGATCACGCGCGAGTACCTGATCGATCGATAGTGATTCTGTTTTGGCACCTGAGTATGTTTTCATGGGCTAATCGATCAGGCACCAAGCGCCGATCTGTCGGCAAACCCTCTGCCCGCCATGTCACTGTATCAATGAGGCGCCGATCGATCGCGCCCGTGCTGTGATCGATTGGCAGGCTCTCAGCTCGCCTACCTTGCCATATCATTGAGGCGCCGATCGATCGGTTGGGCACTGCGTCTTCTCGACAACACATGCACGCACGTCACCGTGCATGCACACGCAGCCTCTGTGCGCCCTCCACATGCCCTGAGTGCACACCAGCACCATTTTCTACTTTTTCCTCCTTTTCTTTACATAAAACTTAAAAACACTTCATCAAATACACCAAAACTCCTCCAAACTTCCTTATCCTATGAAATCACTTAAAATCCTTCAAACCCAACACTTTAAACTATAAAATTTCACAACAAATTATTAACTTTTAAATCTTTCAATACACGACAATTTTCCTCAACTTTCAAACACTTTTATGGCTCATAAAATGACTTAAAATGCATAGCAAAAAATATTTAACTTACAAGTGAAAACCCATCATCAGAATGATCTCTAAGGATCACAATCAAACCCCAAGCAATTCCAGTATTTTAAAACGTAAATTCTCCTATACATAAACTTTAAATCATAAAAACTTATATCGAAACACTTGGAATTCACCCACGGGTAAAAATTGCCTTGACAGCCACAAACCCTGCACCATGAGCTCACCCCACCAACTGAACATGTCCATCGACTTAAGATTCAAAGTCTTCACCTATAAGGTCATCACCTATATCATCAAAGTTTAAACTAATGAACTTAGAGCTCAGTAAGAATATATTAATATAATAAAATGCTCGTGCATGCATGATCCTCTTAAAAACATGAACATACTTTACATTAAATTAATATTCAAGTGACATGTTGGTTAAATGAGCGTGTTAGGGGAGTAGGCTTAGTGAACATAACATGGGTTAGTGTCCTGGGCGTGGACGATTTTGCCTAGTCCCAGAGATGGACAAATACTAGTAATCCTTAGGAGAGGACGGTTTTAAATAGTCCCAGAGAAGGACAAGAACATATGTCATTCTCCATCCCAAACTTAACTGGTATATTAGATAATATGTTCTTAACTTTCTTACATAAAACATTTTGCATGATTTCATGAAAACGTGATGCATGAAAATACAAATGCACATAACATAACTTATAACGTAACAACCTTAATCTCATTAACACAATACACAATAAACTATTGATCTTAAGTTCTAATGAATTCAACGTATCCAATTTTGATTTCAATCCAACTATCCAAAGTACAGTTATAATACTAACTTAAATCCAACTCCATAATTCAAATCCAAAACAATTGATGCCAAAAGCTTTCCAAGGAGAGTATAAATACGCATAAAACTCAATTGAACCATGTTAGCCAAATATAAACCAATCCGATGAACTTAGCTTTTCTGTCAGCTTTGTACGGTTTCCATCCTTTGCCTAATAATTGCAACTTTCTCCGACATTTGTTGCAAAATCTCTGTGCCGACTAGATTTGCTTCTCCGACTTCGTCCCAGTACACAAAAACATGATGCATGTCAAACAATATACACGCATATCGCAATCAATCATTACAAGCCTAGCATTCCTCGGTGTAGGCCCACTTGGGCAAAACACATGCATACACTACTTACCTGGCGTCCTAGCTCTCCGTAGTGCTTGTCTCACCCGAAACCTGCTCAACCTATCACATAACAATTCACATTAAAAACTCATCACACAACTCATTCCACGTACTAAAATTATGTCTACTAACTCACTCCACCAAAACCCAACTAGGACGGCTCGCTAACCCGAATTTCGGCCAAAATAAACCTAACTTCCAACACGCATAACTTTTGCGTTCGTCATCAGAATCACTCGATTTCAATGACCAAACGCTCCACTCATGACCTAGTTTAACATACCAAAAAGAGTTTCTAAAACGAATATCCATAGCTAGGCCAAAAATTCAAAAGTAGTTCCGTTCAAAGGCCTAAAATTTCTACGTTCTCGGTTTCTTGCTCAAATTTGCTCACTTCCTCACCCATCTATCGCATTTATCCTCAATAACCCACAACAATTAATATTAGACTCAATACACAATCTAACCTTAAAACCCTAATTCTCTATCCATCAAATCCCTCCTCACACTCTTCCATTAACCAAAGATAGACCACAACTGCCCAACTTACCGTTGAAATAGAGCGGAAGATGGAGTAGAATCCTCAGATGAACGACGCGGGAAGAAGGAAGACGAAGGGAGAAATTCTCGCGGGAGAGGAAGGGGTTTTGCTTCTCTGTAGAGAAAAGAGAGGGGGAGGAAGAAACACCGAGGAGAGGGTTCTTCTTACCCTCTTCCTTTCTATTATCATTTTTTTTAATTTAATATAATTAATCCTAATTACCTTTTTGCCCTCACGCCTTAATCCACTAGTTAAACCGTCATTCAGTCTGTTTCTGATCGGATTCGTAAAATTTTCTCTTCACCATTAGTCTTGAAATAATCTTATATCTAATAGTACAAATTTTTCGTTCTCGATTCCAACCGAAACTCTACGGTCTATCATCCTGACAACCTGAAAATCGGTACCGCAAAAATACGGGGCGTTACAATGGTGATCTACATTTCCTACTATAAAGGGCCT
>CM039519.1:7263201-7302388 GCA_022433055.1 Begonia peltatifolia | reverse complement strand
ATTTTTCTTTACGTGCTAGATCAAGGTGACACATCTCGGGACAAGGCCAACTTCAATTGTGTAAAGTGACACACCACACAGTCCACCTTTCGGGACAAGGTCACCACGTAAAGCGGAGGAAGAGTGATACACCTCGCAGTCCACCTCTCGGGACAAGACCACTCAACCCCACATTTATTATTTTCTTACTTATCTTCTTGTTTTATTCGTTTCATCTCATCCTACTGTTTCACTTTATAAAAACATGGAAATTCATTTTCGTTTCGTCTCGTAAATTAAAACCATGATACACAATCAATAAAGCATAACATAAAATAAACGTGCAATGCAACCTATTGTACTGTGATGTAGGCCCGAGGGCAAAACGCGTACTACATTACTTATCTGGCGTGCTTAGCACTCGTAATCCAAATCTCGTACGCTAACTGGAAAACCTATAAAATTACACATCCATCAATTCTAACTCATTAAATTCATAACTCCCTATCTTCAAAGTCCTATCTCATACCAAAACCGAAACTCTCCACTAAACCCGAAATCCCGCACCATTTCCGTCCAACTTCGGAAATTCACAACTTTTTCAATATTTGTCCAAATTGGACGATACAAAATACTATGGGTTCCTGATGACGTCTAGTTTCCTATGCTCTTATCTATTTCCCATTTGGATGTCCACGGCTTGATCGAACGTGGCCGAACAGATACTGTTCCAAAAATTCACATACTCGGCCAATCAAACACCCAAATCTTTCCCACCAATTCCCATAATCCACTCATATTTCTATCATAAGCACCAATATGTGGATGAAATTTAACTCTACACTCAACTTCTCACGTTACCCTACTAGGTTTTCACCAAATCAACCAATACTCTTGCCAAACCCGTTTTTGTCACTAATAACAATAAAACAGCAACTAGTTACACAAAACTAACTAGAATTTACCATGTTTCGGAAGAACAGAGGAAGAATCGATCGCCGATCACTCGCGAGAGATGAGAAACGAGAGAGGAGGGGGGAAAGAAATTGTTGCGCTGGGGAAAACACAGAAGTGGAAATTTCCTCTTCTCTGTTATAATTTTATTTTATATAATAATAATTACTAATTACTATTTCACCCTTAACCCTTAATCGTTTAATAAATCTGTTATACGGTCCGATTCCGAATGTATTATCAAATTCTTCTCTCCTCCATTAACTTCAAAATAATCTTTTACCTAAAAGTAGAAATTCTCTGCCCACAATTCCAACCAATACTCTGTCGATTACAATTTTGTAAGTCCAAAATTAACTTAAAAGGAAAAATCTGGCTGTAATAACCCGGAAATTTTTAATTTTCGAAATTTTTAATTTAATCTCGGTGGGGTTTTGAGAAATATTTCAACGAGAAAATTTGAATTATAAGACTCGGAGCCTACTTTTGCGATGGTTTTCAGAATTTAAAGTCGGGAGGTCGAGAAATTAACGAAATCACGGAAGATTAAAACACGTGATGAAAGTTTTGTAATTTGTAATTTATTTAAAAAAAAAAAAAATATATATATATATATATATATATATATGAAATCACCTGAATGGCTTCGAGAAGAAGCCATTCGGCTGATTTCTGCAGAGCACCCAAGTTCCGACAGAAGGCGACTGAGGGGCTAAGGCGATCGTGTGCCGTAGTTGGAGCTGCGATCGACGGCCGACGAGCGTGGGTGCGAGTTGCGAGTTGCGAGCAGGTGCTGCTGTCCAGACGAACCGAAGCCATTCGATTTCAACAGCTCGAGTTCCCGAAGTGAGAGCTGAGTGTTTCGGCCGACAACCGCGAGGGCGAGTTTCCTACCAATTCTTCCACCGACGATTTGAGCACCTTGCTGCAGTCCCTCTTTCTCGTTGTGTGCAGAACGCCATTGCTCGGTAAGTCTCTCTTCCTCCCTCTGCTGTCCTGTCCAGTTTGGCCGAGTGTAAGGTTCATCCTCCCTCCATTTTCGGTGATTATGGCTGAAGTGTTGAGGAGGGAGTGCCGGGAATTTGGAGGGGGAAACTGAAGGCGAGCCCTGTCGGTTTCCCTGTTGTTGGCCGAGCTTGGTGCTCGGCCTCCTTTCAATTCTGGCAAGCTTGGCCAGAATGTATAAGTGGGATACGACTAATTGTGTATAGGAGTTGTGAAATTCGAATTGAAATCAAGAATCAGACGTTTTTGGCTTTGGGGCAGTTTCTGTTTTTGGCCGTTCCGGCCTACGTTCGAATGATCATTTTACATTCTGTTTTTGTGGGATAAATAAAGTGGTTAGAGGGACCTATGGCCGCTGGAATCGTTCGATTCCGATATCCGACGCAAAAGTTATGCGCGTCGGAAGTTTATGCCGGATTTTGGTCCAAGTCAAATTAGTGAGCGTTTTTCGTGAAATTTCAATGTGTGATAGTAGCATGTTTGTTTTTGGTGCGTAAAACTGAATTGAGTGAGTTTTGGTTGAAGAAAAACAAAGGTTGAAATTTTTTAAAAAAGGGCAGATTCGGGTTTTGGCATTTTTTGCCTGACTACGGCTTACAGTTTTAAAATCTGTCTTAATATTTTAAAATAGGTTCCTAAGGAGACGTTTAGCCACTTGAATCGTTTGATTCCGTTGACGGACGCAAACGTTATGCGCGTCCGAACTTTAAGCTGGTTTTCAGCCGGACCAAACCGATGACCAATTTTAGTTGAAATTTCATGAGTGTAGTTAAGGAAGATTATTTTTTAGCTATTTGGTGAATTTTGAGAAAAATACTAATGAGAGATTGGTTGTATTTTAGGTTGAGGCTTTCTTTTTGGCGAAGCTGTGCATTAAGCGAGCGTAGGACGCCAGGTAAGTAGTGCATGCAAATGTTTTGCCTAAGTGGGCCTACACTGTAGAACTTTAGGATTTATGTGATTGATTGTGGTGTGCGTGCGTATTGGTTGACATGCATCATATTTTAAAAACGTGAATGAAAATGGTTTTGAGCATGTTTTGAGTATGCGGTGAGAGGTGTGGCGGTGTTGCCGCGGATCCCGCTAGTGTGCTAGCCGGTGCTTCACCAGTCGCGGATTCCACTCGAGGGGTGGGCCGTCACGCGGCCTGAATGTGTTGACGGTGAGGATATGGGCAGTGGTACCGCGGATCCTACTAGTGTGTGGGCCGGTGCAACACCAGTCGCGGATCCTACTCGAGGGGTTGGCCGGCTGGGATGTCGCGAAACGTGTGTGTATGGCAACTGTGGCCCCCGTGTTAGGGAGGCTGCACGGGGGCGACGTGTCAGGGTGTAGAGTGGCGCGAGGTACACCCTTACCCTGATGTGATTGCCGTGTGGTGATGCCTATGTGTAGCTTGGGGGCCTCGTTGCTGGGGAGTCCGGGACAGTGGCGATGTGTCAGGGTGTAGGGCGGCGTGAGGTTCCTCCTTACCCTGGTGTGGCTGCACTACGCGTCATAGATGTGACAACATGAGTGTGAGTGTAGAGACTCTATGTGATAGGATTGTATTGTCGGCTTTTACTTTCATATCGCATTACTTACTGAGCGTTAGGCTTATGTTGTGTGTTCTGTGGTGTAGGTGCTGACGATACTACTGGTGAGCCTCGAGTGCCTAATCCAGAGGCGTAGGATGGTTGGCGGCATGCGATCGCAGCACCGGATGGCGGATTTTTGTTAGGGAGACCCGACCCGTGGAGATGGTAGGTTCTGGCCTGATTGGTTTGGGAGTTTTTCCTTCTTTTGTGGTGATTATGTACTGTCGATGAGATGAGTTGTATATGTGTCAGTGTATAGGTGTATATGGAGTGCGTGTGATTTTGGCGACGTACGCATATATTTTACATGTTAGGGTAAAGTATTGCTCTATATAGTGAACTTTCTTCATTGTATTTGAAGGATTTTCGTTGTCTTCATATTCTGATTTGGTTATGGTGATTTCTCTAGATGATGGATAGATAGATACTGTTAGTTTTGGTGAACTGTGTGCAGAGTTTTTAAATTTTTGGGATAGTCAGTTTTTAGCGGTTACTCTACCGAAATTTCGGGAGAGAGGTTGGGAGTCGAGGGGATATGGAATGGGTTGAGATGTGAACAGTGAATGCTAGAGAAGAGTAGATGAGCGTGGGAGTACGGCGTGATCGCAGGTGCGCGGGGCACGTGGCCCTGCGGGTGCTCACAAGTCGTGCGGCGCCGGGTGAGTGCGTGTGCGCGGACGTGCTGTACAGAGGCAGGGTGCGTGGGGCACGCGGCGCTGTGAGCGTGCGCGAGACACAAAGACGTGGAGTTGGCACGTGCGGCACTGCGAGAGTGCGCGCGGGTTGTCGAAGTGGGGACGTGAGTCTGCGGTACCGGATGGTGTAGTTCGAGGGGTGCGTTGGATTTCTTTTCTAGGATTTGAAGTCTTACCGATTTATATTAAATTGTTTTAAATGGTTTTCTTTTCCGCTGCGTAGTTTTTATATTGAGGACTTCGTGTTCCCTCTTCGGGATGCGAGTTGTCTTCGAATCGGGTCGAAAATTTTTCATACTCACAAATGTTCTTTTGAAAATGATTTGAAAACGAAAGTGGTATTAAATTGAGGGAGTTATGTCAAGTGTTAGTGTGTGTAGTGTGTAGATGCACTGCAGCGCACTGGGAATGCAGGGTTTCTCGAGGTGTTACAGTTATGGTATCAGAGCCACGGGGTCAACGTCGTTCAGAGGATTACCTAACACCGCCAGCAGCTGCACGGGAGCACTCCACCAACTGTAAGCATTTAGATTTGAATTTATTATAGTACTAATGTGAGTTTTATATTTATGTTAAAGGTAGAAAATGTCAGGAGAGGCGAGAGGTAGAGGTAGAGGGCGGCCACGACGAGAGGCGCCTCCTAGAGCTGTGGGCGACATGGATGATACCGTCCGGCAGCTTACAGAGTTGGTCCACCGTCAGTCTCAACAGTTGGAGAGGTTTATGAGTAGGGACGACCAGGGTCAGTCTAGTGCCCAGGGTTCGTCCGACAGAGAGGGTGACAGGCTGCATAGACTTAAACCCCCGACCATTGACGGATCATCTCTGGATCCTCTCAGTGCTGAGGAGTGGATACGAAGTATGGAGAGGATGATGAGTTTTGCCAAGGTACAGAAGCATGACAGAGTTTCTAGCGCGGCATTTTATCTTGCCAAGGATGCGAGGTATTGGTGGGATACTGTGGCGGCCACGTGAGATGTGGAGGCCATGACCTGGGAGGAGTTCAGGTCGGTGTTTTTCGGCAAGTATTTTAGTCATTCAGTTAGGACACAGAAGATGGTGGAATTTGCACAGTTGAAGCAGACCGGCACTGTGGCCAAGTATGTACGGCAGTTTGAGGCCTTGTCGCGGTTTGCTGGACATTTGGTGAGCCTCGATGAGAATAAGGTACATCAGTTTGTGCAGGGCCTAAAGCTGGATATTTATATGGGCATGCGGATTGCGGGAACCCGAGGCATGCCGTATGAGGAGGTGGCAGCGAAAGCCCTTGACATTGAGGAGGCTCGGGCGAAGCTTCCTAGTTATCGGGAGGTACCCAGAGAGCAGCCTCGCAGATCATTTAGAGAGTCGCTGCCACAGGCCAGTGGAGAGTTGTTCGTGCAGAAAGTCTTGAAGAGGCTTAGTGACAGTTCTAGCAGCCAGGGGAGCACTAAGAGGCCACAGGGGTTGGGACAGTTTTCAGTGTGGCCGAAATGTCAGAGGAGCCACCTGGGCGTGTGCAGGACGGGCCCAGTGAGGTGTTAGAACTGTGGCGAGGTGGGCCACATGTCCAGAGAGTGCCAGAAGCTGCGTCAGAACCGCTGCTTCAACTGCAATGAGGTGGGGCATTTTGCCAGCAGATGCCCAGTGGCGAGCAGGTCGTCAGCCAGAGTTACACAGCGGGTCTTTGCCCTGTTTGAGCCGGATGATGCTGCCCAGCCACCAGTGATAGCAGGTAACATTTTTGTTTCTGGTGTGGCAGCTTATACTTTGATTGATACAGGCACTACGCACTCGTTTTTGTCGACGGGTTTTGTGGTTAAGGCCAACTTGGAGTTCAGTCCCGCCGATCAACATTATGATGTCACCTTGCCATCCGGAGAGCATTTGTATTCAGAACAGGTGGTGCGGGGCAATGTTGTGACAGAGGGGAGCAAGCAGTTATATGCCGAGCTAGTCATTCTCCATATGAGTGGTTATGAGGTGATCTTGGGGATGGACTGGCTGTTCAGACATCATGCGGAGATTGACTACAGGACCAGAGAGGTTCATTTCCGGCCCCCGGGTGGGGAGAGCTACACATTTAAAGCAGGTAAGGGTCTTGCCAGGATTTCTGCAATATTTTCTCGTCAGGCTCCACGGATGTTAGGCATGGGTTGCCAGAGATTTTTGGCAAGTGTTGAGGATGCGCAGTCACCGGGCGATGCTCGGATACAGGATATTCTTATTGTGCAGGAGTTCTCGGAGGTGTTCCGTGATAAATTGCTGAGGTTGCCCCCTGATAGGGAGATTGAATTCAAGATAGATGTTTTCCCAGGTGCCGAGCCGGTGTGCAAGAACCCCTACAGATTAGCACCTACTGAACTTAAGGAGCTAAAGGCTCAGTTGGAGTAGCTGACAGATAAGGGATTTCTACGCCCTAGTTTTTCACCCTGGGGAGCGCCAGTTCTATTCGTCAAGAAGAAGAACAGATCCCTACGTATGTGTATTGACTACCGGAAGTTGAATAAGTTGACGATGAAAAACAGGTATCCATTGCCAAGATTGACGATTTGTTGATTAGCTGCAGGGTGCCCGAGTGTTTTCTAAGATCGACCTGAGGTCCGGCTATCATCAGTTAAACGGCCTTCCGGATGAGGTACGGGCACTTCGAGTTCCTGGTTATGTCTTTCGGGTTGACCAATGCCCCTGCAGCATTCATGGATCTGATGCACCGGATGTTCAGTGAGTACCTAGACAAGTTTGTGATTGTGTTTATCGACGACATTCTGATCTACTCGCAGTTTGAGGAGGAGTTCAGGGAGCACCTGAAGATTGTATTGAGTATTTTAAGCCAGCATCAACTATATGCTAAGTTCTTGAAGTGCGAGTTTTGGTTGGACAGGATTCACTTCTTGAGGCATGTGATCTCCCCTGAGGGTATTTCAATTGATCCGTGGAAAGTTCAGGCGGTAAAGGAGTGGCCGCGGCCGACCAGTACTAACGAGATACGCAGTTTTCTAGGGTTGGCTGGATATTACCGGAGATTCATTGAAGGGGTCTCTAAGATCTCGGCCCCCTTGACCCGGCTGACTAGGAAGAATCCAAAGTATGAATGGACCGACAGGTGTGAGGACAGCTTCCAGACATTGAAGCAAAGGTTGACTACGGCTCCTGTACTGACACTGCCCGTGGAAGGGGAGAAGTTCTGCATTTATTGTGATGCCTCCAGGATCGGTTTGGGGTGTGTTTTGATGTAGAGTGGGGGAGTCATTGCCTATGCTTCTAGACAGTTGAAGGCTTACAAGCAGAATTATCCCACTCACGATTTGGAACTCGCGCGGTTGTATTTGCACTCAAGATTTGGAGGCATTATCTGTATGGGCAGCAGTGTGAGATTTACTCAGACCATGAGAGCTTGAGGTACATTTTCACGCAGAAGGAGCTGAATTTGAGACAGAGAAGATGGCTCGAGCTGGTCAAGGACTACGATGTGGAGATCAAATACCACCCGAGGAAGGCAAATGTGGTGGCAGATGCCTTGAGTAGGGTGACAGCTTCGACTTCTGCCATGACTACGATACGGCCTGTTGAGTTAGTGACAGAGATGCAGAGTTTTGGTCTGGAGGTAGTTTCTGATCTAACAGCCACTCTTTCTGCCTTGTCGTTGAGGCCGACTATTCTGGACAGAATCAGGCAAACTCAGGAGAGACTGATTCAGAGTGTAGAGAGCTAAAGGTGAGTATGGAGGCTAGGCCTGATTCTGAGTTAAGCTGTTCAGAGGACGGTATTCTGAAATTTCGGGATAGGTGGTATGTCTCGAAGGATGAGGAGCTGAGGAGGGATATATTATCAGAGGCCCATTCATTTTCTTTCTCTGTGCATCCTAGAAGCACTAAGATGTATAGAGATTTGAAGCAGCACTATTGGTGGCCTAACATGAAATGAGAAGTGGCTGAGTATGTTGAGGCCTGCGTAGTCTGCCAACAAGTGAAGGCAGAGCATCAGCGACCGTCTGGAATGCTCCAACCATTGCCTATACCGGAGTGGAAGTGGGAGCGAATCACCATTGACTTTGTGGTGGGACTACCGAGGACTGCCAAGGGCCATAACGCGATCTGGGTAATTGTGGACAGGTTGACGAAGTCGTCTCACTTTTTGCCTGTGAGGATGACTTATAGGATGGATCAGTTTGCACAGTTGTATATTCAGGAGATAGTCAGACTTCATGAGATTCCGGTGTCGATTGTTTCAGACCGAGACCCCAAGTTCACGTCTAAGTTTTAGAGGAGTCTGCATAAGGCTATGGGCACCAGATTAGATTTCAGTACGGCCTTTCATCCTCAGACTGATGGGCAGTCGGAGCCGATTATACAGATTCTGGAAGATATGCTCAAGGCTTGTGTGTTGGAGTTTCAAGCGACTTGGAGCAAGTTCTTACCGCTGGTGGAGTTCTCATATAATAACAGCTTTCAGTCCACCATTGGTATGGCGCCATACGAGGCCCTCTATGGAAGGAAGTGCAGGTCGCCATTATATTGGGATGAGGTTGGGGAGGCCCGATTGATAGGTTCTGAGATTTTATAGCAAACTGTCGACAAGATTTCTGTGATACGGAAGAGGATTGAAACCGCTCAGAGTCGACAGAAGAGTTATGCTGATCAGAGACGCTGGGAGTTGGAGTTTAATGAGGACGACGAGGTTTTTCTAAAGGTCTTGCCGTTCAAGGGAGTGGTAAGGTTCGGAAAGCGAGGGAAGCTCACCCCTCGGTTTGTGGGACCGTTCCCGATTGTCAAGTGGATTGGAAGAACTGTATATCAGCTTCAGTTGCCTGCGTCGATGGATGCCATCCATAATGTTTTTCATGTCTCGATGCTGAGGAAGTATATGCGCGATCCCTCTCAGGTAGTGCCATAACAGGATATAAAGATCCAGCTGACGTTGTCCTATGAGGAGAAGCCAGTGAGGATCTTAGGATCAGCTGTGAAGGTGCTGCGCAACAAGGAGATTCCGCTGGTCAAGGTGATGTGGCATAACCATGGTGTAGAGGAGACTACTTGGGAGCGGCGTGATGACATGGAGCGGCAGTATCCCGACTTATTCGGTATGTAAATTTTGGGGACAAAATTCTTATAAGGTGGGGGGATGTAATACCCCTGAAATTTTGAATTTTGAATTTTGAATTTCTGAAAATTTTTATTTATATATTTTTCAATTTTTAATTTTTAATTTCTAAAATTTTTAATCTAATCTCGGTCGGGGTTTTGAGAAATATTTCAACGGAAAAATTTGAATTATAAGACTCGGAGCCTACTTTTGCGATGGTTTTCAGAATTTAAAGTCAGAAGGTCGAGAAATTAACGAAATCACGGAAGATTAAAACACGTGAGGGCAGTTTTGTAATTTGTAATTTATGTAAAAAAAAATATATATATATATATGAAATCACCCGAATGGCTTCGGGAAGAAGCCATCCGGCTGATTTCTGCAGAGCACCTGAGTGCCGAGAGAAGGCGACCGAGGGGCTAAGGCTATCGTGTGCCGTAGTCTGATATGCGATCGACGGCCGACGGGTGTGGGTGCGCGGTGCGACTTGCGAGCAGGTGCTGCTGTCCCTACGAATAGAAGTCGTTCGGTTTCAGCAGCTCGAGTTCCCGAAATGAGAGCCGAGTGTTTCGACCTACGATTGCAAGGGAGAGTTTCTGACCAATTCTGCCGCTGACGATTTGAGCGCCTTGCTGGAGTCCCTCTTTCCCGTTGTGTGCAGAACTCCATTGCTCGGTAAGTCTCTCATCCTCCCTCTGCTGTCCTGTCCGGTTTGGCCGAGTGTAAGGTTCGACCTCCCTCCATTTTTGGTGATTTTGGCTGAAGTGTTAAGGAGGGAGTGCCGGGAATTTGGAGGAGGAAACCGAAAGCGAGCCCTATCGGTTTCCCTGTTGTTGGCCGAGCTTGGTGCTCGGCCTCCTTCTAATTCCGGCCAGCTTGGCCGGAATGTATAAGTGCGATACGGCCAATTTTGTATAGGAGTTGTGAAATTCGAATTGAAATCAAGAATCAGACGTTTTTGCCTTTGGGCCAGTTTCTATTTTTAGCCGTTTCGGTATACGTTTGCCTGATCATTTTAAATTCTGTTTTTGTGGGATAAATTAGGTGGTTAGAGGGACCTATGGCCGCTGGAATCGTTCGATTCTGATATCCGACGCAAAAGTTATGCGCGTCGGAAGTTTATGCTGGATTTTGGTCCAAGTCAAATTAGTGAGCGTCTTTCGTGAAATTTCAACGTGTGATAGTGGCATGTCTGTTTTTGATGCGTAAAGCTGAATTGAGTGAGTTTTGGTTGAAGAAAAACAAAGGTTGAAATTTTATAAAAAAGGGCAGATTCGGTTTTTGGCATTTTTCGAGTGTCTGCAGCCTACCGTTTTAAAATCCGTCTTAGATTCCTAAGGGGACGTTTAGCCACTTGAATCGTTCGATTCTGTTGACGGACGCAAAAGTTATGCGCGTCCAAACTTTAAGTTTGTTTTTGGCCGCACCAAACCGATGACCCGTTTCAGTTGAAATTTCATGAGTGTAGTTAGGGAAGTTTATTTTTAGCTATTTGGTCAATTTGGAGATAAATACTTATGAGAGATTGGTTGTATTTTAGGTTGAGGCTTTCTTTTTGGCGAAACTGTTCATTAAGCGAGCGTAGGACGCCAGGTAAGTAGTGGATGCATGTGTTTTGCCCAAGTGGGCCTACACTGTAGAACTTTAGGGTTTATGTGATTGATTGTTGTGTGCGTGCGTATTGTTTGACATGCATCATATTTTAAAAACGTTAACGAAAATGGTTTTGAGCATGTTTTGAGTATGTGGTGAGACGTGTGTTGGTGGTGCCGCGGATCCCGCTAGTGTGCAGGCCGGTGCTTCACTAGTCGCGGATTCCACTCGAGGGGTGGGCCGGCTGGGCCGTCATGCGGCGTGCATGTGTTGACGGTGAGGATATGGGAAGTGGCATCGCGGATCCTACTAGTGTGTGGGCCGGTGCAACACCAGCCGCGGATCCTACTCGAAGGGTGGGCCGGCTGGGCTGTCGCGAAACGTGTATGTATGGCAACTGTGGTCCCGTGTTGGGGAGGCTGCACGGGGGTGACGTGTCAGGTTGTAGAGTGGCGCGAGGTACACCCTTACCCTGATGTGATTGCCGTGTGGTGATGCCTATGTGTAGCTTGAGGGCCTCGTTGCTGGGGAGTCCGAGACGGTGGCGACGTGTCAGGGTGTAGGGCGGCGTGAGGTTCCTCCTTACCCTGGTGCGGCTGCACTACGCGTCATAGATGTGACAACATGAGTGTGAGTGTAGAGGCTCCATGTGATAGCATTGCATTGTCGGCTTTTACTTTCATATCGCATTACTTACTGAGCGTTAGGCTTATGTTGTGTGTTCTGTGGTGTAGGTGCTGACGATACTGCTGGTGAGCCTCAAGTGCCTAGTCCAGAGGCGTAGGATGGTTGGCGGCGTCCGACCGCAGCACCGGATGGCGGATTTTTGTTAGGGCGACCCGACCCGTAGAGATGGTAGGTTGTGGCCTGGTTGGTTTGGGGGTTTTTCCTTATTTTGTGGTGATTATGTACAGTCGATGACATGAGTTATATATGTGTCAGTGTATAGGTGTATATGGAATGCGTGTGATTTTTGCGACGTACGCATATATTTTACATGTTAGGGTATAGTATTGCTCAATATTGTGAACTTTCTTCATTGTATTTGAGGGATTTTCGTTGTCTTCAAACTCTGATTTGGTTATGGTGATTTTTCTGGATGATGGATAGATAGATATTGTTAGTTTTGATGAATTGTGTGCAGGGTTTTTAAATTTTTGGGATAGTCAGTTTTTAGCCGTTACTTTGCTGAAATTTTGGGAGAGAGGTTGGAAGTCGAGGGGATATGGAATGGGTTAAGATGTGAACGGTGAATGCTAGAGAAGGGTAGATGAGCGTGGGAGTGCGGCGTGATCGCAGGTGCGCAGGGCATGCGGCCCTGCGGGTGCTCACGGGTCGTGCGGCGCCAGGTGAAGGAGGGCGCGCGAACGTGCTGTACAGAGACAGGGTGTGTGGAGCACGCGTCGCTGTGAGCGTGCGCGAGACACAGTGACGTGGAGTTGGCACGTGCGACAATGCGAGAGTGCGCGCGGGGTGTCGAAGTGGGGATGTGAGTGCACGGTACCGGATGGTGTAGTTCGAGGAGTGCATTGGATTTCTTTTCTAGGATTTCGAGTCTTACCGTTTTATATTAAACTTTTTTAAATGGTTTTGTTTTCCGCTGTGTAGTTTTTATGTTGAGTACTTCGTGTTCCCTCTTCGGGACGCGAGTTGTTTCGAATCGAGTCGAAAATTTTTCATACTCACAAATATTCTTTTGAAAATGATTTGAAAACGAAAGAGGTATTAAATTTAGTGAGTTATGTCAAGTGTTAGTGTGTGTAATGTGTAGATGCACTGTAGCGCACCGGGAACGCGGGGTTTCTCGGGGTGTTACGCTGGATGTTACATAATCGGTACATTACATGACATGTTCTTATCTTTCTTACATAAAACATATGCATGAAAACATTTTACATGATTTCATGAAAACATGATGCATGAACATATGAGTGAATATGACATAAAATGTATCCTCAATGAAAGAACATAGACAATCATCATACCGGTAATACTTGAAAATTTATCATACATTTTCATTTTCATAACTTAATAAATTAGATGATTTTAATGGAGTTAAGGATTTAATAGTAGAAGAGATAAATTAAAAGAAAGAAGAGATGAGTGTACAAAGTCTTAAAAGTCAAACTTTTGGTTAAAAAAGCAAAACCATTCAAGTTGAAAAGAAACAAATGAAAGATGAAAAGAATGAAGAAGAAGAAGGGTCAAGAAAAAGTAAGAAAAAGAAAGGTTTGAAAAGTCAATAGATAAAGCTTTGATTTTTTTTTTTTTACGTGGGAGAAACAATGTTTTATTAAAAAGCAAAGGAAAGTATCAACCAATCGAGGGAAGACACCTCCTCCACTCATCACACTTATCCTTTAAATATGTTAATAAAGAGAAATATCATCATCTCAAAGCTTCTTCTCCACAATGTTTTTGTCTTCATCCACAGCCGATCACTTCCTCCCTCAAAAGCTTCTTTCTTTCTCAAGATTTCTTCAAGGTAAATTATATGTTAGGTTTTATTTATGAAAAGGGGTTGATGTTGTCATAACCTCAAGCGGGGCCGCAGCACATTGTTTGACATCACATTTAGACTTCACTTTTAAACTTAGCAACTCCAGCATAAATTCTTTTTGAAATTTAAAACGAGCAAACCGTGAACTTTAAGCTCCTTTACATCATTTGAAATAAGGGAAAAACATTTTTGAAGTCATTTGGAAGAAAACATTTAAAATGGGTTTGGATTTTAAAAAAAATTGAAAAACATGTCGGGTAGTACACGCACGGGCAGCGCGCGCGTCACTTTGTCAGCGTGAATGCATCGCCCTGATGTGTTGTGTGCGCTTCCCTACTGGCTCATGCGCGCACGTGGCGCACACCCGGATGCGCCCGCTGCACTACCCAGGTTGCGCGCGGGTCAGCCGATTGATCAGCCCCCATCAGCCGATCGGTCGACAATCTTCCTGGCCGCGCCTCGATTGCGCACCCAGTGCCGATCGATCGGCAGGCGCACCGCCCGCGCCTTGTCAAAAACACCAGGTGCCGATCAATTGCGCGCACAGCATCGACCGATTGGTTAGGTGCACCCCGCGTGCACCCTGTGTAGACGTCGCACGCACTTGCGCACCCACCGCACACAGCAACGCCTTTTTACTCTCTTTTCCTCATTTTCTTCATTTAAAACCTAAAAACACTTCATCACATCCACATACAACCTTGAAATCTTCAAAACAATATAACAGCATTTTAAATCATCCATGTTTCTCATCAAAATACTCGTAAACATCAAATCTTACTTTAAAAATGTAAAAGCTTACCATTGAAATATTTCCTAACGAAAAACATCTAAATCCCAAACAGATCCAGTATTTTTGAAAATATAGACTCTTCTATATATAAACTTTATATCAAAACACTTATACCCCAAAAATACACATGAATTCACTCACGGGTCAAAATAGCCGTACAGCTACAAACACTCCGCCATGAGCTCGCTCTCCAACCGCTCATGTACATCAACTTGGGGCTCGAAGTCCTCACCTGTACGTCTTCGCCTACATCACGAGGTTCAAACTGTAAGCCTAATGTTTAGTAAACCGGTGTAACTGCAATAAATGGTCGTGCAGAATGATTGTAACTCCCCGAGAAACCCCACGACCCCGGTGCGCTACAGTACGTCTACACACTATGACACACTAAAACTTGACACAACTCACTCAGTTTTGTAGTACTTTCGTTTTCAAATCATTTTTCAAAAGAACATTTGTGAGTATGAAAAATTTTCGACTCGATTCAAAAATCAACCCGCGCCGCGAATAGGGAACACAAAATCCTCCATATAAAAATATGCAGTGGAAAAGAAAACAATTTAAAATAGTTTTAAGATAAAACGGCAAGACTCGAAATACTAGGAAAGAATCCAACGCATCCCTCGAACTACACAATCTGGTACCGTGCACTCACGTCCCCACTTCGACGACTCGCGCGCACCCTCGCGGTGCCGCGCACGCTAACTCAACATCACCGCATCCCGCGCACGTTCATAGTGTCGTGTGCCCCACGTACCCTGCCTCTGTACAGCATGTTCGTACGCACGCCCTCACTCGGCGCCGCACGACCCGTGAGCACCCGCAGGGCCGCATGTCCCGCGCACCTGCGATCACGTTGCACTCCCAAGCTCATCTACACTTCTCTAGCACTCACTGTACTCATCCTTACCTATTCCATATCCTTTCGACTCCCAAAAATTTCAGCAGGGTAACGCCTAAAAACTAGCTATCCCAAAAATTTAAAACCCTACACACAGTTCACCAGTTAACTAGAAATAACTATCCATCAACCATTCAGAGAAAACTCTATAACATGATCAAAATGTAAAAATGACAAATCCATCAACTACAAACGAAGAAACATCCACAATACAGAGCGTTTCCAAGCTCCTACATGCAAAGTATACGCGTACGTCGCCAACATCACACGCACTCCATAAACACCTCTACAACCGACGCCTATATAACTCATCTCATCAACTGTACATCAACACAGCAAAAGAAAATACCAGTAAAGAAATCAAGCCACCACCTACCATCCCCACGGGTCAGGTCGCCCTAACAAAATCCGCCATTCGGTGCTCGGTCGCACGTCTCCAACCGTCTTATGCCTTAGGACTAGGCTCTCGAGGCACACCAGCAACAATGCCTACACCTACCCCATAAAACACACAACATAAGCCTAACACTCAGTAAGTAGTACAATATGAAAGTAAAATCTGACAATGCAATCCTATCACATGCAGTCTCTAAACTCACACTCATGTTGTCACATCTATGACGTGTAGTGTAGCCGCACCAGGGTAAGGAGGAACTTAACGCGACCCTACACCCTGACACGCCGCCATCGTCCCAGACTCCCCAGCAACGAGGCCCACAAGCTACACACACCAATCACCACACAGCAACCACATCAGGGTGAGGGTGTACCTCGTGCCACACTACACCCTGACACGTCGGCCCCATCCCAGCCTCCCCAGCACAGGGCCACAGTTGCCACACACAAACGTTTCGCGACAGCCCAGCCTGCTTACTCCTTGAGCGGAATCCGCGACTGATGTTTCACCGGCCCACACACTAGTAGGATCCGCGGTACCACTGCCCATCACCCTTACCGTCAACATATACATGCCGCGTGACGGCCTAGTCGGCCCACTCCTCGACCAAAATCCGCGGTTGGTTACGCACCGGCCCACACACTAACAGGATCCGCGGTACCACCGCCACGCGTCTCACCACTTACTCAAAATATGCTCAAAATCATTTTCGTTCCATTTTTTTAAAACAAATTATGCATGGCAAACAATACGCATGCACACCACAATTAAAGTTTTACGGTGTAGGCCAACTTGGGCAAAACACATGCATGCACTACGTATCTGGCGTCCTTAGCTATTCGATCCAACTCGATCGATTCCGTTTTCCTGAAATTCTAAAGCATAAAGTTATAAGTTATCATTCTTGATTTACAATTCTAATTCACAACCACCACATATAACCAAATCCACAAATTTATATTTTTAAACAGTAAATAAATAACCACAAGATCATCAAGTGTAACTCTATGCACTTAACTTCCAAATCAACAACTAAGCTAACCTATACTCTTAACATCCATCAACCATCATGAACACCACCTACTATCCAATATCTAAAAATAGTAAAATTCAAAACATGTGCATATAACCTCTATCTCCAAACTCTCATCATTCTATAATGCACAGTCTACAAGTTGAAATCTAATTCAAGTAATTATCCCAAGGGTAGGTCATCATCCCATAATCTCAATCATCCACCCTAATAATTCAACACTTCAATCAATTTCAACCAAATAATTCAATATCAAGGAATTAAAATTGAAACTATCACAACTCAACTTTCAAAATTTGTCATAAATCTTGTCCAACTTCAAAAATTCATTAAACTCTCATTTTGTTATGGTGATTTCTCTGGATGATTGATAGTTAAATATTGTTGGTTTCTGGTGAACTGTGTGCAGGGTTTAAATTTTGGGATAGTCAATTTTTAGCCGTTACTTTGTCAAAATGTTGGGACAGAAGTTGAGAGTCGAGAGGATATGGAATAGGTTGGAATGTGTACAGTGAATGCTAGAGAAGTGTAGATGAGCGTGGGAATGTGGCGTGATCGCAGGTGCGCGGGGCACACGGCCTTGCGGGTGCTCACGGGTCATGCGCGCGGACGTGCTATACAGCGGCAGGGTGCGTGGGGCCCGCGGCGCTGTGAACGTGCGCGAGATGCGGTGATGTTTGAGTTGGCACATGTGGCACCGCGAGGGTGCATGCGGAGCATCGAAGTGGGGACGTGAGTGCGCGGTATCGGATTTGTGTAGTTCGAGGGGGTGCGTTGGACTCTTTCTTAGGATTTCGTGTCTTGTCGGTTTAGTTTGAACTATTTTTAAATTGTTTTCTTTCCTCTGCGTAGTCTTATATTGAGGATTTTGTGTTCCCTCTTCGGGACGCTTGTGGTTTTCGAGTCAAGTCGAAAAGTTTTCATATTGACAAATGTTCTTTGAGACTATTTTGAAAACGAAAGTGGTATTAATTTGAGTGAGTTGTGTCAAGTTTTAGTGGTGTCATAGAGTGTATGTGTAGATATATTGTATCACACCGGGAACGTGTGGTTTTTCCGCGGTGTTACACCTCGCACTTCACACTCGCACATAAAACCATGCTCAAATTCATTTTCGTTCCTGTTTCAAAAACATGATGCATGTCAAACAACACTCACGCACATCACAATCAATTGTTCCTTGGTGTAGGCCTGTGACACCCCAAGAAACCCTGCGTTCTCGGTGCGCTACAGTGCATCTACACACTACACACACTAACACTTGACATAACTCACTCAATTTAATATCTCCTTCGTTTTCAAATCATTTTCAAAAGAACATTTGTGAGTATGAAAAATTTTCGACTCGATTCGAAAACAACTCGCGTCCCAAAGAGGGAACACGAAGTCCTCAACATAAAAACTACGCAGCGGAAAAGAAAACCATTTAAAACAGTTTAATATAAAACAGTAAGACTTGAAATCCTAGAAAAGAAATCCAACGCACCCCTCGAACTACACAATCTGGTACCACGCACTCACGTCCCCACTTCGACACCCCGTGCGCACTCTCGCAGTGCCGCACGTGCAAACTCCACGTCACTGTGTCTCGCGCATGCTCACAACGCCGCGTGCCCCACGCACCCTGCCTCTGTACCGCACGTCCGCGCGCACTCCCTCACCCGGCGCCGCACGACCCGTGAGCACCCGCAGGGCCGCGTGCCCCACGCACCTGCGATCACGCCGCACTCCCACGCTCATATACCCTTCTCTAGCATTCCTTGTTCATATCTCAACCCATTCCATATCCCCTCGACTCCTAACCTCTCTCCTGAAATTTCGGCAGAGTAACGGCTAAAAACTGACTATGCCAAAAATTTAAAAACCCTGGACACAGTTCACCAAAACTAACAGTATCTATCTATCCATCATCCAGAGAAATCACCATAACCAAATCTGAGTATGAAGACAACAAAAATCCATCAAATACAATGAAGAAAGTTCATAATATAGAGCAATACTATACTCTAACATGTAAAATATATGCGTACGTCGCCAAAATCACACGCACTCCATATACACCTATACACTGACACATATACAACTCATCTCATCGACTGTACATAATCACCACAAAAGAAAGAAAAACCCCCAAACCAACCAGGTCACAACCTACCATCTTCACGGGTCGGGTCGCCCTAAAAAATCTGCCATCCAGTGCCGCGGTCGCACGCCGCCAACCATCCTACGCCTCTGGACTAGGCTCTCGAGGCTCACAAGTAGTATCGTCAGCATCTACACCACAGAACACACAACATAAGCCTAACGCTCAGTAAGTAATGCGATATGAAAGTAAAAGCCGACAATGCAATCCTATCACATGCAGTCTCTACACTCACACTCATGTTGTCACATCTGTGACGCGTAGTGCAGCCGCACCAGGGTAAGGAGGAACCTCATGCCGCCCTACACCCTAACACGTCGCCACCGTCTCGGACTCCCCAGCAACGAGGCCCACAAGCTGCACACACGCATCACCACACGGCAACCACATCAGGGTAAGGGTGTACCTCGCGCCACTCTACACTCTGACACGTCGCCCCTGTCCCAGCCTCCCCAGCACGGGGCCACAGTTACCACACACACACGTTGCGTGGCAGCCCAGCCGGCCCCCCACTCGTGTAGGATCTGCGACTAGTGTTACACCGGCCCACACACTAGTAGGATCCGCGGTACCACTGCTCATATCCTCACCGTCAATACATTCACGCCGCGTGACGGCCCAACCGGCCCACCCCTCAAGTGGAATCTGCGACTGGTGAAGCACCGGCCTGCACACTAGCGGGATCTGCGGTACCACCGCCACACGTCTCACCACATACTCAAAACATGCTCAAAACCATTTTCGTTCACTTTTTTAAAATATGATGCATGACAAACAATACGCACGCACACCACAATTAATTACATAACCCTAAACTTCTACAGTGTAGGCTCACTTGGGCAAAACACATGCATGCACTACTTACCTGGCGTCCTAAGCTCGGCCGATGCACAGCTTCGCCAAAAAGTGTCTCAACCTAAAACACAAACCACCACTCATCAATATTTATCTCAAAATCCACCAAATAGCTAAAAATAATCTTCCTTCATTACACCCATGAATTTCCAACTAAAACAACCTATTGGTTTAGTTCGGCCGAAAACCAGCCCAAAGTTCGGACGCGCATAATTTTTGCATCCGTTAACGAAATCAAGAGATTCAAATGGCTAACCGTCCCCTTAGGAACCTAGTTCAACATACTAAGACGGATTTTAAAATGGTATGCCGCAGACAGGTGAGAAACGCCAAAACCCGAATTTGCCATTTTCATATAAAATTCCAACCTTTGTTTTTCTTCAACCAAAACTCACTCAATTTAGCTTTACGCACCAAAAACAGACATGCCACTATTACACGTCGAAATTCCACGAAAAACCATCACTAATTTGACCCAGACCAAAATTCGACATAAACTTCCGATGCGCATAACTTTCGCGTTGAATATTGGAATCGAACAATTCTAGCGGCCATACGTTCCTCTAACAATCTAATTTATCCCACAAAAGCAGTACTTAAAACGATTAGCCGAAACCAGGCCAAAATAGTTAAAAACCGGATCTGTTTTTACATAGAATAAACCAAATTCTGTCATCCACCCGATTTCTACAAGTCTCTTCACTAAACATCCAGATTCCAACCAACTAAGCATAATCAGAGCAAAACCCGCGATTTCAGACCCAAAACCCGAACCCCACAGTCAACAAAATTTTCGAGATTTTCCTCTCAACTAGAGCACTTGGCCAAATCAACCATTAAACACGATTGAGGCCCCCTTCCAGACGTCCTGGTTACATGCTCAGACCTTGGAAATCTGGCTCAGAGCATACCGACTACAATCGGTCGCAAAACCGAAAATAAACAGGGGAAGGCTACCTGTGTTCTCGGCCAATTTTTCGGCCCAGAAAATTGAGCCACCAGCTAGCCACAGTTCGCCGGAGTACCCCGCAGGTCGGCTTCCCACTCACGGCAGCTGATCGTCGACGCCACCTCCCGGTTCCAGCTCTCCCTCTCGGTCGCTTACCCTCACTCCTCTTCTCCCGGTTGATAAACAGCCGAATGGCTTCATTTTGAAGTCATTCGATTGTTTTAAAAAAATAATAATAATAAATAAATAAATAAATAAAACATAAAATAAAATTTTAACTAAAACAAAACTATGAATTTAAATCCTTAAAAGTTACCAAAATGCCCTCACGTGTTTCCATCGTTCGTAATTTCGTTAATTTTCCGACCTCCCGACTTTAAATTCCGAACACCATCGCAAAAGTAGGCTCCGAGTCTAAAAATTTAAATTTTTCGTTGAAATACTTCTCAAAATTCCGACCGAGATTAAAGTAAAAATTCTAGAAATTAAAAATTAAAATTCAAAATTTCCGGGTTATTACAAGGCCCACCTGGGCAAAACACATGCATACATTACTTACTTGGCGTCCTAGCTTTCTGTGGTGCTCGTTTCACCCGAAACTTGCTCAACCTACAACAAAACTGGTTTTTTTGTCAAAATTCATCCTACTAATCTACTTGTACACTAAAATCACCATACTAGCACGACACTTCATGAACTCGCCAAAATCGCTCACTAACCTATCTCGGCTCCAAATTCAACCTAACTTCTGACACGTATAACTTTTGCGTCAGTTATCGGAATCACCTGATTTCGATGGCCAAACGCTCCAATTGTAACCTAGTTTACCACACCAAAAAGGGTTTCTAAAACAAAGGCTCATAGCTAGGCCAAAAATTCACAGCCAATTCCGTATTAGTGCTTAAAATCCTACATTCTTGGTTCCTCGTTCACTTCCTCACCCATCCGTCACATTTATCTTTAATAACCCACTATAATCGATAGTAAACCCAATAAATACTCGAACCCTAAAACCACAAATCTCCTATCCATCAAATTTCTCTTCAACGCCAACACTAAACCAACATTGAACCATAAACTATTTGAATTTACTTTGAACTGTTGAAATGGAGAGTAAAACGGAGGAATAGTGTCGATGCAGCAAGGGTCGCCGGAAGGAGGGCTTCGCTCTTCTTTTTTCTTCGCGCGGCTGGGGGGGGAGCTACAGTTCACCCTCCCTGTTACATAATTTATTTATAAATAATAATAATAATAATAATAGTAACTAATTACTATTTCGCCCTCACATTTTAATCTTTTAATCCAATGACTATTTAGTCTGTTTCGGTCAGATTCTTAAAATTTTTTCTTCACCTCTGCCTCTTTCTCCTTATTTTATATATAAAATTATATTATTAATATAATTAATTCCTAATTAGTATTTTGCTCTCAACCCTTAATCTTTTAACTGAATGGTTATTTAGTTCGTTTTCGATTGAATTCTTAAAATCTTCTCTTCTCCATCAACCTCAAAATAATCTTTTACTTACTAGCATAATTTCTCCGTTCTCGATTCCGACTAAAACTCCATCGATTATAATTACGTAAATCCATAAATTAGTTGCGGAAAATTCTAGATGTTACACTACGTGTGTATAGCATTAATTATGAAATTTTTGAAGTTGGTATAATGCATTGAGCTATAATCAAAATATTTGGGTAATGGAAGGATTGAATTGGTTATGTTGTGTTTAAAACCACTTGGATTTGGATCCTTAATTTGAGTTATGTGAATGTATGCATCATCCTTGGATAATTTTTAAAAATGGCTCAACTTTGTGTTGTTGGACTAAGTTACCTTAAATTGGAAATGTTTAATTGGTTATAGGTTATAGTTATGATTGAAATTTGTAGTTATGGATGTTAATGTTAAATTTATGTTAGGTTTGCAGTTTCAAGGAAATGACCAAGTTGGTTAAATCGCTAAGGGGTGATGAGATCATCGCTGTCTTTCTATACGTATCCTTTTCTTGTTCAACTTGTACTGACATAACTCTCCCACTTTACATTACATAATCATATTGTTCTTCTAGAATTTTATTTTTTTTAAATAAGCAAGCGGAAGTCTTTAAAGCAAATATAAACTTATTTGTCTTAACATATTTAAACCAAAACCTAAGTTTAAACAAACCTTTTAAACCACAAATTTGTATTTTCCAAAAGTTCTAAATCTATCTACCTATACACATTTGTCAAAATACCTACAAATTTGTCCACACGTCAAAAACGCCCTAACCACTACAAGCACACCCTATAGACGTCCCCCTTCAACTTCACTGTCGATCGTCCTGAATTATGAGTTTTTATGAAAAAGATTGAGCATTTGGATAGCCGAATACTCGGATTGCGGAACGGTTTCCGTTTCACCTCATTCGGTCAAGCTGTAGGTGTTGAATTAAGAATTGGATTAGAGTATTAGAAATTAGACGTCCTCAATAGTCCATTGCATTTTGAATCATCCAAATCGGACCGATAGTGGATAAGTTATGCATTTCTTAATTTGGTCAAAAATTGTGTAAAATTTCAGGTTTAGCTAGAAGTGGCGGTCTAATATGAGTTTATTACTTCTGTGTTAGAATTTTATAAATTGGACGAAGTGGAATTAATTGATGTGTGGTTTTATAGGTTCTCCAGTTAACGAGCCATATACAAAGTACGAGTTGCTAAGGACGCTAGGTAAGTAGTGCAAGTAGTGCAGTAGGTGTTTAGCCTTCGGGCCTACATCATAGTTCGATAGGACGCATGCACATTTATTTTATTTTATGCCTTGGTGATTACGCATCATGATTTTAAAGTACGAGAACGAAACAAAAATAAATTTCCATGTTTTTATAAAACGAAACTGTAGGATGTGATGTGATGAACAAAATGAGAAGATACGTAAGAAAATAATGAAGGTGGGGTTAAGTGGTCTTGTCCAGTGAGGTAGACCGCGAGGTGTATCAGTTTTTTCCCTACTTTACATGGTGGCCTTGTCCCCAGAGGTGGACCGCAAGGTGTGTCACTTTACTAGATCGAGGTGGGTCTTGTCCTGTAAGGTGGACCGCAAGGTGTGTCACCTTGATCTATCACATAAAGAAGAACCCAGTAGTAAAAAGATAAAGAAGATGTAAGAAAGAGACGAGAACGAAAATAGAGACGAAATTGTAGAAACTGCATATGTTAGGATTTGTGTGTTTACAGTGTTATGTTTTTATACGCATTACTTACTTAGTATTAGGCTAATAGATGAGTTCTGTGATGTATGTGACAGGGCATTAGCTGGTGAGTACCGTGCGCAAGCTTAACATTAGGAGGCGGTTGGAGGAGTCCGCTCATGGACGATCTGACCGACTGTTGTGGCGTTTTGACCAAGGTGGGGGTATGCAAGGGAGTTTAGTTAATTTGAGTTTAGTTAGAATCGTTTTGAATTGATTGAAAGTGTAAATGAATTTTAAACAGTCATAGTCGTTTTAAAGTATATATTGGTTTTGAATGGATTAGGAGTACACATTTTTGCTATTTTGACGTTGAGTCAAATTTTGGTTGTTTTTAAAAAGTTTATAGTTTTAAACAGATTTTGTGAAGGAAGTGTCGACTAGTGCTAGAAGGTGTTGACTGCTTAGAGTGAAAATGAGTGCAGAGTGTCGACCTGCATGTAAGGGCGTCGACTAAACTCTATAGGTGTCGACCGCTTGGGTCGACCTACTCAGACAGATAGTAATGAAGTGTCAACCGGTCCATGCAAGTGTCGACTGGTAGTGTAAAATAGATGGAAGTGTCGACCTCAAGGATCGACTGACGTAGACAGAGAGTAATGAAATGTCGACCGGTCCATACATGTATCGACCGATTAGCGTGAGGATGAGAGAGGTGTCAACCATTAGTTTCGACCAGTGAAAAAAGAGGCAAAATAAGAGTCGACTGGTGATTACAAGGATCGATCGAAAATGGCTTTTATGTTTTTAGAAAATTTGAAACTTTATTTAAACTGATTTTCATCAAAGTCTTCCGCTGCAATAATTTTAAACACTTTCAAAATATATCGTTTTAAGTCGAGAAACAAAAGTTTTAAATTTTTGCACGAATTTTACTCGAGTGTATTTGAGTGATTAGTAGTAGTGAGCGTATGGGAAACCGCGTGGGTTTTCGGGTTGCCACAGATATGGTATCAGAGCAGAAAGAGAGCAGACTGGAAAACAGCAAGTCAATTTTTGGGTCGCTACAAATATGGTATCAGAACAGAGAGAGCGGATTGGAAACCGGTGAGTCATTTTTGGGTCGCTACATATATGGTATTAGAGCCAAATTGTCAAACCGTTCAAAAGATTACCTAACAGCGCTGGTCGCCGCACGACGTGCTTCGACAACTGTAAGTGTTTAAGTTTAGCCTTAATTATTAGATACTTATTAGAGTAATTAACTTTTGTTCAGGAAATTAGCCATAATGTCTAGACGACCAGGACGTCTGGGAGTACCGAGAGAGGCTGTTGATTCGAGACGTGAAGATGATTTGATGACGATTAGACAGCTGACCGAGTTGGTGAATCGGCAGTCTCAGCAATTAGGGATTTTACTGAATCAAGAGGTTCAAGGAAGTGCGGGCTCTAGCTCTAGCCATGATCAGTCGGGTGACAGATTTCAGAGGTTATGACCACCGACATTTGAAAGGCTGTCAGCAGATCCAATGGTTGCAGAGGAGTGGGTCCGTACCATGGAAAGTATGTTCAAGCTTGCGAAGGTAGAAGAGGAGGACAATGTCTCGCTAGCAACATTTCATCTAGCGAACGACGCCAGATTTTGATGGGAGTCTGCGGAGACTACCATCGATGCATAACACATGACATGAGAGAAGTTTAAAGATGCCTTTTATAACAAGTATTTCAATAGTACGGTGTATGCAGCTAAGAGAATGGAGTTCCTACAGTTGAAGCAGACTGGGTCGATAATTGAGTACAACTGGCAATTCAAGTCCTTATCACAGTTTGCTAGCAATTTGGTAAGCAAGAATGAGGATAAGGTGTTTTAGTTTGTATAGGGATTAAAACCGGAGATATACAAGGGGGTAAAGATAGTAGGAACTCAATAAGTGTCGTATTCAAAAGTGGTGGCAAAGGCACTAGAGGTGGAGGAAGCTGAAATGAAATGTGTTAAGCACCGAGAAGTTTCCAGGAGATTTTTTAATGAAGTTGCCCCACAACAGAGTAGAAGTGCCTATCGGCAACAACCACAGAGGGGCACTAAGAGGTTCAGCGAGGGCTCGAGTAGTCTGGGAAGTAGCAAAAGGCCTCAGGGGTCGGTGCAGCACCCCAAGTGCCCTAAGTGTTTGAGATACCACTCGGGCGAATGCAGACTGAACTCGGGAAAGTGCTATAATTGCAACGAAGTTAGACATTTAGCTAGAGATTGCCCGAAGCCCAGAGGGACTCGGTGTTTCAATTGCCACGAGGTAGGCCATGTCAGCAGAGATTGCCCAGCTCTGAAGAAGGGTCTGACGAACACAACAACGAGGGTATTCACCATGATTGAGTTGGGCGATGATGACCAGCCAGCTATAGTGTTAGGTACTATACTGATAAATTTGTTACCTGCTTATACATTGATTGATTCTGGTGCGACGCACTCGTTTATTGCAACTACGTTCACGGTCAAGCAAGATGTATGGCATATAGCAACGAACTGTATTTATGAAGTGATGTTGTCTTTCGGTGGGCGTATGCATTCTAATCAAGTTGTACGAGATAGTGTAGTGTTGGTGGGAAGCAAAAATTTATTAGTCAATCTTATTATTATGGGCATAACTGGATATGATGCGATATTGAGAATGAATTGTCTATTTAAGCACTACGCTACAATTGAATGCAGGACGGGAACAGTGAGTTTTCAACCCCCAAATGGTGAGAAGCACACCTTTTAGGATGCGAGGAAGGCTCGGAAGATATCTGTCATGGTGCCTATCAGTGCTCATCAAGTATAGATTGGTGAGTTTTTTGGTTTTCTCGCCAATATTATAGATATAAAAATTCTCAGAGATTCAAGTGTAATAATTCAAAAATTTTTAGAATTTAAATTAATTTTTGCGTTAGAATTTTCGAGAGATTTTAACAAGAAGTTTATTTTATAAAACTTGGAATTTAGTTCGTAAAAGAATTTTTTAAATTTAAAGTCGAGCGAACGCAAATTTAACGAAAACACGGATGATTAAAACACGTGAGGGTGTTTTGGTAAATTGTATTTGTTTAAAAATAAAAAAAATAATAAAAAAATAAGTAAAAACCTTATGGCTTCATGAGGAAGCCACTTAGTTTCTTATTTGCTTGAGCTCCCGAAGTGAGAGAGCCTGAGCTCCCTTCTGCCGAACGATGATCAGGAGTGAGGGAGAGGTGGCCGGTAATTTTAGATCGAGTCGGTTCGGTGATCAATTTTGGTTAGTTTGTGGTACGTTAAGTTAATGGTAGTGATTTTGAGTAGGAGTTAAGTGTTCAGACAAGTTTTGACAGAAATTGTTTTATGTTTAGATTGAACCAAATTTTTGGGTGAATCGTGCACCAGGAAAACTTAGGACGCCAGGTAAGTAGTGCATGCATGTGTTTTGCTTAGGTGGGCTTACACCGAGGAACATTAGGATTGTGTGGTTTGATTGCGATGTGCGTGCATATTGTTTGACATGCATCATGTTTTGAAAAGGGTACGAAAATGGTTTTAAGCATGTTTTGATTAAGTGGTGGTGGGACACGTGACGGTGGTACCACGGATCCTGCTCAGGGAGTGGGCCGGTGCGTTACCAACTGCGAATTCCTCTCAGGGAGTGGGCTGGCTAGCTGTGTCGGGCGCATGCGGGGTGCTCGACGTTGTTGTTGCGATGCACGCAGGGTACAGTTGGACGCACAACGCTGTGTTGGGCCGCGTAGCGCTGAGCCTTGGGCGCGCGGTGCGTACCTCGGGCGTGTGGCGCCAAGCACGAGAGGCGCACGAGGTGCATGCCAGGCTCCTTTCTCAAAATTTGAAGTCTTGTCATTTTTTAAAAAATTTCTTTAAATTGTACTTTTTCGTTGTGTATTTTATAATGAGGATTTATGCATTCCCTCTTCGGTGCGCGAGTCGTTTTCGAATTGAGTTGAAAAATCTTATACTTACAAATGTTCTTTTGAATATGATTTGAAAACGATAGTGGTATTAACTTGAGTGAGTTCACGTCGAGTTTTTGGATGTCATAGCGTGGGATGTTACTGTCAGGGTGCCACAGGTTGTGGTAGCTTAGCAGTGAACGAACCAGGACGGGTAGGTTTTTGGGGCTTGACAGATTATGGTATCAGAGCCATGGGGTCGCCATCGTTCAGAGGATTACTTAACACCGCCAGTCACTGCACGGGAGTGCTCCGCCAACTGTAAGTATTCTTAGAACCCTTGTTTTTTTTTAACTTATCAAATGTTGTGGTGTACAGGATTTAGCGTCATAGTTAGGGAGGTGCACAGAGTTGTAGACGATATGGATGACGCAGTTTGTCAGCTTACTGAGTTAGTCAATTGCCAGTCTCACCAACTGGAGCCGTTTATGAGCAGGGAGGACCTGGGCCAATCTAGTGCCCCGGCTTCGACAGACCGTGGGGGCGATAGGTTGCATAGGCTAAGACCCCCACTATTTGGCGGACCATCTCCGGATCCTCTCAATGCTGAGGAGTGGATATAGAGCATGGAGAGTATGATAGACTATGCCAAGGTAGATGACCATGACCGGGTGACCAATGCGGCATTCTATTTGGCCAAGGATGCTCGCCATTGGTGGGATACAGTCGGGACCACGAGAGATGTGAAGGTCATGACCTGGGAAGAGTTTAAGATTGTGTTTTTCGGTAAGTACTTCAGCCATGCTATTAGGATTCGTAAAATGGTGGAGTTTGCACAGTTGAGGTAGATAAGCACAGTGGCTGAGTACGTGAGACAATTTGAAGTGTTGTCTCGATTTGCAAGGCATTTAGTGAGCCTAGATGAGAACAAGGTACACCAGTTTATGCATGGCCTAAAACCTGATGTATACATGGGCATGTGCATAGCTGGAACGCGAGGAGTGCCTTATCCGGATGTGGTGGTGAAGGTTCTAGACATTGAGGAGGCTAGAATGAAGCTACCCAGTTATAGAGAGTCGCCTAAGGAGCAGCCCAGAAGATTTTTCAGGGAGTTGTTGCCTCAGTTGAGCGGGGAAGAGTCATCTCAGCGGAAGGCTCTAAAGAAGTCTAATGACAGCTCTAGCAGCCAGGGGAGCAACAAAGGGCCACAGGGGTCAGGGCAGTTTCCACTATGCCCTAAGTGCCAGAGGAGTCACCCCAATGAGTACGGGGTGGCGCCGAGGCCTTTGCTCTTATTGAGCCAGACGATGCTTCCCAGCCATCAGTGATTTCAAGTAATGTTTTTATTTTAGGCATGGAGGCTTATACCCTTGTTGATACGGGTGCTAGGCATTCATTTGTGTCTACTACCTTCGTGGTCAAGGCAAACCTGGTGCCCAGTTCTTCCGGACAATTTTATGACGTGTTTTTGCCGTCAGGGGAATGCCTATGTTCAAATTAGGTGGTGTAGGGTGATATTGTGACAGTGGGAGGAAAGCAATGGTATGCCGATCTAATCATACTCGACATGAAGGGGCATGAGGTCATTTTGGGAATGGATTTGTTGTTCAGACATAATGCTTCGATAGATTGCAGAACCAGACAGATTCATTTTTGACTTCTAAGTGGGAATAGTTACTCTTTCAGGGCAGGGAAGGGTTTGAGCAGGATTCCAGCTGTGTATGCTATGAGAACCCAACAGTTGTTGCAGAGTGGGTGTATGGGTTTCCTGGCAGTGTCGTGGACGTACAGTTGCAAGGCGAAGTTCAACTTCGGGATATTTCCATTGTGCAGAAGTTCCCAAAGGTGTTTTTAGAGGATTTGGCAGGTTTACCCCTGAATGGGAAATCGATTTCGTTATTGATGTATATCATGAAGCTGAACCGGTGTGTAAGAACCCGTACAGACTAACACCTACTAAGCTGAAGGAGTTAAAGGTACAGCTGGAGGAATTAACAGATAAGGGCTTTATACACCATAGTTTCTCACCTTGGGGTACGCTGATACTTTTTGTCAAGAAGAAGGACAGATCTCTACGCATGTGCGTTGATTACAGAGAGCTAAATAAGCTGACAGTGAAGAACAGGTACCCGTTGCTAAGGATTGATGACTTGTTTGATCAACTGCAGGGTGGACGGCTGTTCTCAAAAATTGATTTGAGGGTCGGCTACTACCAGTTGAAGGCTAGGGAAGAAGACATCCCAAAGACCGCTTTCCGTACGAGGTATGGACACTATGAGTTTTTGGTGATGTCATTTGGGCTAACCAACAGCCCCACAGCCTTCATGGATCTGATGAACCGAGTATTCAGGGAGCACTTGGATAGATTCGTGATAGTGTTCATCGACGACATCATGATTTACTCACGGAGCGAGAAGGAGAATAGAGAACACTTGAGAGTTGTACTGACTACTTTGGGCCAGCACCAACTGTATGCTAAATTCTCCAAATGCGAGTTTTGGCAGGACATGATCCACTTCTTGATGTACCCCAGAGGGCCATCACTCGATCACAAACAAATGCACGAACTTTATCAAACTTGTTCACTAACAAGTTCAATTTTTGTGCAGGAATTACGGGTGTCGAATGTCTGTTCGCGGATTTGGAATGAGACCTAAGCACAAAGGACAAAGATCAATCCTTGCACTTGCTATCGTAGGAGCTAAAGGTGGAAGCACATAAAGAAGGGATTTGTCTCCCTCAGAATTAATCTGTAATTAAATTTTATTTGGCAAACATTCACCCTTATGTTTTTGTTGGCAAACATTCGCCTTCTTGTAATGTTTTATAGTTGCATGCATTTTTAGGCATTAGGATTAGATGTATGTTAAAGTTAGATGGTGGTTACAAGCAACAATTGGGCCGGAGTTTAGCAGCACATAGAAGCAGCAAATGGGCCAGAGCTTGAAAGTGATCTAGTGTGCAAGTGGACCAAGAATGGCCAACCATGTGGCCCATTTCAAATCCCTAGCCCAGTCTAACCTTCAGCCACCTTAGGTCTATAAATACATGGCTATTAGTGTGTGTAAAGGTTGTTGAATCTATGAGAATAGCCTCTTTTGTGTGCAGCCAAAGTAGCTTGAAGCTTGGAGAATGGTAAGACTCGGTTCGGTCAAGAACCGAGAAGGAGTGTGTCTTCTTCGAGCTTTCAAGCTAGAGGTTATGACACCCTGAAATTTTTTGTTAAAATGATTTTCGGATTTACGTATCAGTAGACGGCGGAGTTTTACTCGGAATCAAGAGACGAAAATTTATACTGTTAAGTAAAAGATTATTTTGAAGCTAATGGAAAAGAGAAAATCTAAAATTCTAAACGGAAGCGAACTGATTGACCGTTTAACAAAAAAATTAGAGGTTGAGGGTGATTTAGTAATTACGTTTATTATTATTATTATTATTATTATTATTATAAAAAAAAAAAACTCCTTCTGCTAGCAACTCACCCCCTCCCCGCAGCCTCCCTCCCTCCCTCCCTTTTCTTCTCTCCCCCTCCCTGTTTTTTTTTCCCTCCCGCGTGAATGCTCTCTGTTCTTCTTTTTTTTTTCTTTCTTTCCTCAATTCTCTTCTTTCTTCCTCCCCCCTTAGGCCACACTTCTCATCTCCCTCTCCATTCTTCATTTTTTTTCTCGTCCCTCTCCATCACGGGCAACAATCCTTTCTTTCCCCCTCCGATTCTTCGCTCTCTTTTGGACATCCAAGGTTAGATTTATGTTGCCATTCTTGATAGATTTCTTTTGCTGGATTTTTCTCTCTTGTTGGATGTTTAATCATGCTATATTACCATAATGATGAATATTGTGGAAAGAAATTGATGATTTGTTTAGATTGGGAGAATCTGAAATTTAGGGCTAAATCCTATGCTGTTTCGGTTTTGGAAATTTCGGCTGAGCTATTGATGTTGTTTTAATAAATGAATACAACCATTAGAAACTAGACATCCTAAGGTTTAAATTGGCTGTTGAATCGTTGAAATCGGTTAAGGATTGAATGAGTTATGAATTTTAGAAGTTATTATGCAAAAACTGGAAAATTTCAACGGGCAGTTCGGTTTTGATGTTTCTGCCATCGATTATGCTTTGATTTTGGAAAATGGATTTCACCAGCATAAACTAGACCTTATAAGGTTTCCAAAACATGTCGAATCATCGAATTCGGCCAAATATACGATTTGATATGAATTTTCAAAGTTGAATAAAAAAAACTGTGAAACGATTTCCAGGCAGATTCGGTTTTTGATTTTCTGCTATTAATTGAGTTCGATTTTTGACAAATGGATTTCACCATGTTGAAATAGACTCGTTTAGAAGCCCTTACCATTTTAAATCATTGAATTTGGACTTATATTCAATTTGTTGTGAATTTTCGAAGTTGGACAAGATTTATGACAAATTTTGAAAGTTGAGTTGTGATGGTTTAAATTTTAATTCCTTGATATTGAGTTATTTGGTTGAAATTGATTGAAGTGTTAAATTGTTAGGGTGGTTGATTGAGATTGTGTGGATGATAACCTACCCTTGGGATAATTATTTGAATTGGACTTCAATTTTTAGATTGTGCATTATAGAATGATGGGTGTTTGGAGATAGGGGTTATATGCACATGTTTTGAGTTCTATTATGTTTGGATATTGGATATTAGATTGTGTTCATGCTGGTTGATGGATGTTAAGAGAAAAAGTTAGCTTAGTTGTTGATTTGGAAGTTAAGTGCATAGAGTTACACTTGATGATTTTGTGGTTGTTTATTTAGTGTTTAAAAATAGAAATTTGTGGATTTGGTTATATGTGGTGGTTGTGAATTAGAATTGTAAATCGTGAATGATAACTTATAACTTTATGTTTTAGAATTTCAGGAAAACAGAATCGATCGGGTTGGATTGAATAGCTAAGGACGCCATGTAAGTAGTGCATGCATGTGTTTTGCCCAAGTGGGCCTACACTGTAGAACTTTAGGGTTTATCTGATTGATTGTGGTGTGCGTGCGTATTGTTTGACATGCATCATATTTAAAAAAAAAAAAGGAACGAAAAGGATTTTTAGCATGTTTTGATGTATGAGGTGAGACGTGTGGCGGTGGTACCGCGGATCCCGCTAGTGTACGGGCCGGTGATTCACCAGTCGCGGATCCTACACGAGGGGTCGGCCGGCTGGGCCGTCATGCGGCGTAAATGTGTTGACGGTGAGGATATGGGCAGTGGTACCGCAGATCCTACTAGTGTGTGTGCCGGTGCAACACCAGTCGCGGATCCTACTCGAAGGGTGAGCCGGCTGGGCTGTCGCGAAACGTGTGTGTGTGGCAACTGTGGTCCCGTGCTGGGGAGGCTGGGACGGGGGTGACGTGTCAGGGTGTAGAGTGGCGCGCGGTACACCCTTACCCTGATGTGGTTGCCGTGTGGTGATGCGTGGGTGTAGCTTGTGGACCTCGTTGCTGAGGAGTCCGGGACGGTGGCGACGTATCAGGGTGTAGGGTGGCGTGAGGTTCCTCCTTACCCTGGTGCGGCTGCACTACGCGTCACAGATGTGACAACATGAGTGTGAGTGTAGAGACTGCATGTGATAGGATTGCATTGTCGGCTTTTACTTTCATATCGCATTACTTACTGAGCGTTAGGCTTATGTTGTGTGTTTTGTGGTGTAGGTGCTGACGATACTGCTGGTGAGCCTCGAGAGCCTAGTCCAGAGGCGTAGGATGGTTGGCGGCGTGCACCCGAGGCACCGGATGACGGATTTTTGTTAGGGCGCCCGACCCGTGGTGGTGGTAGGTGATAGTGGATTTATCATTTCATGTTGGGTATTTGTGTAGATAGCGGGGTTGTATAGACATTGATCTTTTGAGATTGTATAGAGGGGTTGTAGTGTTTTGGAGGACTTTCTTCATTTGTATTTGATGGGTTCTTATTGTCTTCTTACTCTGATTTGGTTATGGTGATTTCTCTGGATGATGGATAGATAAACATTGTTGGATTATGGTGAATTGTGTGCAGGGTTTAAATTTTGGGATAATCAGTTTTTAGCCGTTACTCTGCCGAAATTTTGGGAGAGAGGTTGGGAGTCGAGGAGATACGAAATAGGTTGAGGTGTGAACAGTAAATGCTAGAAAAAGGTAGATGAGCGTGGAAGTGCGGTGTGGTCGCAGGTGCGCGGGGCACGCGACCCTGCGGGTGCACACGGGTCATGCGGCACCGGGTGAGGGCGTGCGCGCGGACGTGCTATACAGAGGCAGGGTGCGTGGGGCACGCGGCGTTGTGAGCGTGCGCGAGATACAGTGACGTTGGGTTGGCACCTGTGGCACCGCGATGGTGTACGCGGGGTGTCGGAGTGGGGACGTGAGTGCTTGGGACCGGACTGGGTAGTTCATGGGGTGCGTGGGATTCTTTCCTAGGATTTCAAGTCTTACCGTTTTATCTCAAATTGTTTTAAATGGTTTTCTTTTCCGCTGCGTAGTTTTATGTTGAGGACTTCGTGTTTCTTCTTCGGGACGCGAGTTGTTTTTCGAATCGAGTCGAAAAATTTTCATACTCACAAATGTTCTTTGAAAATGATTTGAAAACGAAAGGGGTATTGAATTGCGTTAGTTGTGTCAAGTGTTAGTGTGTGTGTGTAGTGTGTAGATGCACTGTAGCGCACCGAGAACGCGGGGTTTCTCGGGGTGTTACAGAGGTTGCTTGAATAGCCGTCGTTCCACTCTTCTTCCCTCACTTTTCCAGAGAAGGATACACAAAGAGAGTTGCCAGAAACTGGTTCCGTGTGCTGCCATATTCTTTCGGAAGATTGTTATGCCAAGAACCTAAAAGGTTGCTCATCGGATAGCATTTGGTTTTCTGCTCATTTGGTTTTTCTATTTTGTTTGTGGGTAAAACATGACTCATCGTGTCACTTCTTGAGACACGTTATTTCCTCTGAGGGCATTTCTGTTAATCTGATGAAGGTTCAGGCTGTGAAGGAGTGGCCAGAACTGACCAGTGCTAGCAAGATACGCAGTTTTCATCGATTGGCTGGATACTATCGAAGATTCATTGAGGGGTTCTCCAAGATTACAGCTCCTTTGACCTAGCTGATCAGAAAGAATGTAAAGTACGAGTGGTCTGACAAGTGTGAAAACAATTTCCAGATGCTGAAACAGAGGTTGATTACAGCTCATTTGTTGATACTGCAAGTAGAGGGAGAAAAGTTCAGCATTTATTGTGATGCCTACAGGATAGGCTTGAGATGTGTTTTGATGCAAGGTGGAAAGGTGGTTGCCTATGCTTCCAGGCAATTGAAGGCATACGAGCAGAACTATCTCACATACGACTTGGAGTTAGCGACAGTAGGCTTTCCATTTAAGATTTGAGGCATTGTTTGTATGGCCAACAGTGCGAGATCTTTTCAGAACATCAGAGTTTGAAGTACATTTTCATGCAGAAGGAGCTGAATTTGCGACAGAGAAGAAGACTTGAGCTGGTTAAGGAC
Source organism: Begonia peltatifolia (assembly GCA_022433055.1). Taxonomy (NCBI): domain Eukaryota; kingdom Viridiplantae; phylum Streptophyta; class Magnoliopsida; order Cucurbitales; family Begoniaceae; genus Begonia; species Begonia peltatifolia. The sequence goes on along the minus strand of CM039519.1, from coordinate 7,267,376 downwards.
TACAATGTGGAGATCAAGTATCATCTAGGAAAGGTGAATGTCATAGCAGACGCCTTGAGCCGAGCGTTAGCTTCTACGTCTTCTATGATTTCAACGGTGCCTGCTGAGCTGAGGATTGAGATGCAAGGATTTGGCTTAGAGGTGGTTTCTGATTTGGCAGCCACCCTTTCGGCGATGTCATTGAGGCCGACTATCTGGGACAGAATTAAGCAGGCCCAAGAGACTGACTCTGAGTGCAGTGGACTAAAGGCGGGTATGGAGACCAATTGTAACGCCCCGATTTTAAAATCTCCGATTTCCAAACCCTAATTTAAAACCTTAGAAATTTTTTCTAAAATTTGATTTAAAATCGAGCGTTAAATTTTTAGCTTAAAACATTTTTTTAAAATCTTGAATAAAAATCCTTAAATGCACGGAAGCTATAATAAAACAATAGTTAAACTTATTCGAAATAAATATAGAATCATAAATAATTCATAAAAAATCTAATAATAAAATTCAACATAATTTAATCAAAGTTAAAATAAAAATCGAAATACTTTTAAAAACAGAAAGATGATATTTTAAATTGCTTTCTTGGGAAAATCAACGTCTTCCTCGGTATCCTCGTTTGCCAATGGGAAATTCTCGATCGCAGCTAGTTCCTCCTCAGATAAAAAGTCACGTACATCACAAAATTATTTAAAATACGAGAATTAACTCAGTAAGCAAAAATACGTGCAATGGTCAAAAATTTATATTTACTTTTACCGAATCCTGATTACAGAACTAGTTAGTACTTATATCCCAACCTTAGACTTAGCCATTTAATTGTCGTTCAGGCTTTGTCAACTTACTTTCGGTTAAGCTCACTATCTTATTGTCGTTCAGGCTTTTGCTATCACGTCAGTACTATTAATGTTCAAGCTCATCATCTCATTGTTATTCAGACTTTTGCTATCACATATTTTCCGTCAATTCCATCATTTTCATGCATATACAATATGTTCTACCAATTTTAACTTTATACTATTCTAAGTCAATGCCGAAACATGCGTGCTCAAATATCAACTCGTGTAATAAAATAATTATAAGAAAATAATATAATATCTTGTGATGTAGGGCCAAAGCAAAAACATGGAAAAACTGTATTTTTACTTATTTGAATTCCGAGCGGTATGGTTATCAGGATTTGTTTACTATTCCAAATAATATCCTACTCAAATAGAATCTTTGGTATTAAATTTCTGCTTAATAAATCCAATTTCAAATAAATTTGAACATAAATTCCTTACGTTGTTCTCTTGGGTCGGATCGAGTTGATTGGATCAGTTTGGATGACTTCCGCGATCTTTCCTACATAATTCGAATGTCTAAATTAAAATCCTACTTAATTAATTCCAACTTAAAAGAATTTGGATAGAAAATCCTTACCGATTTAATCTTAGATCGGTTTGGTCTGATTCGATTTGAAACTTGGTTTGGGTTCGGTTCGGGTCAACTGGTTCGCTTCATGTCAACTGGGCCGATCCTGGTCAACTAGGACGATCTTGGTCAACTGGCCGATTCGGAGTCAATTAGGTCGATTCGGGTCAACTGTACCAATCTGGGTCAACTGGGTCGATCCAGTTTGGTTCGGCTGGACCTTCTAAAAAAACCGGTTCTGGTTTTTAAATAAAACCAACTCTTTCCCTTTTCCTATTCTGTAGAGAGAGAGAGAGAGTATGAGAGAGATCGAGAGTGAGCGAGAGCGAAACCTAGAGGGACAGAGTGAGGGAGAGCTTACGCTGTCGAGGGAAATTCTTTGATCGAAGGGTGCTCTCTGTTGTCGCGAAGTGAAGCTCAATTGAGAGGGGTTTTGCTGTATCGGAGAAGCTTGCCGCGTCAGAGGTCTGGGTAAGTACTCCTTCTCTTCGTGAAGGACTCCGGAGGGAGAGCTGATTTGCTTTTCTCCTTCATGAGTACCTCTTTTTATAGTAGAGGTTTGCACCCCGCTTCTCCAAGATTTTCGGGTTTCACTCGGATTTCCTGGTTGTTATCTGATTGGCGCTGGATTTTTGGTTGAGTGGTTATTCAGTTAAATCCTGAACACTTCCCTCATATAGTCAATGTTCATCCCAGATTTATTGCTTAAAATCAGCAATCCGATCTATAAATCGGATTTTCAAAGATATTATCTTAATAGAAATCTAATTTTCTTCTCTACCGGAATGATTTTTAGGATAGGTTCATTGGATTTGTTTCCTAAAATTAGGGTTGTGGTTTAGAAAATTTTAATTTTAATTTCCAGATTATGTTGTATTTGCAAATTTTAAATTTTGAAATTTTAATATTGAATTTATTTGGAAATTTCTAAATTTTGAATTTAGAATTTTTTTTTTTTAATTGAAAACCCTAACTGTTACAATTTTTCCTTATTAAAAGAAATTTCGTACTCGAAATTTAAATGGTTATCTGAAAAGTTCCTAATAGGCTTTTATTATTTCTTATTATCTTTCTTAGGTTTCTTTTTATACATTCAATAACACTAATTCTTACATCATCCTCGAGTTTGTAGGTTAAGGCTTACTAAGCTTTCGTTGCATCACTCTTGATTAATAACTATATTTGTCTATTCCTAAATATTCTCATTCATATGCTTATACTTTCCTTATTTTGTCAAGAATTAATATTTAACTCCTATATATCGTTAAACCCCCATATCAAATATATTAATGTTGATATAATAGTTGTGATTCTTAAATATTTTTGTCATCCAAACTTATTATGGGCCTAATATCCAATTTCTTAAATTTTAAATTTTCTTTAGATTCATGTTAATATATAAATATTTCTCTATTATACTATTCAATTTCTATTTCAAGTAATCTAAACATATAATTTTTAAATTCCTACATAGAATCAACCATTTTTATTGTTTTATTATTATTATTATTTTCTTTATAACCTTACAATAATAATAGTTTTTCCAGTAAAATCTAACGTGCGTGCTTTTCTTTGGTTGTTATTATTCAAAACTATGTACTAAATGTAAATTTTATTTTTAAGATTCTCAAATTTGTGTTTTTTTTTTCATCTATATCCTCAAGAATTTAATAATTGATCAATAAAATTTAAACTCTAAATTTTTTCGAGTAATGAAGGTTCTAAATTGAGTATACATAATTGTCATACATATATACCCAAATGCCATTTTTTTTAACTACAACACTAAAATATCCTCAAAATTCTAATAATTTCTTAAGTAAAATCTAAACTTCAGAATTTTTCGAATAATGTTTATTTAAATTAAATAACTAGATATAAATTTTATATTTAAGATCTCAATTATATCCTCAAAGTATAATTATTCATGATGATCAATATAATCCTCATGCCTACAAAAATAATGATCTATATATCGTCGAGTCCATTCCAATCAAATACATCATCAAAATTTAAATTCTTATTTAAAGACTTTAATTTCATTTTGATAAATATTATCCTCAAAATTTAGTAATTCATCGACTAAGATATATTCTCGATGGTTCACCAAACAATGATCTCTCTAATCACATACTCGAATATAATTCTCACAATTACGTTCACTACATTCAATTTGATCAACTAAATCCTCGAGTATTTATCAAGTACTATATAATTCCTATGTTCTCAAATTAAATAATTCTAAACTATATACTTTAACACTCAATCGTTCATAGAGTCCTTGATTTTAATTTAATCAACTAAAACCTCAATTTTCAAAGCTATCTAAATTCCTTCCATTTCTATTTATCCACGAACAAAATTTATATAATCCTCAATGTATTGAATTTCATATTTTCAAAAATTTTTAATAATTACTCCACTACAATGTAACTCCATACATCCCTCTAATAGTAATCAATTTAGAATAAATTTGAACTTTAAATTGTCAACATTTCTTTGATCAATTTATATTCCTCAAAATGTACTAACTTTTTAATGAAAACCTGATTTCTATATTTTCTTAATCAAGCGACATTAAATACTTACAAGGTAAAACTCATATATTAAGTGCTCAACTAAGTTTTTATCAATTATGTCCTAAAACTTTGTCAAAAAAATTCTACTATTAATATTTTCTAAAACTTTTCCTAAATTAAATTTTTCGAATATAAGATTATCAATACTTTCATTACCTATGGGTCAATTATTTAACACCCCAGAGAAAACTC
>CM039519.1:7222050-7257753 GCA_022433055.1 Begonia peltatifolia | reverse complement strand
GTAGAAAACTAAAACACCTTGTGGTGTTATTCTCCAGTGCAATCTCCTTTAGCTTCTCCTCCTACTCCGCAACGTCTCCTCTCCCGCGTGAAGCCCTGAACGACCCTTCTCTCTTTTGCCACGAATCTTCAAATCTACAGTATGTTTTATCTCGTTCTGAGTAGATAGTTAGTATGTTGGTTGTTTTAGCGACAAAAACGGAGTTAACTAGGATATAGGGCGAATTAGTTAAAACCTAGGAGAGTAATGCGAGAAATTGAGCGTAGAGTTGAATTCCATCTGTGTATTGGCGCTTATGATAGAAATAGGAGTAGATTACGAGAATTGGTGAGGAAGATTGGATGGTTTATTGGTTGTGTATGTGAATTTTTGGAACGGTGTCTGTTCGGTCACGTTTGGTTAAGTTGTGGACATCCGGTTGGGAAAGGGATGGGACCATAGGAAGCTAGACGTTCTTAGGAACCCGTAGTATTTTGTATCGTCCAATTCGGACTAGTATTGAACAAGTTGTGAATTTATGAAGTTGGATGGAAATTTGTTCGGGATTTTGGGTTTAGCGAAGACTTTTGGTTTTGATGTGGATTAGGACTTTCAAGTTAAGGAATTATGAATTTGATGAGTTAGAATTTGACGGATGTATAATTTTATGGGTATTCCAGTTAGAGCGCCAAGTTACGAAGCACAAAAAGATTCCGAGAACGCCAGATAAGTGTTGGAACGTGTGTGAATTGCCTTCGGACCTACACGTTGGAATGGTAGGATTGCTTATTTGCTTGCTTGTTTGTTTTACTGTTTGAGTCGTGCATTCGTGATTGTCATGCATCATGGTTTTGAATTATGAAATACGAGTTTTGAGCATGTTTGAAATTGTGCATATGAAACGTAGTCAGATACGAAAAGATTTGCAACGCATGAGTGAATGCCTCATCGTTAACGTGCTAGTGAGAAAGCACTAGGGGGTTCCATGGATGAAAGTAAGTAATGTGACATGGTTTGCGAACGCCTCGTTGTTAATGTGCTAGTGAGAAAGAACTAGAGGGTTCTATGATCGCTGTTAGGAACAGGTTACGTAGGGTCGTCCCGTGTGTGAACATGATGTATGCCTCTAACCTCGCTCCGTGGGTTATGGATTGGCCGTCCCGAGTGTGGAAGGGATGGGTGTCAGCCTGACTCACACGTGAAAGCGAAAGACGAAAATAATGAAACGAAACGAAAACGAAATTGAGTGTAGAAACTGCATGTGTTAAGGGTTGAATTATGCATTGGTTTTCGAGTTCATATTCCATACTTGCTAAGTATTAGGCTTAAGTTTTGTATTCCTTGGTGTAGGTGACGATGAGCTTTCGGGTGAGTTGCTAGGTGATGGGCAAGTCTAGATCGAAGTTGGCGGGAGACGTCGTGTGTCGGTGCAGGAAAATGTTGGGACGACACGACCATGGCGGGTAAATGGTGTGATTCTTGTAAGTGTTTTGAGTCGAACAACGTTATATAGATTTTGAGAATTTTAGGTGGTGTAGTAAGAGTATTGTGGATAAATGTAAGTAGAATGTTGTTGTTTTGAAATTTATTTGGAGGAGTTATGTTTTCAATCCATAGGTTTTACTTTGTGAATTAGATTGAAGATATATTGTCGTGCGTATTTAAATGAACTGGAGTTGAGTTTTACTGATACTTCGAGGGGTGTTGACCGCGAGGCTTGACCTGTGACAGACAGAGTCGAAGCAAGTGTCGACCCCTGGTTACAAGTGTCGACCGGTCCATGTAAAAACGGTAGCGGTGTCGACTGCGGGGAACGACTTGCGCGGGTAGAGAGGATTGATGTAATAACCCAAAAAATTTTGGATTTTAAAGCTAATTTCTGAAATTTTTAATTTATTCTCGGTTAGAGTTTCAAGAAATATCTTAACGGGTATATTAAGTTATAAAACCCGAAGTCTAGTTTTGTGATGGTTTTCGAAATTTTAAAGTCGGAAGAGCGTGAGTTTAACAAAATTTCAAGCGATTAAAACACGTATGGGCATTTTGGTAATGTTATTATTTAAATAATAAAATAAATTATTTTAAAAAATTAAAATATTTTAAAAACAACTGAACGGCCGTGAAGCCGTTCAGTGTTCGATTTTTTTTTCGCCAGAGCCGAGAGCAAACGCGCGAGAAAGAGCGATCGAGAGCTTGGTTTTGGTCTTCGATCGGTGGACGACGAGTGCGAGTTTGTGAGTGGAACCGCTGCCAAGTATTACTTCTCCGACGAATCGAGGTCGTTTAGTTTCAGCAGCTCGAACTCCCGAAGTGAGAGCCTGAGCGTGTTCTGCCGACGACCGCGAGGAAGGGCCCCCATTCAGTTCTGTTGCCGGCAGCCCAGCGCTCAGATTTTTGTTTTCTTCCATTCCCCCACCTGAGTGCAGAGCGACAACACCCAAGTCCCTCTCTCCCTCTGCTGTCTTCTCCTGTTTGGCCGAGATTAATGTTTGGCTTCCATCCGTTTCTGTGAATTTGGCTGCAATGTTTGAGTGGATTAGGAGGGTGAATGTATGTGTTGGTGGATTGACAGTAGATGTCCAGTGAGAGGGAGAGAAACCAAGGGGGAAAGGTTGAGCCAAAATTTGGATTTTTGTGCGTGAATTTCTAATTTCCGGTTGGATTATGCTTAATAAGTTTAAATGTGGTTGTTCGGTGAAGAAATTGGCGAAATTGGATCGAAGTTAAGATTTCGGATTTTTCTTTGTATAAAAATAGTTTTGTTTTTGGGGATTTTGACGGGGGTACGGTTAACTGTTTTAAATTTTGTTTTAGGGGGTTAAAATAGGTGGTTAGAGGAACGTATGGCCGCTGGAATCGTTCGATTCTGATATCCGACGCAAACGTTATGCGCGTCGGAAATTTTTGTTGGATTTTGGTCTGAGTCAAATTAGTGAGCGTTTTTCTTATAATTGTGATGTGTGATAGGAGCATGCTGTCTTTGATGCGTAAAACTAATTTTGAGTGAGTTTTGATTGCAGAAAAAAAAAGTTGAAATTTAATAAAAAAGGACAGATCCGGTTTTGGTGTTTTTCCACCTATCTGCAATTTACTGTTTTAAAATTTGTCTTAATATGTTAAACTAGGTTCCTAGGGGGACGTTTAGCCACTTGAATCGTTTGATTCCGTTGACGGACGCAAAAGTTATGGGCGTCCGAACTTTACGCTGGTTTTTTGCCGAACTACATTGGTGACCCATTTTAACTGGAATTTATGGATTTGGTTAAGGAATGTCATTTTAAATTATTTGGTGAGTTTTGAAGTAAAAATTGATGAGAGGTTGTTTGTGTTTTAGGTTGAGGCATTTTTGGCGAAGCTGTGCATCGAGCGAGCTTAGGACGCCACGTAAGTAGTGCATGCATGCGTTTTGCCCAAGTGGGCCTACACCATAGAACCTTAAGCTTTATGTCATTGTTTGTGGTGTGTATGCGTATTGTTTGACATGCATCATATGTTTTTAAAAAGGGAACAAAAATGATTTTGAGCATATTTTGAGTAAGTGGTGAGAAGAGTGGCCGTGGTACCGTGGATCCTACTAGTGTGTGGGCCGGTACGTAACCAACAGCGAATTTCGCTCGAAGAGTGGGTCGGCTGGGCCGTCACGCGGCGTGTATGTGTTAACGGTGAGAATGATGGGCAATGGTACTGCGGATCCTACTAGTGTGTGGGCTAGTGCAACACCAGTCGCGGATTCTGCTCGAGGAGTGGGCCGGCTGGGCTGTCGCGAAACGTGTGAGTGGCAACTATGGCCCCATGCTGGGGAGGCTGGGACGGGGGCGATGTGTCAGGGTGTAGTGTGGCGCGAGGTACACACTCACCTTGATGTGGTTGCTGTGTGGTGATGCGTGTATAGCTTGTGGACCTCGTAACTGGAGAGTCTAGGACGGTGACGACGTGTCAGGGTATAAGGTGGCGCTAGGTTCCTCCTTACCCTGGTGCGGCTACACTACGCGTCACAGATGTGACAACATGAGTGTGAGTGTAGAGACTGCATGTGATAGTATTACATTGACGGCTTTTACTTTCATATTGTACTACTTACTGAGTGTTGGGCTTATGATGTGTTTTCTATGGTGTAGGTGCTGACGATTTTGTTGGTGAGCCTCGAGAGCCTAGTCTTGAGAAATAAGACGGTTGGCGGCGTACGACCGAGGCACCGGACGGCGGATTTTGTTAGGACGACCCGAGCCGTGGTGGTTGTAGGTGATGGTGAGATGCGTTGGGTTATTATTTTGTGCCTAGTATTTATGCGGATAGAGGAGTTCGTATAGACGTCGGTCGTACAGGATTGTATGGAGTGGTTGTAGTGTTTTGGGGACGCGTACGTATTTTTATATGTTAGAGTGTGATATTGCTTTATACTGTGGACTTTCTTCATTTGTATTTGATGGATTTTCGTTGTCTTTAAACTCTGATTATTTGTTATGGAGATTCTCTAGATGGTTGATAGATAAATATTGTTAGTTTTTGGTGAACTGAAATTTTGGAACAGCCAGTTTTTAGGCGTTACTCTGCCGAAATTTCGGGAGAGAGGTTAGGAGTCGAGAGGAGATGGAATCGGTCGGAATGTGTACAGTGAGTGTTAGAGAAGTGTAGAGTGGAGCGGAAGTGCGGCATGGTTGCAGGTGTGAGGGGCACGCGGCCCTGCGAGTATTCACGGGTCGTGCAACGTCGGGTGAGGGCGTGCGTGCAGACGTGTGGTACGGAGGCAGGGTGTGTGGGGCACACGGCGCTGTGAGCGTGCGCGTGACGGGGTGATGTTGAGTTAGCCCGCGCGAGCCGCGAGGGTGCGCGCGGGGCGTCGAAGTGAGCACGTGAGTGCACAACACCGAATTTGTGTAGTTCGAGGGGTGGGTTGGACTCCATACTAGGATTTCGAGTCTTGTCGGTTTATTTTAAATTCTATTTTAAATTAGTTTTTCTTTTCCGCTGCATATTTTTATATTAAGGATTTCGTATTCCCTCTTAGGGGCGCGAGTTGTTTTCGAATCGAGTCGAAAATTTTTCTTACTCACAAATGTTCTTTTGAAGATGATTTGAAAACGAAAGTGGTATTAAATTGAGTGACTTGTGTCAAGTTTTTAGTGTGTCATAGTGTGTATAAGCAGACGTACTGTAGCACCCCGGGAACGTGTGGTTCTTGGGTTGTTACAGCTATGGTATCAGAGCCACGGGGTTGACGTCGTTTAGAGTATTACCTAACACCGCCAGCCGCTGCACGGGAGCACTCCACCAATTGTAAGTGTTTAGATTTAAATTTATTGTAGGAGTAATGTGAGTTTTGTATATGTTAAAGGTAGAAAATGTCGGGAGAGGCGAGAGGCAGAGGTAGATGCCGACCACGACAAGAGGCGCCTAGAGCTATGAGCGATATGGATGATACCGTCCGGCAGCTTACCGAGTTAGTCCACCGTCAGTCTCAGCAATTGGATAGATTTATGAGCAAGGACGACCAAGGTCAGTCTAGCACCCAGGGTTTGTCTTACAGAGGGGGTGATAGGCTGTATAGATTTAGACCCCGACTTTTGACGGGTCATCTCCAGATCCTCTCAGTGCTGAGGAGTGGATACGCAGCATAGAGAGAATGATGAGTTTTGCAAAGGTGGAGGAGAAAGACAATGTCGGTGTTTTTTGGTAAGTACTTCAGCCATTCTGTCAGGACACAGAAGATGGTGGCGTTTGCACAGTTGAGCCAGACTGGCACTGTGGCCGAGTATGTATGATAGTTTGAGGCCTTATTGCGGTTTGCAGGGCATTTGGTGAGCCTCGATGAGAATAAGGTACATCAGTTTGTGCAGGGCTTGAAGCTGGATATTTATATGGGCATGCAGATTGCGGGGACCTGAGGCATACCATACGAGAAGATGGTAGCGAAGGCCCTGGACATTGAAAAGGCTTGGGTGAAGCTTCCTAGTTATCGGGAGGTACCCAAGGAGCAGTCTCGGAGATCATTCAGAGAGTCGCTGCCACAGTCGAGCAGGGAAGCATCCATGAAGAAGGGCCTGAAGAGGCCTAGTGACAGTTCTAGTAGCTAGGGAAGCACCAAGAGGCCGCAGGGTTCAAGACAGTTTCCAGTGTGCCCGAAGTGTCAGAGGAGCCACCCAGGAGAGTGTAGAGTGGCCCCAGTGAGGTGTTGTAACTGTGGCGAGGTGGGCCACTTGTCCAGAGAGTGTCAGAAGCCGCGTCAGAACCGTTGCTTTAATTGCAATGAGGTGGGACACTTAGCCAATAGATGCCCAGCTGCGAGCAAGACGTTAGCCAGAGTTACACCGAGGGTCTTCGCTCTTTTTGAGCCAGATGATGCTGCCCAGCCATCAGTAATTGTAGGTAACATTTTTGTTTCTAGTATGGCAGCTTATACCTTGATTGATACGGGCGCTACGCACTCGTTTGTGTCAACGGATTTTGTTGTTAAGGCAAACTTGGAGTTCAATCCCACCGAGCGACATTATGATGTGACTTTGCCATCAGGGGGACATTTGTATTCAGAACAGGTGGTGCGGGGCAATGTGGTGACAGTGGGGCAGAAACAGTTATATGCCAAGCTAGTCATACTCCATATGAGCGGTTATGAGGTGATCTTGGGAATGGACTGGCTGTTCAGACATCATGCGAAGATTGACTGCAGGACCAGAGAGGTTCATTTTCGGCCCCCGGGCGGGGAAACCTACACATTTAAAGCAGGTAAAGGTCTTGCCAGGATATCTGCTATCTTTTCTCGTCAGACTCCACGGTTGTTGGGCAAGGGTTGCCAGGGGTTTTTGGCAAGTGTCGGGGATGCGCAGTCACAGAGTGATACTCGGGTACAGGATATTCTTGTTGTGCAGGAGTTTCCGGAGGTATTTCGTGATGATTTACCAAGATTGCCCCCTGATAGGGAGATCGAATTCGAGATAGATGTTTTCCCAGGTGCCGAGCTGGTGTGCAAGAACCCGTACAGGTTAGCACCTACCGAACTTAAGGAGCTGAAGGCTCAGTTGGAGGAGTTGATGGATAAGGGCTTTATACACCCTAGTTTTTCACCTTGGGGCGCGCCAGTTCTATTCGTCAAGAAGAAGGACGGATCCCTATGAATGTGTATCGATTATAGGGAGCTGAATAAGTTGACGGTGAAGAACAGGTATCCATTGCCGAGGATTGATGATTTGTTTGATCAGCTACAGGGTGCCCGAGTGTTTTCTAAGATCGACCTGAGGTCCGGCTATCATTAGTTGACGGTAAAGGGAGAGGATGTACCGAAGACGGCCTTCAGAACGAGGTATGGGCATTTTGAGTTCCTGGTTATGTCCTTCGGGTTGACCAATGCCCCTGTAGCATTTATGGATCTCATGCACCGAGTGTTCAGGGAGTACCTTGACAAGTTTGTGATCGTGTTTATCGACGACATTCTGATTTATTCACGGAGTGAGGAAGAGCACAGGGAGCACTTGAGGACGGTATTGACTATTCTGAGTCAGCATTAGCTCTACGCTAGGTTCTCGAAGTGCAAGTTTTGGTTGGACAGGATTCACTTCTTGGGGCATGTTATTTCTTCTGAGGGTATTTCAGTCGATCCGGTGAAAGTTCAAGCTGTAAAGGAGTGGCCGCGGCCGACCAGTGCTAGCAAGATACACAATTTTCTAGGGTTGGCTGGATATTATCAGAGATTATTAAGGGGTTCTGTAAGATCTCGGCTCCCTTGACCCGGCTGACTAGAAAGAATGCGAAGTATGAATGGATCGACAGGTGTGAGGATGGCTTTCAGACATTGAAGTAGAGATTAACTATGGCTCCTATACTGACGCTAGTCGTGGAAGGAGAGAAATTATGCATTTATTGTGATGCCTCTAGGATTGGTTTGGGGTGTGTTTTGATGCAGGGTGGGAGAGTCATTGTTTATGCCTTTAGCCAGTTAAAGGCGTACGAGCAGAATTATCCCACTCACGATTTGGAGCTGGCAGCTGTTGTATTTGCAATCAAGATTTGGAGGCATTACTTTTAAGGCAGCAGTGCGAGATTTACTCAGACCATCAGAGTTTGAGGTACATTTTCACGCAAAAGGAGCTAAATTTAAGACAGAGGAGCTGACTCGAGCTGGTCAAGGATTACGATGTCGAGATCAAGTACCACTCGGGAAAGGCGAACGTGATGGCAGACGCCTTGAGTCGGGTGACAACTTCGACTTCTGCCATGACTTTGATAGGGCCTATGGAGTTGATGACAGAGATGTAGAGTTTTGGCCTGGAGGTTGGTTTTGATCCGGCTGCCACTCTCTCAGCCTTGTCGTTGACGCCGACTATTCTGAACAGGATCAGACAGGCCCATAAGACTGACTCAGAGTGTAGCGAGTTGAGGCTAGTATGGAGGCTAAGCCTGATTCTGAGTTTAGCTATTCAGAGGACAAGATTGTGAAATTTCAGGATAGGTGGTATGTCCCGAAGGATGAGGAGCTGAGGAAGGATATATTATCAGAGGCTCATTCATCTTTTTTTCTCTGTGCATCCCGGCAGCATTAAGATGTACAGGGATTCGAAGCAGCACTATTGGTGGCTTAACATGAAACGAGCGGTGACTAAGTATGTTGAGACCTGCGTTGTCTGCCAACAGGTGAAGGCGAAACATCAGCGACCAGCTTGGATGCTCCAACCATTGCAAATACCGGAGTGAAAATGGGAGCGGATCATTATGGATTTTGTGGTGGGACTGCGAAGGGCCATGATGCTATCTGGGTGATTGTGGCAAGATTGACGAAGTTGTCTCACTTTTACCGGTGAGGATGACTTATACCATGGATCAGTTTGCCCAGTTATATATTCAGGAGATAGTCAGACTTTATGGGATTCCGGTGTTGATTGTTTCAAACCGAGACCTCAGGTTCACGTCCAAGTTTTGGAGGACTTTGCATAAGGCTATGGGCACCAGATTACATTTCAGTACGGCCTTTCATCCCCAAACCGATGGGCAGTCAGAGCAAACTATACAGATTCTTGAGAATATGCTCAGGGCCTGTGTGTTGGAGTTTCAGACGGCTTGGAGTAAGTTCTTGCTATTAGTGGAGTTCTCATATAATAACAGCTACAAGTCCACCATTGGTATGGAAACAGATGTCGACCCCTTTCTGTGGTGAGCATAGAAGTGTCGACCGGTGTTTACAGTGTCGACCAATGAAAAGACCCGAGATTAGCAAAGTGTTGACCGGTGTTCTCGGTGTTCATCGATGAGAAATCCGAGACGACTCAAGTGATGACCGCTGCTTATTGGTGTCAACCGGAAGTCCCTGTTTCATGTTTAACAAAATAAAATTTATCCAAAGGGAATTTAATCGAATTTCTGCTGCAGAGCTGTCAAAAATATTTTCCAAAACTATCGTTTTAGGTCAAGGAATAGAAGTTTCAAATGTTACGATACGAGTGTAAGGAGTTAGTATCAGAATAGTAGCGAATCGGAAATAGGTAGGTTTTCGAGCGTTACATAATCTCCTCCCAACATCGATCATAGAACCCTCTAATGCTTTCTCACTAGCACGTTAACGATGAAGCGTTCACAAACCGTGTCATCTTACGTACTTTCATCCATGGGAACCCCCAAGTGCTTTCTCACTAGCACGTTAACGACGAGGCGTTGCCCATGCATGACGTCTTTTCTTATCTGATTACATTTCATATGCACAATTCAAATCATGCTCAAAACTCGTTCTTTCGTAGTTTAAAACCATGATGCATGACAACACATATGCATAACCAACTGACCAAACAACAAAACAACAATCAAAACAAACAAACAATCCTACCATTCCATGCTGTAGACCCGAAAGCAAATCACAAACAGTCTATCACTTACCTAGCGTCCTTGAAATTACTCGTACTTCGTAACTTCGTGCGCTAAGTGGGAATACCTATAAAATCACACTTCCATCAATTCTAACTCGTTCAATTCATAAATTCCTATCTTGAAAGTCATAACTCGTACCAAAACCAAAACTCTCTACTAAACCCGAAATCCCACTCAATTTCCGACCAACTTCAGAAATTCACAACTTCTCCAATACTCGTCTGATTTGGATGTTCCAAAGTGCTACAGGTTCCTTAGGGCGTCTAGTTTCCTATGGTCTCATCCATTTTCTAATTCAAGACCTACAGCTTGGCCGAACATGGCCGAGCAAAAACCGCTCCACAATGCTAGCATTCGGCTATCCAACCACTCAATCATTCTTATAAAATTTCGTAATCTACTCCTACTTCTAGCTTAAGCATCAACATGCGAATAAAAATCGACTCTACATTCAATTTCCCGTATCTCTCTCCTAGGTTTTCACCAAATCACCCGATACCCTCACTAACTTCGTTTTTGTCGGTAAAAACAACTAACACACTAACTATCTACTCAGAAATAACTAAAACTTACCGTAATTTGAAGAAACAGAGAAGAAATCGACTGAACGTCGCAGGAAGAGGGTTGCCGAACTGTTTTTCTTCTTTTTTTTTTATATTTATTTTATTATTATTTTTAATAATAATAATACCTAATTACTAAACTACTCTCAACTTTTAATCATTTAACAAATCTGTTATACAGTCTAACTCCAGTTGGATTCTTAAATTTTTCCCTCCTCCATTAGCTGTACAATAATCTTTTACTTAAGGGCAGAAATTCTCCGTTATCAATTCTGACCAAAACTCTACCAATTAAAATTAAATCTGAAATTAATTCAAACAGAAAATTCTAGGTGTTACACTGATGACATTTTCTACTAAGCAGTCAACACTTGTGGTCATAAGTCGACACCTTAGTTCTCTCTAAACGTCTTGAAACATAAATTTACACTAACTGGTCGACACTTGCTCAGTAAAGTCAACACCTTAAAATAGAATGTCGTTCCTACCAGACTTTAGTATCTCTTCTTTTCTCTAATTCACCCCAAATAACACTTAACTCCTTATAAAACTCCCACAAATTTCTCTCAACCTTTCCTTACCTGCAAACACGTACATGAGCCTATGCCATTACCTAATGATATCCTCGTCAATATCTTTCCAACCAACTTAGACACGTGACAGAAATTTAAAACGAAACACATGGGGGAATTTTAAACTTAAGTTTCTCCATTCGTATAACACCAAAACCCAATTTTCTAGTAGCTTTTGAAACACATAGAATTTCCTATCTATACATCATATTCGGAGATTTTAAAACCTCACAAAAACCTTTAGAACATCACCAACGGGTCAAAATGGTCGCCTGACTGCTGTGAACACACCCCACCTACTCATCAATCTGAGGCTCAAAGTCCTCACCTGTTAGATCTTCACCTACATCATCAAAGTTTAAACTAATGAGCCTAAAGCTCAGTAAGAATATATAGCATGACATGAATGAGCATGCATTGACATTTCATAAAACATGTACTTTCTTTTCTTTATTTTTCACTTGACATGGGTTAAAGGGACTTAATGGGGGAAGCAGACCCTTAATAAAACGTGGACCACAAAGTGGACAATATATATAATTTGGATCATTGAGCAGACGATACATAATACATAACATGGACTGCTCAATGGACAATACATAGGCCATACTTACCCCGTCACGCAACTTAACAATTTACGTACTTTACATAATCTCGTCTTTCTTACTTAAAACATGCACATAAAACGTTTTTCATGATTTTGTAAAAACATGTTGCATGGACATGCATAACATATAACATAACATTAAAAGCATACTTAAACGGATCCTCAACATAAAGCAATAAAACTAAACTTGTCTACCCGTGCATGTGCCCCAATAACATCTACCAACCTAGTACCATTGTGATGTAGGCCTTAAGGGCCAAACACATGCGATATAAACTTACCTGGATTCCTTAGCAACTTAAGGTCACTTGTCCGTTTCTTCAATCCGAAACCTATAATACATGACTTTAAAGATCAATATTTAGCCTTAACATTCAAAAACTACAAAGCGTATTCATAACTCCAACAATAATAAGATCCTAAACAACTAATCCAACCCAGCAAGTCCAATCTATAACCACCAACTTATATTTTGATTTTAAATCAAACTAACATTCCTTTTTAATAATTCTATTCACTTACCCAAAATGACTAAATAGATTCCGTGGCTTAAATTGAACATCCAAAACATCGAAGCGTTAAATCCAACTAGTTTAGAATCACAACAATCCAACAACTTAACACATTTCCCAAATATCAGATTTCACCTTACAATTTGACTTAACTTCAATTATCTATAACTAATTGTATACTCAACCAAATCCAGTGATTCAAATTGCTATGGAATCCTTAAAGAGTCCTCTTTAACATGGTAAAGTCCACTTATCAACAACCAAACACAATACTTGATAGAAAATCAGAAACCATAGCTGCCTTGTAAATCCAAATCAAAATTTCTACTTTAACTTTCAGAATCCACAACTTTCTCTACAATTATCGAAACAACTTAATTCCAAAGGCAATAGTTTCCTTAGAGTGTTTAATTTAAATCCAATTTAACCAAAAAGAAGAAGAACATGGTGCAAGCCTTTAGGGTTTATCAAACCCTCATGAAAACACGTCAAAATACCTCCTTTTAAGCCATAAACCCTAAACCCACTTTAAGATAAACCAACTCTTACCTTTGAAGGTTCAAGACCACCTAAGGAGAAGGGCTTCCTGCTGCACCTACGTGGAAGAGAGAAAGAAAAGAAAGGAAGAGGTGGCTGCCAAATGAAGAAAGAGAGGAGAATAATGAAGGAGGAAGAAGGATTCTACCGTGAAGAGGAGAGAGGGGGAGGGGTAGGTGGGAGATTTGGGGTTTTTGGTTTTGAGGTTAAGGGTGGGTTTTGCAAATAAATCCTCCACTTCCACTTAATTCAATTTGCCACCAGTTTTACCATGCGCTTTAAATTTTGTGATTCAGCTATCCTGTTTTCCCGGCTTTTCAAGATTTTTGGCTTCTCCGCTCATTTTCCTTTTTATTTAGAAATCTCCAGAAATTTTTAGGGATTTTTATGCGCCTAAGTAAAACACCGGGAAAAATCTCGGGTGTTACACCTAAACTTATGAAGACATTAAGAGACGACCATCCATTTGAAAAAAGGAGAAGTGTGCAAACCATTCACTTAGTAAAAGACCAAGCATCAAGGCTTAATGGATCACAAGGGAAGATCAGCCCACACTAAGGTAGAGGGGCGTGCGTGTTTAAGGATCTTACTTAATCGTGCATGCCAATTGAAGCCTAGTCCATCACATCCTTAAAACAACATTTGAAGACCGACCCATCCTTGAAGGAGAGAGAGCCTAACTTGAAGTTGAATCTGAATATGCAAGCTCATCCTCTCCCCACAAGGTTCAAAATAACTTACCATGCAAAGAAGCTATCTTCATGGTCGAAGATGGAGGAGCGCGCAAATGCTTTTGGTCAACCGAGCAAATTCACTCCTTTTTTGTGAACCAAAACCCTCACCACCTTAGGGACATATTTAAACTTTATTTAGAACATTGCATTCAAGTTTTGATTATCCAATGAACAAGTAGAGCCTTTCTCTCAAGTTAAGGAGCCTTGGCTTAAGGCAAGTCCTCAGTTAAACATCAATCGAGCAAAGTAGTGTCTCCAAATTGTTCTCCAAGCCAATGGTTGCTTGAAGACTGTTATCATCATATTCTCTACTTCTTTAATAAGATCTTAGAAAAGAGAGAAAATGTGATCAAACTAGATCTTGTGCCCTTGTAATCTTCTTTGGAAGATTTCATTCCCTGAAAGGTTCTCCAGTTTGCCTTTTGGACCCGTTACGAGGCTATTTACATATTTTTCTGTATTTTGTTTTATTTTCATGTGTAATTTGCAGGGCTTATTCATCACTTCATTGGTAAGATTTCCTCTCAATTTCATTGTATTTGGACATTAATTGATATATCTTTTGTTTGCTCTAGTCAGTGGTATTCTCAGATTTAGCCAAAAAACCACAGCATGACCTTTTCTCTTGCATAACACTTGTTTTGCAGGTTCAAAGGTTATCAATTTGGGAACCTGATTTGGTAAAAATTGTTTCTTACCCGATTTGGCCAAGCATACATTTTGGTACTTGTCTTTTGGATCCAAAGCTCTTCTAGGGTTTTGGTAACCCCAATGGCAACTTAAGGGACAATATTTATTCAAGTGTGGAGTTCAATCTCCCCAAATTGCCAATCCTCCCCTTGGTGTGTAATATCTGAACGGTTGTGAGCTACTATTGAGTCCACTTTTCGTTAGTACAAGTGGATTATCTCTTAGACTATTTCCTGCATCTTCCTCTTTCCTTAGAGGTAGATATCTTTAGTAAAGGCATAAAAAACTTTCATCCAAGATCATTGGAAGGTTCTCCTCAATGAAATTGAAAAGGCCAAGAAAGTGCAACCTTAACATTTTCTTGACCAACATGTAACTCTTCCTCTTTATCTTTTCATCCTAATCGATTCATACTCTCATTTTTTAAAACAATCACTCTCACAACTCTAGATTTACCTTGCCACAAGAATCACATCTGTTGTTTCCACACAAGAGAGTTATGCCTCTCCAAAGTTGATACATTGTTATCTGCCATAGCAGAAATCCAAGCTTCAGCAACCTCCTATGTTTTATCTATAACTTTGGACCCTTATCAAATTAGATTGTGTTATTTTGAGGGTACATTCCTAATAATCAAGGCTAGAAGCTATTAACCTTTTAGCCGCAAAAGCCATGTTCTACTTGAGTTATGGATCTTACAACTTGATGTTCCTTTCTAGGAAAACAGTACAAAGTTAGTCTTTTTATGTCAAATGGTGAATTAGAGAGAGCAGTATTGAAGGGAGGACCCCTCGTTTTACTAATGTTCAGAGAAAGAGTCATGGTGTTTGGATATATCCCTACCCTAGTCATAAACCTACTCAAACAATTCCAGCACGTACTTCCCGAAGAGATACCACAGGGACTGCCACCTTTACGTGGTATAGAAGATTACACCGACTTGTAGCTGGGGGGAAATATTACCAAATGACACAATACATGGTGGGTATGGAAATGCAAACAAACATAATGGCGTTCGGTGCTCTCAGGTTTAACAGAAAACACCCTAAATAGTATATTTACAGTGTGAAAATAGAGATTAATGGAGTGAAAATGGATGGAGCTATCTGGCATATAGGTAAGAGGAAAAACTTGTTAACCTACCTCAGATTATGCCGAAGAGATGATGGAGATGAAACGAGACCCACTGCTAGTCCGTATGGTAATTACAACACCTTCAGATAAAGCCACCTCCGTGAAGAAGCTCTAGCAAGTGATTAGGTTTACCACTTTCTTGCTATGGTTCCAACCTGAAGAGGAAGGAGATGAGAGGTGTCGAAGAGAGTCGACAAGCAACCAGAAGCTTGAAGACAATGAAGAACACTTGGATGTTACGCACGGAGCACAAAGATGTGAGACAACTCACGGACCTTCGATTTTGAGAAAATAAATTCAACCATTTTATAAATTTGCAAAAAATCCTTTTACAATGGTTTAGAACAAAGCTTAAATAGAAGAGAAGCCATCGGATGCTAAAAAATCAGAAAAAGAACAGTTGGAGAAAATAGTGTCTTTGGGTAATTAGTAGTACAGAGACGTGTGTACTTGCGTATCGCTGCTCAACAACATGAGCCATCCTTGCATCCCTTTGTGCGCACCTCGGTGCTCGATCAAGTGCATTGTATGTGCCAACCAGCACGGCCAGGTGCTCAGCCAAGCTTCTTCCTAGCGTGCACCCGTTGTCTCAACTGGGTCTTCTTCTGTGTGCATTATTACTGCTCGACAGGCCTTCTCGTGTGTGCGGTGTTGCGTGGATGCTCCTCCTCCTTTCTGCACATGCCATGAATGTCACGGTGCTCTTTTACGTGTGCCCGTCTTGCTGGTAAGTCGTGGTTCTCTCTCCCGCGCCTGACTTTAGCAATTCGTGCCCAACTGCTCTTCCCCGCACGCATGGCACTACTTGGTGGCTCCTTTTCGTGCGCGCCCACCCTTGGTAACATCTTCCTGCGTGCGTGCTAAATCCAAACAAGCTATGCACGCCACTCTTTCAAGCTGTGCGCGCCCTCACTGCTACTAGTCTCTTCCCGTGCGTCAACTCTTTGGTCACCCAGTCAACCTAAGGATTATCCAAGCGAGACAAATCAAAATACTACAAGGAAATTATCCACTACAAACTAAAATTAATAAGGCTAATGTTTACCGTAACTTTAAAGGACATTAAATATTCGATTACATGAATTTGTTTTCGGGAAGACAAATTCTCTCTTGAGTATCCATCCACTACAAGCATTCTAAAAAGGCCTCCACCTATAAGGTTAACAAACTTATTAGTTAAAAAGGTTGGTTGGTGGACGTACCTTGGTTGGTGACCCAGTCACTGGCCTCTAAGGCATATCACCAAACTGTCCTGCCTATAAGTTAAACCCTGAGAAGATTAAAGAACTTCATAATCAAATGAACGAGCTATTAGAAAATGGCTATATTAAAGAATCCATGTGTAATAACCCGAAATTTTCGAATTTTTATTTTTATTTCTGAAATTTTTAAATTTAATCTCGGTTTGGAGTTTTGAGAAATATTTCAACAGGAAGATTTAAATTATAAGACTCGGAGCCTACTTTTTCGATGGTTTTTGAAATTTAAAGTCGGGAGGTCGAGAATTTCTCAAATTTACGGGCGATTAAAACACGTGTGGGTATTTTAGTAATTTGTGGTAGGTGATAGTGGATTTATTATTTTACGTCGGGTATTTGTGTAGACAGCGGAGTTGTATAGACGTTGATTTTTTTGAATTGTATAGAGGGGTTGTAGTGTTTTGGGGACGCGTACGTATTGTTATATGTTAGAGTATGATATTACTCTATACTGGGGACTTTCTTCATTTGTATTTGATGGGTTTTTCTTGTCCTTAAACTCTGATTTTGTTATGGTGATTTTCTCTGGATTGTTGATATAGAAATATTGTTGGTTTCTGGTGAATTGTGTGCAGGGTTTAAATTTTGGGATAGTCAGTTTTTAGCCGTTACTCTGTCAAAATTTTGGGAGAGAGGTTGGGAGTCGAGGGGATATAGAATGGGTTGAGATATGAACAGTGAATACTATAGAAGTGTAGATAAGCGTGGGAGTGCGGCGTGATCGCAGGTGCGCGGGCACGCGACCCTGCGGGTGCTCACGGGTCGTGAAGCGCCAGGTGAGGGCGTGCGCGTGGACGTGCTGTACAACGGCAGGGTGCGTGGGGCACGCGGCGCTGTGAGCGTGCGCGAGACACAGTGACGTTAAGTTGGCACGCGCGGCATCGCGAGGGTGCGCTCGGGGTGTCAAAGTGGGGACGTGACTACGGGGTACCGGATTGTGTAGTTCGAGGGGTGCGTTGCATTCTTTCCTAGGATTTCAAGTATTACCGTTTTATCTTAAACTAATTTTAATGGTTTTCTTTTCCGCTGCATAGTTCTTATGTTGAGGACTTCGTGTTCCCTCTTCGGTAAGGGAGTTGTTTTTGAATCGAGTCAAAAATTTTTCATACTAACAAATGTTCTTTTGAAAATGATTTGAAAACGAAATGGGTATTAAATTGAGTGAATTATGTCAAGTGTTAGTGTGTGTAGTGTGTAGACGGACTGTAGCGCACCGGGAACGTGTGGGTTCTTGGGGTGTTACAGTTATGGTATCAGAGCCACGGGGTCGACGTCGTTCAGAGGATTACCTAACACCGCCAGCCGCTGCACGGGAGCACTCCACCAACTGTAAGTGTTTATATTTGAATTTATTGTAGTACTAATGTGAGCTTTATATTTATGTTAAAGGTAGAAAATGTCAAGAGAGGCGAGAGGTAGAGGTAGAGGGCGGCCACGACGAGAGGCGCCTCCTAGAGCTGTGGGCGACATGGATGATATCGTCCGACAGCTTACCGAGTTGGTCCACCGTCAGTCTCAGTAGTTGGAGAGGTTTATGGGCAGGGACGACCAGGGTCAGTCTAGCGCCCAGGGTTCGTCCGACAGAGGGGGTGACAGGCTGCATCGACTTAGACCCCCGACCTTTGACGGATCATCTCCGGATCCTCTCAGTGCTGAGGAGTGGATACGGAGTATGGAGAGGATGATGAGTTTTGCCAAGGTAGAGGAGCATGACAGAGTTTCTAGTACGGCATTCTATCTTGCCAAGGATGCCAACCATTGGTGGGATACTGTGGCGACCACGAGAGATGTGGAGGCCATGACTTGAGAGGAGTTCAGGTCGGTGTTTTTCGGCAAGTATTTCAGTCATTCAGTCAGGACACAGAAGATGGTGGAGTTTGCACAGTTGAAGCAGACCGGCACTGTGGCCGAGTATGTACGGCAGTTCGAGGCCTTGTCGCAGTTTGCAGGACATTTGGTGAGCCTCGATGAGAATAAGGTACATCAGTTTGTGCAGGGCCTGAAGCTAGATATTTATATGGGCATGCGGATTGCGGGGACCCAAGGCATGCCGTACGAGGAGGTGGTAGCGAAGACCCTTGACATTAAGGAGGCTCGGGCGAAGCTTCCTAGTTATCGGGAGGTACCCAGAGAGCGGCCACGCAAATCATTCAGAGAGTCGCTGCCACAGGCCAGCGGGGAGGTGTCCGTGCAGAAAGGCCTGAATAGGCCTAGTGACAGTTCTTGCAGCCAGGGGAGCACTAAGATGCCACAGGGGTCGGGACAGTTTCCAGTGTGCCCGAAATGTCAGAGGAGCCACCCGGGCGAGTGCAGGACGAGCCCAGTGAGGTGTTATAACTGTGGCAAGGTGGACCACATGTCTAGAGAGTGCCAGAAGCCACGTCAGAATCGCTGCTTCAACTGCAATGAGGTGGGACACTTTGCCAGCAGATGCCCAGCGGCGAGCAGGTCGTCAGCAAGAGTTACACCGAGGGTCTTTGCCCTGTGTGAGCCAGATGATGCTACCCAGCCATCCGTGATAGCAGGTAACATTTTTGTTTCAGTGTTGCCAGCTTATAATTTGATTGATAAGGGCGCTACGCACTCGTTTGTGTCGACGGGCTTTGTGGTTAAGGCCAACTTGGGGTTCAGTCCCGCAGAGCGACATTATGATGTCACCTTGCCATCCGAGGAGCATTTGTATTCAGAACAGGTGGTGCGGGGCAATGTTGTGACAGTGGGGAGCAAGCTGTTATATGCCGAGCTAGTCATTCTCCATATGAGCGGTTATGAGGTGATTTTGGGAATGGACTGGCTATTCAGACATCATGCGGAGATTGACTGTAGGATCAGAGAGGTTCATTTCTGGCCCCCGGGTGGGGAGAGCTACACATTTAAAGCAGGTAAGGGTCTTGCCAGGATTTCTGCTATATTTTCTCGTCAGGCTCCACGGGTGTTAGGCATGGGTTGCCAGGGATTTTTGGCAAGTGTTGAGGATGCGCAATCACAGGGCGATGCTCGGATACAGGATATTCTTATTATGTAGGAGTTCCCAGAGGTGTTCCGTGATGAATTGCCGGGGTTGCCCCCTGATAGGGAAATTGAATTCAAGATAGATGTTTTCCCAGGTGCCAAGCCGGTGTGCAAGAACCTCTACAGATTAGAACCTACTGAACTTAAGGAGCTGAAGGCTCAGTTGGAGGAGCTGACAGATAAGGGATTTATACGCCCTAGTTTCTCACCCTGGGGAGCGCCAGTTCTATTCGTCTAGGAGAAGGACGAATCCCTACGTATGTGTATTGACTACCGGGAGCTGAATAAGTTGACGGTGAAGAACAGGTATCCATTGCCAAGGATTGATGATTTGTTTGATCAGCTGCAGGGTACCTGAGTGTTTTCTAAGATCGACCTGAGGTCCGGCTATCATCAGTTAAAGGTGAAGGAGAGGGATGTACCGAAGACGGCCTTCAGGACGAGGTACGGGCACTTAGAGTTCCTGGTTATATCTTTTGGGTTGACTAATGCCCCTGCAGCATTCATGGATCTGATGCATCGGGTATACAGGGAGTACCTAGAAAAGTTTTGTGATTGTGTTTATCGACGACATTCTGATCTACTCGCAGAGTGAGGAGGAGCACAGGGACCACCTGAGGATTGTATTGACTATCTTGAGCCAGCATCAGCTGTATGTTAAGTTCTCGAAGTGCGAGTTTTGGTTGGACAGGATTCACTTCTTATGCCATGTGATCTCCTCTGAGGGTATTTTAGTTGATCCGGGGAAGGTTCAGGCTGTAAAGGAGTGGCCGCGGCCGACCAGTGCTAGCGAGATATGCAGCTTTCTGGGGTTGGCTGGATATTATCGGAGATTCATTGAGGGGTTCTCTAAGATCTCGGCCCCCTTGACCCGGCTAACCAGGAAGAATGCAAAGTATGAATAGACCAACAGGTGTGAGAACAGCTTCTAGACATTGAAGCAGAGGTTGACTACGGCTCCTGTACTGACACTGCCCGTGGAAGGAGAGAAGTTCTGCATTTATTGTGATGCCTCCAGGATCGGTTTGGTGTGTGTTTTGATGCAGAGTGGGAAAGTCATTGCCTATACTTCTAAGCAGTTGAAGGCTTACGAGCAGAATTATCCCACTCACGATTTGGAACTGGCGGCGGTTGTATATGCACTCAAGATTTGGAGGTATTATCTGTATGGGCAGCAGTGCGAGATTTACTCTGACCATCAGAGCTTGAGGTACATTTTCACGTAGAAGGAGCGGAATTTGAGACAGAGAAGATGGCTCGAGCTGGTCAAGAACTACAATGTGGAGATCAGGTACCACCCGGGGAAGGCGAATGTGGTGGCAGATGCCTTGAGTAATGTGACAGCTTCGACTTCTGCCATGACTACGATACGGCCTGTTGCGTTAGTGACAGAGATGCAGAGTTTTGGTCTTGAGGTAGTTTCTGATCTGGCAGCCACTCTTTCTGCCTTGTCGTTGAGGCTGACTATTCTGGACAGGATCAGACAGACTCAGGAGACTGATTCGGAGTGTAGCGAGCTGAAGGCGAGTATGGAGGCCAGGCCTGATTCTGAGTTCAGCTATTCAGAGGACGGGATTCTGAACTTTCGGGATAAGTGGTACATCCCGAAGGATGAGGAGCTGAGGAGGGATATATTATCAGAGGCTCATTCATCTTCTTTCTCTGTGCATCTGGAAAGCACTAAGATGTACAGAGATTTGAAGTAGCACTATTGGTGGCCTAACATGAAACGAGCAGTGGCTGAGTATGTTGAGGCCTGCGTAGTCTGCCAACAGGTGAAGGCGGAGCATCAGCGACCGTCTAGAATGCTCCAACCATTGCCTATACCGGAGTGGAAGTGGGAGCGAATCACCACGGATTTTGTGGTGGGACTACCGAGGACTGCCAAAGGCCGTGACGCGATTTGGGTGATTGTGGACAGGTTGACGAAGTCGTCTCACCTTTTACCTATGAGGATGACTTATACGATGGATCAGTTTGCCCAGTTGTATATTCAAGAGATAGTCAGACTTCATAGGATTCCGGTGTCGATTGTTTCAGACCAAGACCTTAGGTTCACGTCCAAGTTTTGGAGGAGTCTGCATAAGGCTATGGGCACCAGATTAGATTTTAGTACGGCCTTTCATCCTCAAACCGATGGGCAGTCAGAGCAAACTATACAGATTCTAGAGGATATGCTCAGGGCTTGTGTGTTGGAGTTTTAGGCGACTTGGAGCAAGTCCTTACCGCTAGTGGAATTCTCGTATAATAACAGCTTTCAGTACACCATTGGTATGACACCATATGAGTCCCTCTGTGGGAGGAAGTGCAGGTCGCCACTATATTGGGATGAGGTTGGGGAGGCCCGATTGATATGTCCTGAGATTTTACAGCAGACTGTCGACAAGAAGAGTTATGCTGATCAGAGACGCCGAGAGTTGGAGTTTAATGAGGGCGACGAGGTTTTTCTGAAGGTCTCGCCGTTCAAGGGAGTGGTAAGGTTCGGAAAGCAGGGGAAGCTCAACCCTCTGTTTGTGGGATCGTTCCCGATTGTCAAGCAAATTGGGAGGACTGCATACCAGCTTCAGTTGCCTGCGTCGATGGGTGCCATCCATGATGTTTTTCATGTCTCGATGCTGAGGAAGTGTATGCGCGACCCTTCTTAGGTAGTGCCACAACAGGATATAGAGATCCAGCCGACGTTGTCTTATGAGGAGAAGCAAGTGAGGATCTTAGGATCAGCTATGAAGGTGCTGTGCAACAAGGAGATTCCGCTGGTCAAGGTAATGTGGCGCAACCATGGTGTAGAGGAGACTACTTAGAATAGGCGTGATGACATGGAGCGGCAGTATCCCGACTTATTCGGTACGTAAATTTTGGGGACAAAATTCTTATAAGGTGGGGGGGATGTAATAACCCGAAAATTTTGAATTTTAATTTTTATTTCTGAAATTTTTAAATTTAATCTCGGTTCGGAGTTTTGAGAAATATTTCAACGGGAAGATTTAAATTATAAGACTCGGAGCCTACTTTTGCGATGGTTTTCAGAATTTAAAGTCGGGACGTCGAGAAATTCACGAATTTACGGGCGATTAAAACACGTGTGGGTGTTTTAGTAATTTTTGTTATTTAAATTATGTTATAAAAAAAATAATAAATAAAATTTTTTTAACAAAACAACTTAACGGCTCGTGAAGCCGTTCAGTGTTCTGTTCTTTTGCCATAGCCGAGAGAAACGACCGAGGTGAGTGAGGGGCCGAGCGGGAGATCGAGGAACAGAGAACGAGTGGCCAATGAACGACGGCGGAGTGCGACGCCGGGAGCTCCGACGAGCTGAGCAAAGGTGTTGGTGTACCCTTTCCCGAGCGGAAAGCCAACGGTGAGCTTTCTGTTCAAGAGTGAATCGGCGAGCCTTAATGCTCGTTTTATTTTTTTTTCTTATTCTTCTTTTTCTCCGATGTTGATGAAATTGCTGAACGTTCTGTCGAAGGGAGGGTCTGCGTGTGTGAAAGTGGGTGCTTGATGGGAGGGAGAAAGACCGAGGGGAGGAGATAGGGCCGAGGAGGGGTTGAGTCAGAATTCAGGCTCAAGCCCAAATTTTTCTGACTTTAGTTCAGATTATTCTAAATTGAGCTAAATGTCGTTGTCTGTATAGAGAGATTTTTGGAATTTGAATTGAAATCAAAACAGATGTTTTTTTAGAAAGAACATGTTCGTTTTTTGGCTTATTCGGCCTACCTACGATTAATCATTTTAAATTCTGTTTCTATAGGATAAATTAAGTGGTTAGAGGGACCTATGGCGGCTGGAATCGTTCGATTCTGATATCCGATGCAATAGTTATGCACGTTAGAAGTTTATGTCGGATTTTGGTCCAAGTCAAATTAGCGAGCGTTTTTCATAGAAATTCGTTGTGTGAGAGTAGCATAGCCGTTTTTGATGTGTAAAACTAGTTGCGAGTAAGTTTTGGTTGAAGTGAAGTGAAAACGTGAAATAGGATAAAATGGCAGATTCGATTTTTAGTGTTTTTTGCCAGTCTGCGGCTTATCGTTTTAAAATCCGTTTTAGTATGTTAAACTAGGTTCCTAGGGGAACGTTTAACCACTTGAATTGTTCGATTCCGTTAACGGACTCAAAAGTTATGCGCGTCCGAACTTTAGGCTAGTTTTTGGGCAAACCACATTGGTGATCTGTTTTGACTGAAATTTTATGGGCTTAATTAAGCGATGTCATTTCTAGCTATTTGATGAATTTTGAAGCGAAATTGGTGAGTATTTGTTTGTATTTTAAGTTGAGAAACTTTTTGGCAAAAACCGTGCGTCGAGTGAGCGTAGGACGCCAGGTAAGTAGTGCATGCATGCGTTTTGCCCAAGTGGGCCTACACCGTAGAACTTTAGGGTTTCTGTGATTGATTGTTTTGTGTGTGCATATTGTTTGGCATGCATCAACGTGAACGAAAAATGATTTTGAGCATGTTTTGAGTATGTGGTGAGACGTGTGACGGTGGTACCACGGATCCCGCTAGTGTGCGGGCCAGTGCTTCACCAATCGCAGATTCCACTCGAGGGGTGGGCCGGCAGGGCCGTTATGCGGCATAAATGTGTTGACGGTGAGGATATGGGCAGTGGTACCGCGGATCCTACTAGTGTGTGGGCTGGTGCAACACCAGTCGCGAACCCCACTCGAGGGGTGGGCCGGCTGGGCTGTCACGAAATATGTGTGGGTGGCAACTGTGGCCCCATGATAGGGAGGCTGGGACGGGGGCGACGTGTCAGGGTGTAGAGTGGCGCGAGGTACACCCTTACCCTAATGTGGTTGTCGTGTGGTGATGCGTGTGTGTAGCTTGTGGCCCTCGTTGCTGGGGAGTCCGGGACGGTGGCAACATGTCAAGGTGTAGGGTGGCGTGAGGTTCTTCCTTACCCTGGTGCGGCTGCACTACGCGTCACAGATGTGACAACATGAGTGTGAGTGTAGAGACTACATGTGATAGGATTGTATTGTCGGCTTTTACTTTCATATCGCATTACTTACTGAGCGTTAGGCTTATGTTGTGTGTTCTGTGGTGTAGGTGCTGACGATTTTGCTGTTGAGCCTCGAGAGCCTAGTCCTGAAGCATAGTATGGTTGGCGGCGTGCGCCCGAGGCACCGGATGGCGGATTTCGTTAGGGCGACCCGACCCGTGGTGGTGGTAGGTGATAGTGGATTTATTATTTTACGTCGGGTATTTGTGTAGACAGCGGAGTTGTATAGACGTTGAATTTTTTGAGATTGTATAGAGGGGTTGTAGTGTTTTGGAGACACGTACGTATTGTTATATGTTCGATTATGACATTACTCTATACTGGGGACTTTCTTCATTTGTATTTGATGGGTTTTCGTTGTCCTTAAACTCTGATTCTGTTATGGTGATTTTTTCTGGATTGTTGATAGTTAAATATTGTTGGTTTCTGGTGAATTGTGTGCAGAGTTTAAATTTTGGGATAGTCAGTTTTTAGCCGTTACTCTGCCGAAATTTCGGGAGAGAGATTGGGAATCGAGAGGATATGGAATGGGTTGAGATGTGAACAGTGAATGCTAGAGAAGTGTAGATGAGCGTGGGAGTGCGGCGTGATCGCAGGTGCACATGTCACGCGGCCCTGCGGGTGCTCACGGGTCGTGCGGTGCTGGGTAAAGGCGTGCGCGCGGACGTGCTGTACAACGGCAGGGTGCGTGAGGCATGCGGCGCTGTGAGCGTGCGGGAGACACAGTGACGTTGAGTTGGCACGCACGGCACCTGGAGGGTGCTCGTGGGGTGTCGAAGTGGGGACGTGAGTGCGCGTACCGGATTGTGTAGTTCGAAGGGTGCGTTGGATTCTTTCCTAGGATTTCAAGTCTTACCGTTTTATCTCAAACTGTTTTTAATGGTTTTCTTTTCCGCTACGTAGTTTTTATGTTGAGGACTTCGTGTTCCCTTTTCGAGAAGCGAGTTAGTCGAAAATTTTTCATACTCAGATGTTCTTTTGAAAATTATTTGAAAACGAAATGGATATTAAATTGAGTGAGTTATGTCAAGTGTTAGTGTGTGTAGTGTGTAGATGTACGGTAGCGCACTGGGAACGCGGGGTTTCTAGGGGTGTTAAACCATGAGCCTTTGTGCAGTACCTACCTTACTAGTCTCTAAGAAGAACGACTCAATGAGAATGTGCGTAGGCAGCAGAGCCATTAACCAAATCACTATTAGGTACATGTTTCCAATTCCTCATCTCGAAGATATATTGAACAAACTCAGTAGGGCAATGATATTCTGAAAGGTGGATCTAAAAGTTGGATACCACCAGATTAGAATGAACGAAGGTGATGAATGGAAGATAACCTTCAAAACAAAGTATGAGTTTTTTGGATAGATGGTTATGCCTTTTGGACTATCGAATGCTCCTAGCACTTTCATGCACTTAATGCACTATGTTTTGAAGGAGTTTTTAGGAAAAATTATTGGTCTACAGCTTAGACTTGCTGTCACACCTAGACCATCTAAATACTCTATTCCACACCTTCAGGTACGCAAAAATATTTGGTAACCTTAAGAAGTATTCCTTCGCACAAGAAAAGGGTGTATTTTTTAGGATTTATTATCACTAAAAATGGAATGGAAGCAGATAAAGCTAAAATCTAAGCAATCAAAGATTGACCCATTCCCACAAGAATAACAAAGGTGCGAAGCTTCCATGGATTAGCCTCATTTTAAAGGAGGTTCATTATTAACTTCAGTATTATCATGGGATCAATCACGGACTGCACTAAGAAGATGGTACGCTATGAGATCTAGTGGCCCAACCTCATACCAAGGTAAGTGCACCTATGAACATTCAAAAGGTCTTTTTATAGCTTTGGGTAGGAATAATGAAGAGGGAATTTAACTTCC
Source organism: Begonia peltatifolia (assembly GCA_022433055.1). Classification (NCBI taxonomy): domain Eukaryota; kingdom Viridiplantae; phylum Streptophyta; class Magnoliopsida; order Cucurbitales; family Begoniaceae; genus Begonia; species Begonia peltatifolia. The sequence goes on along the minus strand of CM039519.1, from coordinate 7,231,425 downwards.
TTACAACAAAGCTTGTAACCAAGCATCTTATATAATTTTGGGTTTAGAAAACATTAGCTTACTTTTCATTATACTGTGGCAAACTTTTAGCCATTATTTTGTTTGACGCTTGTGCATAGCTAACCTTATAGGCAAGCACTGTGGATTCAAATGGGCACACACACAAGGGGGACGTGATGGGAAGATGGCTTGACGAGATGATCATTCTTTGGCGCTCGCAAGGGAATTGATCAAAGATAAGCGCACACAGGAGAAAGCCACAATTGAGTTGCATCAAAGATTTGCGCATGGCTGGTGAGTGGTTCACGTGAGAAGAGAAGAGAATAGTAGCAGCAAGGGTGCGCACGACAAAAGATAACGAGGGCAACAGGCGCGCAGAAGTAAGAAGCCATGACCGATTAGCACGCGCATGGGAAGAGGACCAAGCCAAAGCAGCGAGAGCACGTGAGGAAGGATTTTGGCCGAGCACTTGGCCGCGCATCAGAGGCGCGCACCAGCGTGCACGAAAGGATGGAAGTTGGCCTGTCACATGACCGTGAATCAGGAGGTCAACGAGGGCGAGATGTCATGCACATCATTGAGCAGAGTTGCAGCGCGTGCGTGGCTATTTGTCGTACAGCAACGATTAGTTTTTTTCTCCAATGGCTATTTTTCTACTCTTCAGCTTTTCTCTATTCTATTTTCTCCTAAAGCCACTCATGGCTATTTATATGTTTTCAAAACTAATTGTAAAGGATTTTGGCAAATTATATATTGAAGTTTATCTTCTTCACGACTTGGAGTTTTCTGTTTGTTTTCTTGGTGCGTAACATCCGAGAGCCTTCGTGTGTAGTATCCAAATGTTCCTTCTCATTGTCTTCAAGCTCTTGGTTGCTTGTCGACTCTCATTAACACCTCTCCTCCTTCCTTTTGAGGTTGGAATCATTGGTAGGAAGGTGGTAACTGTAACACCCTGAAATTTTTCGTTAAAATGATTTTCGGATTTACGTATCGGTAGACGGCGGAGTTTTACTCGGAATCAAGAGACGAAAATTTATACTGTTAAGTAAAAGATTATTTTGAAGCTAATGGAAAAGAGAAAATTCTAAAATTCTAAACGGAAGCGAACTGATTGACCGTTTAACAGAAAAAATTAGAGGTTGAGGGCGATTTAGTAATTAAGTTTATTATTATTATTATTATTATTATTTATATTATAAAAAAAATTCCTTCTGCTCACCCCCTCCCCGCAGCCTTCCTCCCTCCCTCCCTCCCTCCTTTTTCTTCTCTCCCGTGTGAATGCTCTCTGTTCTTCTTCTTTTTTTTTCTTTCTTTCCTCCATTCTCTTCTTTCTTCCTCCCCCCTTAGGCCACACTTCTCATCTCCCTCTCCATTCTTCATTTTTTTTTCTCTCCTCCTTCCCCATCACGGGTAGCAATCCTTTCTTTCCCCCTCCGATTCTTCGCTCTCTTTTGGACATCCAAGGTTAGATTTATGTTGCCATTCTTGATGGGTTTCTTTTGCTGGATTTTTCTCTCTTGTTGGATGTTTAATCATGCTATATTACCATAATGATGAATATTGTGGAAAGAAATTGATGATTTGTTTAGATTGGGAGAATCTGAAATTTAGGGCTAAATCCTATGCTGTTTCGGTTTTGGAAATTTCGGCTGAGCTATTGATGTTGTTTTAATAAAGGAATACAACCATTAGAAACTAGACATCCTAAGGTTTAAATTGGCTGTTGAATCGTTGAAAACGGTTAAGGATTGAATGAGTTATGAATTTTAGAAGTTATTATGCAAAAACTGGAAAATTTCAACGGGCAGTTCGGGTTTGATGTTTCTGCCAGCATAAACTAGACCTTATAAGGTTTCCAAAACATGTCGAATCATCGAATTCGGCCAAATATACGATTTGATATGAATTTTCAAAGTTGAATAAAAAACTGTGAAACGATTTCCAGGCAGATTCGGTTTTTGATTTTCTGCTATTAATTGAGTTCGATTTTTGACAAATGGATTTCACCATGTTGAAATAGACTCGTTTAGAAGCCCTTACCATTTTAAATCATTGAATTTGGACTTATATTCAATTTGTTGTGAATTTTTGAAGTTGGACAAGATTTATGACAAATTTCGAAAGTTGAGTTGTGATGGTTTAAATTTTAATTCCTTGATATTGTGTTATTTGGTTGAAATTGGTTGAAGTGTTAAATTGTTAGGGTGGTTGATTGAGGTTGTGTGGATAATAACCTACCCTTGGGATAATTATTTGAATTGGACTTCAATTTTTAGATTGTGCATTATAGAATGATGGGTGTTTGGAGATAGGGGTTATATGCACATGTTTTGAGTTCTATTATTTTTGGATATTAGATATTAGATGGTGTTCATGCTGGTTGATGGATGTTAAGAGAATAGGTTAGCTTAGTTGTTGATTTGGAAGTTAAGTGCATAGAGTTACACTTGATGATTCTGTGGTTGTTTATTTAGTGTTTAAAAATAGAAATTTGTGGATTTGGTTATATGTGGTAGTTGTGAATTAGAATTGTAAATCGTGAATGATAACTATAACTTTACGTTTTAGAATTTCAGGAAAAACAGAATCGATCGGGTTGGATCGAATAGCTAAGGACGCCAGGTAAGTAGTGCATGCATGTGTTTTGCCCAAGTGGGCCTACACTGTAGAACTTTAGGGTTTATGTGATTGACTGTGGTGTGCGTGCGTATTGTTTGACATGCATCATATTTAAAAAAAAAAGGGGAACGAAAAGGATTTTTTAGCATGTTTTGATGTATGAGGTGAGACGTGTGGCGGTGGTACCGCGGATCCCGCTAGTGTGCGGGCCGGTGCTTCACCAGTCGCGGATCCTACTCGAGGGGTGGGCCGGCTGGGCCGTCATGCGGCATAAATGTGTTGACGGTGAGGATATGGGCAGTGGTACCGCGGATCCTACTAGTGTGTGGGCCGGTGCAACACCAGTCGCGGATCCTACTCGAGGGGTGGGCCGGCTGGGCTGTCGCGAAACGTGTGTGTGTGGCAACTGTGGCCCCGTGCTGGGGAGGCTGGGACGGGGGCGACGTGTCAGGGTGTAGTGTGGCGCGAGGTACACCCTTACCCTGATGTGGTTGCCGTGTGGTGATGCGTGGGTGTAGCTTGTGGGCCTCGTTGCTGGGGAGTGCGGGACGGTGGCGACGTGTCAGGGTGTAGGGTGGCGTGAGGTTCCTCCTTACCCTGTTGCGGCTGCACTACGCGTCACAGATGTGACAACATGAGTGTGAGTGTAGAGACTGCATGTGATAGGATTGCATTGTCGGCTTTTACTTTCATATCGCATTACTTACTGAGCGTTAGGCTTATGTTGTGTGTTCTGTGGTGTAGGTGCTGACGATACTGCTGGTGAGCCTCGAGAGCCTAGTCCAGAGGTGTAGGATGGTTGGCGGCGTGCACCCGAGGCACCGGATGGCGGATTTTTGTTAGGGCGACCCGACCCGTGGTGGTGGTAGGTGATAGTGGATTTATCATTTCATGTTGGGTATTTGTGTAGATAGCCGGGTTGTATAGACATTGATCTTTTGAGATTGTATAGAGGGGTTGTAGTGTTTTGGAGGACTTTCTTCATTTGTATTCGATGGGTTCTTATTGTCTTCTTACTCTGATTTGGTTATGGTGATTTCTCTGGATGATGGATAGATAAACATTGTTGGGTTATGGTGAATTGTGTGCAGGGTTTAAATTTTGGGATAGTCATTTTTTTAGCCGTTACTCTGCCGAAATTTCGGGAGAGAGGTTGGGAGTCGAGGAGATACGAAATAGGTTGAGGTGTGAACAGTAAATGCTAGAAAAAGATAGATGAGCGTGGAAGTGCGGCGTTATCGCAGGTGCGCGGGGCACGCGGCCCTGTGGGTGCACACGGGTCATGCGGCGCCGGGTGAGGGCGTGCGCGCGGACGTGCTGTACAGAGGCAGGGTGCGTAGGGCACGCGGCGCTGTGAGCGTGCGCGAGATACAGTGACGTTGGGTTGGCACCTGTGGCACCACGGTGGTGTACGCGGGGTGTCGGAGTGGGGACGTGAGTGCTTGGGACCGAACTGGGTAGTTCGTGGGGTGCGTGGGGTTCTTTCCTAGGATTTCAAGTCTTACCGTTTTATCTCAAATTGTTTTAAATGGTTTTCTTTTCTGCTGCGTAGTTTTATGTTGAGGACTTCGTGTTTCCTCTTCGGGACGCGAGTTGTTTTTCGAATCGAGTCGAAAAATTTTCATACTCACAAATGTGCTTTTGAAAATGATTTGAAAACGAAAGGGGTATTGAATTGAGTTAGTTGTGTCAAGTGTTAGTGTGTGTGTGTAGTGTGTAGATGCACTGTAGCGCACCGAGAACGCGGGGTTTCTCGGGGTGTTACAATTATGGTATCAGAGCCACGGGGTCGACGTCGTTCAGAGGATTACCTAACACCGTCAGCCGCTGCACGGGAGCACTCCACCAACTGTAAGTTTTTGGATTTGAATTTATTGTAGTACTAATGTGAGCTTTATATTTATGTTAAAGGTAGAAGATGTCAGGAGAGGCGAGGGTAGAGGTAGTGGAGCATGACAGAGTTCTAGTGCGGCATTCTATCTTGCCAAGGATGCGAGCCATTGGTGGGATACTGTGGCAGCCACGAGAGGTGTGGATGCCATGAACTGGAAAGAGTTTAAGACTGTGTCTTTCGGTAAGTATTATAGCCATGCTATCGGAACTCGTAAGAGTGTGGAGTTTGCACAGTTGAGGCAGACAGACATAGTGGCTTAGTACGTGAGACAGTTCGAGACGCTGTCGCAATTTGCAGGGCATTTGGTGAGCCTAGATGAGAACAAGGTACACCAGTTTGTGCAGGGCCTAAAACCTGATGTATATATGGGCATGCGCATAGCTGGAACGTGAGGGGTGCCTTACGAGGATGTGGTGGCGAAGGCTCTACACATTGAATAGGCTAGAATGAAGCTGCCAAGTTACAGAGAGCCGTCTAAGGAGCAGCCTATAAGATTTTCAGAGAGTTGTTGCCTCAGTGAAACAAGGAAGAGTCATCTCAGCGGAAGGGCCTGAAGAGGTCTAATGATAGCTCTAGCAGCCTGGGGAGCAACAAACAACTGAAGGGGTCGGGACAGTTCCCTTTATGTCCTGAGTGTCAGAGGAGTCACCCCGGCAAGTGTAGAATAGACTTGGGCCGATGTTATAAGTGTAATGAGATAGATCACATTGCTGGAGATTTCTCGAAGACGAATCCGATTTGATGTTACAACTACAACGAGTTAGACCCCTCTACAAGGGACTGTCCAGCTACGAGTAAGACTTCAGCGAGAGTACCCCGAGAGTCTTTGCCCTCATCGAGATAGACGAGATCAGACAACCTCCAGTGAATTTAGGTATGACTTACACTAGCTATATAGATCTTAAGATCTAGTATTATTATTAGAGGAGTTTAGAGATGGGTTGTTTAGAATGAGTATGAGTGAGCGAGACGTGAAAGTTAGGTTCCATCGAGGAAAAAAAAAAAAAACCAACATGTATAGAGGAATGTAGTTTAACAAAAGGAGTCTTGAGACGAATTAGTTATGGTTAGTTAGATTTATGAGGATTATACTTAGTAGGGTAATTATTAAGGACATTGGTGAATCGGACTAGAGATGAGGACTTAGGAATTGGAGGATTCAAGATAAGGATGAGAATTCATTTGACAACAAGTTTGCAAGCAAGAAAATAATTGGGTGAATCCTTGCCCGTGGGCAAGGAAAGTATTCAGGAATCTGAGTCTAGATGGGCAAAAGAGGGTAGAGTAGTTAGTAAATGTGGAAGAAATCCCTGTGAGAATTGATTTATCATTAAGTGTTGGAACTTTGAGGACCATCGGGAACGATTATATATGGCTTTGGGGAGAGATAAAAGGAAATTGTTTAGGAGGGTTAGGGTGAGAAGTTTAGCCCTCAGATGATTAGTGTTGATGGATGTGAGAAACTCGTGGACATCGAATAGGGATAGTGGGGAATGTCATGTAGATTTTTCAGGTAAACCTAGTCACTTGCTAGAGTCCTTGAGGTGGTTTCATCCAAAGGTGCTCTAATCGCCCGACAGACAAGTAGTGGCATTCTTCCATTTCTGTCATCTCTTCGGCGTCGTCTGAAGTAGATTGATAAGTTTGTCAACTTACCGACTTCTCAGAGAATGTCATTGCATTTTCCACAACATACTCTGCATTTTTGTTACATTTGTTGTCTATTTTGTGGTGTTTTTGGTTAAAACTCGAGAGCAGAGTACGTGCTATTTAATTTCCATCTTCCACATGCATTTTAGGGTCTGTTTTTCTATCATCTGGTATCAGAGCCAATGTAACGACCCATAATTCAGTTGTTTTAAAAAAAAAACTTAACTTTATTTTGGAAATCTTTAAACTTTGTAAAAATCTTTAGAAAATATTGGACATCTTTAAGTGGACCCAAAACGTATAAACTTTATGAAAATTTTTGGTAAAATTTCCTTAAAACCATTAGGGTCATAACTCTATGTGATAGTTCTCCCCTTCACCTGTGAATTTTCTTTCCCAAAATCAAACCTGTAATTTTCCAAACACTTAACCATTTATCTTCAAACCTTTTTACCATTCATCAAATTGATAATTTAACCATAAAACCATCCTTTAAAACTTACCTAATAATATCGTTTTAAAACAACTTATAAAAATAAATGATAACATTTTTATCATGACTAGCGGAAGGCTTAAAGAAAATAAACCTAACCTTTAAAACGTAATTAAATCCAAACTAGATTTAAATAAATTGTTTTCACTAATAAATCTTTTAAACCAAACGATTAAGACTAAATAAATTGTTTAAAACTATATATACATATGTTGTACCAAAATTCGAGTAGCCCACAGGTCAAAATCGCTTCACAGCCACAAGCTCGCCCCATGGACATCCCCCATCGAGGCTTGAAGACCTCACTTGTGAACTCTTCACCTACACTACAAAAATCAACTAATGAGCATAAAGCTCAGCAAGTGATGTAAGTAAAAATGTATGCTCATGTGTAACCCCCCGAGAACCCACACATTCCCGGTGCGCTACAGTGCATCTACACACTACACACACACACACTAACACTTGACCTAACTAACTCAATTCAATACCCCTTTCGTTTTCAAATCATTTTCAAAAGAACATTTGTGAGTATGAAAATTTTTCGACTCGATTTAAAAAAAAACAACTCGCGTCCCGAAGAGGAAACACGAAGTCCTCAACATAAAACTGCGCAGCGGTAAAGAAAATCATTTAAAACAATTTGAGATAAAACGATAAAACTTGAAATTCTAGGAAAAAAAAATCCCACGCACCCCACAAACTACACAGTCCGGTACCAAGCACTCACGTCCCCACTCCGACACCCAGCGTACACCCTCGCGGTGCCGCACGTGCCAACCCAACGTCACTATATCTCGCGCACGCTCACAGCGCCGCGTGCCCCACGCACCCTGCCTCTGTACAGCACGTCTGCGCACACGCCCTCACCCGGCACCGCATGACCCGTGCGCACCCGATCACGCCGCACTTCCACACTCATCTACCTTTTTCTACCATTTACTGTTCACACGTCAACCTATTTCTTATCTCCTCGACTCCCAGCCTCTCTCCCGAAATTTCGACAGAGTAACGGCTAAAAACTGACTATCCCAAAAATTTAAATCCTGCACACAATTCACCATAATCCAACAATGTTTATCTATCCATCATCCAGAGAAAACACCATAACCAAATCAGAGTAAGAAGACGACGAAAATCCATCAAATACAAATGAAGAAAGTCTCCAGTATAGAGTAATATCATTCTCTAACATGAAAAATATCTGCGTACGTCACCAAAATCACACGCACTCCATATACCTATACGCTGACGCATATACAACAACCAATCCCGTCCCCCGTACATAATCACCGCAAAAGAAAGAAAACCCACAAACCGACCAGGCCACAACCTACCATCTCCACGGGTCGGGTCGCCCTAACAAAAGTCCGCTATCCGGTGCCGCAGTCGCACGCCGCCAACCATCCTACGCCTCAAGACTAGGCACTCGAGACTCACCAGCGGTATCGTCAGTGTAATAACCAGGGAATTTTGAATTTATATTTTTATTTTTGGAATTTTTAGTTTAATCCCGGTCGGAGTTTTGAGAAATATTTCAACGGGAAAGATTTGAATTATAAGACTCGGAGCCTACTTTTGCGAAGGTTTTCGGAATTTAAAGTCGAGAAGTCGAGAAAGTTACGAAATTTCGGACGATTGAAGCACGTGAGGGCAATTTGGTAATTTGTATTTTTATTATTTAAAAAAAATAAATAAATAAATACAAACCACCCGAATGGCTTCCGGAAGAAGCCATTCGGCTGGTTTTCTGCGAGCAACCGAGAGCGCCGAGAGCTAGCGTGCAGGGGAGAGTGGTCGTGTGCGGAGCTGTGATCGACGGCCGGCGAGCGTGGGTGCAAGGTGCGGGTTGCGAACAGGTGCTGCTGTCCTGACGAACCGAACCCATTCGGTTTCAGCAGCTCGAATTCCTGAGAGAGCTGAGAGTGAGACGTGGGAGAGGGGAGGAAAATCCTCGAGTTCCGATTCTTCGGCAGACGCGAGTGGGCGTTGGGGAGACTGCCGGGACTGGGTGTTCGGCTGTGCATTGCCCTCCATTCGACCGAATGCACAGTAACGCAACGATAAGCTCTTTCCTTGTTCTGCCGTCCCTTTTTTTTTGGCTTGGCCGAGCTTAGTGCTCGGCCTGCTTTCGGCATTGATGAAATTTGGCCGCAAGTGGTAGGGTAGCGCGAAGGTGATGCTGCGAGCTTAAGGAAACCGAAGGTGAGCCCTGTCAGTTTCCTGTTTCGGCCGAGCTTAGTGCTCGGTCTTCTTGCCTTTGCAGTGAGCGTGGCCGAGAGTTATGGACGAGATGGGGCTAGTTGTGTGTGGAAGTTTGTAAATTGAAGTTTGAAATCAAAAATTTAACCATTTTTGTGCAGGGGCAGTTCGGTTTTTAGCTAATTTGGCCTAGTTTTGGTTAATTGTTTTACGTTCTGTTCTTGTGGGATGGATTAGGCTGTTCGAGGGACGTATGGCCGCTGGAATCGTTCGATTCCGATATCCGACGCAAAAGTTATGCGCGTCGGAAGTTTATGCGAAATTTTGGTTTAAGTCAAATTAGTGACCCTTTTTCGTGGAAATTCGACGTGTGAGAGTAGCATAGCCATTTTGATGCATATAACTAGTTGGGAGTGAGTTTTGGTTGAAGAGAAGTGAAAATGTGAAATTTTAATAAAAATGGCAGATTCGGTTATTGGCGTTTTTTGCCTATCTGCGGCCTACCGATATAAAATTC
>CM039519.1:7195845-7221550 GCA_022433055.1 Begonia peltatifolia | reverse complement strand
GTTGAGTGGTATGTGCGGCACCGTGAGAGTGTGCGTGAGGTGTCGAAGGGGAGACGCGAATAAATTGAAAACAAAAGGGTATTAAATTGAGTGAATTATGTTAGGTGTTAGTGTGTGTGTGTAGATGCACTGTAGCGCACCGAGAACGCGGGGTTTCGCGGGGTGTGACAGTCAGCACCTACACCACATAACACACAACATATGCCTAACGCTCAGTAAGTAATGCGATAGGAAAGTAAAAGCCGACAATGCAATTCTATCACATGCAGTCTCTACACTCACATTCATGTTGTCACATTTGTGACGCGTAGTGCAGCCGCACCAGGGTAAGGAGGAACCTCACGCCACCTTACACCCTGACACGTCGCCACCGTCCCGGACTCCCCAGCAATGAGGCCCACAAGCTATACCCACGCATCACCACACGGCAACCACATCAGGGTAAGGGTGTACCTTGCGCCACTCTACACCCTGACACGTCGCCCCCGTCCCAGCCTCCCCAGCACGGGGCCACAGTTGCCACACACACACGTTTCGCGACAGCCCAGCCGGCCCACCCCTCGAGTAGGATCCGCGACTGGTGAAGCACCGGCCCGCACACTAGCGGGATCCGCGGTACCACCGCCATACGTCTCACCTCGTACATCAAAACATGCTAAAAATCATTTTCGTTCCCGCTTTTAAAAACATGATGCATGTCAAACAATACGCACGCACACCACAATCAATCATATAAACCCTAAAGTTCTACAGTGTAGGCCCACTTGGGCAAAACACATGCATGCACTACTTACCTGGCGTCCTTAGCTATTCGATCCAACCCGATCGATTCTGTTTTCCTAAAATTCTAAAACATAAAGTTATAAGTTATCATTCACGATTTACAATTCTAATTCACAACCACCACATATAACCAAATCCACAAATTTCTATTTTTAAACACTAAATAAACAACCACAAAATCATCAAGTGTAACTCTATGCACTTAACTTCCAAATCAACAACTAAGCTAACCTATTCTCTTAACATCCATCAACCAGCATGAACACCATATAATATCCAATATCCAAACATAATAGAACTCAAAAGATATGCATAAAACCCCTATCTCCAAACACCCATCATTCTATAATGCATAATCTAAAAATTGAAGTCCAATTCAAATAATTATCCCAAGGGTAGGTTATCATCCACACAACCTCAATCAACCACCCTAACAATTTAACACTTCAATCAATTTCAACCAAATAACTCAATATCAAGGAATTAAAATTGAAACCATCACAACTCAACTTTCGAAATTTGTCATAAATCTTGTCCAACTTCAAAAATTCACAACAAATTGAATATAAGTCCAAATTCAATGATTTAAAATGGTAAGGGCTTCTAAACGAGTCTATTTCAACATGGTGAAATCCATTTGTCAAAAAGCGAACTCAATTAATAGCAGAAAATCAAAAACCGAATCTGCCTGGAAATCGTTTCACAGTTTTTTTATTCAACTTTGAAAATTCATATCAAATTGTATATTTGGCCGAATTCGATGATTCGACATGTTTTGGAAACCTTATAAGGTCTAGTTTATGCTGGTCAAATCCATTTTCCAAAATCAAAGCATAATCAACGGCAGAAAAATCAAAACCGAATGTCAGCTGAAATTTTTCAGTTTTTGCACAATAACTTCTAAAATTCATAACTCATTCAATCCTTACCCGATTTCAACGATTCAAGATGCTACGTAACCCTAATTATGTCCACTTTGACGTGGTTTCATCCATTTGCCAAAAACCAGACTTGATAGATAGCAGAAATTCGAAAAAAACCGCAACTGCCCAAAACCTCTTCACAGATTTTTTTTTTTTTTTATCAAACTTAGAAAAATCATATCTTCCTTTACAATCATCGAAACAACTCGATTCCAAAGCCAAAATTTTCCTTAAAGTATCTAATTCAACATACTATAACAGTTTTTAAAATGAACAACCGGAGCTCAGGTGAAAAATACCAAAACCTAGCTGCCCAATCCGAAACCCTAGATTTTTATTGGCCAAAACCAAAAAAGAAAGAGAAAACTTACCGAAATCGAAGAGAGGGCCGTTTTTCACGTGGGACAGAGAAGGAAGACGAAGAGGAGAGGGAGCTGCGTTCTTCGGGGGAGGAAAAATGGACGAACTGGTTCCTCTTTCGTGCAAAACTGAGAAGAAATGAAACAAAAAAAGAGGAGAGGAAAAACAAAAACAGAGAGGGAAGGATGCGGAAGAGAAGAAACAGGGAGGGGGAGGGAAGAAGGCTGCGGGTGTAACACCCCGAGAACCCACACGTTCCCGGTGCGCTACAGTGCATCTACACACTACACACACACACTAACACTTGACCTAACTAACTCAATTCAATACTCCTTTCGTTTTCAAATCATTTTCAAAAGAACATATGTGAGTATGAAAATTTTTCGACTCGATTTAAAAAAAAACAACTCGCGTTCCGAAGAGGAAACACGAAGTCCTCAACATAAAACTGCGCAGCGGTAAAGAAAATCATTTAAAACAATTTGAGATAAAACGATAAAACTTGAAATCCTAGGAAAAAAAAATCCCACGCACCCCACAAACTACACAGTCCGGTCCCAAGCACTCACGTCCCAACTCTTACACCCAGCGTACACCCTCGCGGTGCCGCACGTGGCAACCCAACGTCACTGTATCTCGCGCACGCTCACAGTGCCGCGTGCCCCACGCACCCTGCCTCTGTACAACACGTCTGCGCACACGCCCTCACCCGGCGCCGCATGACCCGTGTGCACCCGCAGGGCTGCGTGCCCCGCGCACCTGCGATCACGCCGCACTTCCACGCTCATCTACCTTTTTCTACTATTTACTGTTCACACCTCAACCTATTTCTTATCTCCTCGACTCCCAGCCTCTCTCCCGAAATTTCGACAGAGTAACGGCTAAAAACTGACTATCCCAAAAATTTAAACCCTGCACACAATTCACCATAATCCAACAATGTTTATCTATCCATCATCCAGAGAAATCACCATAACCAAATAAGAGTAAGAAGACGACGAAAATCCATCAAATACAAATGAAGAAAGTCTCCAGTATAGAGTAATATCATTCTCTAACATGAAAAATATCTGCGTACGTCACTAAAATCACACGCACTCCATATACCTATACGCTAACGCATATACAACAACCAATCCCATCCCCCGTACATAATCACCGCAAAAGAAAGAAAACCCACAAACCGACCAGGCCACAACCTACCATCTCCACGGGTCGGGTCGCCCTAACAAAAGTCCGCCATCCGGTGCCACAGTCGCACGCCGCCGGCACTCCAGGCTCACCAGCGGTATCGTCAGCACCTACACCACAGAACACACAACATAAGCCTAACGCTCAATAAGTAATGCGATATGAAAGTAAAAGCCGACAATGCAATCCTATCACATGCAGTCTCTACACTCACACTCATGTTGTCACATCTGTGACGCGTAGTGCAGCCGCACCAAGGTAAGGAGGAACCTCGCGCCACCCTACACCCTGACACGTCGCCACCGTCCCGGACTCCCCAGCACGGGGCCACAGTTGCCACACACACACGTTTTGCGACAGCCCAGCCAGCCCACGCCTCGAGTAGGATCCGCGACTGGTGTTGCACCGGCCCACACACTAGTAGGATCCGCGGTACCACTGCCCATATCCTCACCGCCAACACATTTACGCCGCATGACGGCCCAGCCGGCCCACCCCTCTAGTAGGATCCGCGACTGGTGAAGCACCGGCCCGCACACTAGCGGGATCCGCGGTACCACCGCCATACGTCTCACCTCGTACATCAAAACATGCTAAAAATCATTTTCGTTCCCGCTTTTAAAAACATGATGCATGTCAAACAATACGCACGCACACCACAATCAATCATATAAACCCTAAAGTTCTACATTGTAGGCCCACTTGAGCAAAACACATGCATGCACTACTTACCTGGCGTCCTAATCTCGCTCGACGCACAGCTGTGCCAAAAGAAAGCCTCAACCTAAAATACAACAAATTTCTCATCAGTATTTATCTCAACATTCACCAATTAGCTAAAAATAACCTTATCTAACTACACTCATTAAATTCCAACGAAAACGGTCCATTGGTTTGGTTTGGCCGAATACCAGCTCAACGTTCGGATGCGCATAACTTTTGCGTCCGTCAACGAAATCAAACGATTCAAGTGGCTAAACGTCCCCTTAGGAACCTAGTTTAACATACTACGACGGATTTTAAAACGATAAACCGCAGACAGGCAAAAAATGCTAAAACCGAATCTGTCATTTTTTATAAAATTCCAACCTGTGTTTTTCTTCAACCAAAACTCACTCGATTCAGCTTTTTCGCACCAAAAATAGACGTGTCACTATCACACGTCGAAATTCCCCGAAAAATGGTCACTAATTTGACTTGGACCAAAATCTGACATAAACTTCCGACACGCATAACTTTTGCGTCGGATATCAGAATCGAACGATTCCAGTGGCCACACGTTCTTCTAACAACCTATTTTAACCTACAAAGACAGAATTTGAAACGATCAACAGAAACTAGGCCGAAACGACCAAAAATAGAATCTGCTTCTAACCTAAACATATCCGAAAATTTAACTTCGATCCAACTTCGCAAATTCCTTCACCAAGCAGCCACATTACAGTCCATTATGCATAACTCATAACAATTTTGAAGCTTCTCGATCAGAAAGCTCGAATGGCAGCAAAACTTTCCTGGTTTTCCTCTCGAAACCAGGGCACTACCGGCTCTCCCCTCCCCCACCCTTTATCCTTACTGCAATTCCTCCATACCATGGCACAACAAGCCGAGGCAGCAACACAGGTAGCCTACATCTTCAGCCACCACGATTAGAGGAGGAACAGGGGACATTCCCACCTCTCCTCGGCCGGGTTTGGGGCGGAAATGCCGAGCCCCTAGCGCGCCCATCCCAGCCTCCTCACACTAGGAACCGAGCTCAAACCAGGCGAGAGTTCGGAAGTAACCGAACTTCCCACTTGCTGGCGGAAAAACGAAAAAAAAGAGTAGGGCAGTTTACCTTGGGTCTTCGGCACGGGAATGGCTGGGCTACAAGTCGTTCCCGGTTTGTCGGAGCCCTTTATCCACGTCGACTGCCGAAATCCTTCTCCTTCGGTCGTCGGTCGTCGTCGGAGTTCGAATCTCTCCCCTTTCCCGCGTCTCCTTCTCGGCTCTCTCTCGGGTGCGTGGTGAAGACATTCGAATGGCTTCTTCCCGAAGCCATTCGGGTGTTTTAAAATTTTTTTCATTTCTTTTTTTTTTTATTCCAAATTACCAAAACTGCCCTCACGTGTTTAAATCTTCCGTAATTTCGTAAATTTCTCGACCTCCCGACTTTAAATTCTGAAAACCATCGCAAAAGTAGGCCCCGAGTCTTATAATTTAAATCTTTCCGTTGAAATATTTTCTCAAAACTCCGACCGGGATTAAACTAAAAATTCCAGAAATTAAAAATAAAAATTCGAAATTCCCGGGTTATTACAGCGGGGAGGGAGGTGAGTTGCTAGCAGAAGGAGTTTTTTGTTTTTTTAATAATATAAATAATAATAATAATAATAATAAACCTAATTACTAAATCGCCCTCAACCTCTAATTTTTTTTGTTAAACGGTCAATCAGTTCACTTCCATTTAGAATTTTAGAATTTTCTCTTTTCCATTAGCTTCAAAATAATCTTTTACTTAACGGTATAAATTTTCGTCTCTTGATTCCGAGTAAAACTCCGCCGTCTACCGATACGTAAATCCGAAAATCATTGTAATGAAAAATTTCAGGGTGTTACATCATGGATATGCATATAGTTCATAAATCATGTCGTCTTTGTCTTTTCAATCTTTTCTTTCATAACTCTGAGTTATTGGGGTCATAACTCTAGAGGGAGAAAGCGTAACTATTTGTCCACCTAGTGGGACTGCCAACTTGCTCTACGGCAAAATAGAATGACACATCTAGTGGTCCACCTAGCAAGACGGCCAAACTCAATCCCTTTATCCACGAATAACTATTTACGTATTTGACTACTTGCTTTTTTCTTTTAATCTTTCTTACATGAAAACATATACATAAAATCATTTTCTATGCTTTTCATAAAACATGATGCATGAATCATGGTGAATGCATATCAATAATAAACTAAACAAATCCATCAATCAAAAATTTAAACAATTCTATTAATCATTACTATAATCTAACATCAATAACTAATTCTATAACCCAATCCACCCAATCACATAACCATAAACTACATATCCTAACAATCTATATACATCATCAATTTATACCATTATAGCCATCAACTTTCTAGCACTTTATGATGTAGGTCAATCGGCCAAATACAGACAACATACAATTACCTTAGGTCCTTAGGACAAGTTTAGGCAAATGGATCACTTTTCTTTTTGAATTGGAAACTTAAAATACATTCATTAAACCATCAATATCACATTCATTATGACAACCAAATTGGATCTAACCACCAATTCAAAGGCTTAATAACCTAATACACATGTATATATCAAAATCCAACTTGATTAACCACAACATAATGCATTTAAACACAATGTAAACCAATTGTTTATCAATTGATTTCAAACCCGAAATTGACCTATAATTGTTTAAACTTCAAAATTCCATAACTTGTGCTATATTTATCCAAATCCAATAATTTTGTAACGGCTCAACCCCTGCTGGTCGGTTGGAGGGCATGCTGTTGCCCGACTGCACATCACTCATGATCTTTTCCCCCTGGCGAAGGAATTCTTGTCCTCCCCAGCTCTTGAACCGAAGACCTGCCAGGCTGAAGTACCTGGTTCATGGAGAGGCGGTACCTATGATATGAACCCGCCTAAGTCCGCCTCAAAAGCTAGCTACAGGGAAGATTTGTGAACCCATATATATACCACCAAGACCACCTCACCTAACCGACGTGAGATTTACATCATTCTAACTACCATAAGACTCGACTACCTCAATCGACGTTCTGACGAGCCCATAGAGTGGAGTTCGCTTTGATACCATATGATTTGAACCCGCCTAACTCCACCTCAAAAGCTAGCTCAAGGGGGGAGGTTTAAGAACCCATATATATACCAGCTAAGAGCACCCCACCTAACCAATGTGGGATTTACATCATTCTCACTCCCCTAAGACCCGACTGCCTCAGTCGGCATTTTGACGAACCTATGAACCAAGTACTTTAGTCTGGCAAGTCTTGGGTTTGAGAGCTGGGGAGGGCAATAATTCTTTTGCCAGGGGGAAAAGATCATGAGTAACGTGTAGCCGGGCAACAACAGGCTCTCCAGCCCATTAGTAAAGGTTGGGACATTACAGAAAAGTAGCTCAAGTGGTACTAGCTCTCCATGAACCAAATACTTTAGCCTGGCAGGTCCTGGGTTAGAGAGTTGGGGAGGACAAGAATTCTTACGCCAGGTGGAAAAGGTCATGAGTAACGTGCAGTCGGGCATTAGCAAGCCCTCTAACCTACCAGCAGGGGTTGGCTCATTACAAATTCCAAGGTCTATGGATCATTTTAAGAGTATTTAAAAATGCTCAATTCAATTATCAAAAACAAACCAACTTATTGAACCACAATTGACAGAATTCGAAATGCCCTAAAATCTTCCAATTTTGAACATTCATGCTCATAATGATCTCTTTCCTCCATTTCATCACACAAATAGCCATTATAATCCAATGAAGTCAAAAAGTAGAGAAGAAAAACTCAAATTTGCACAGCCATCTTCAAAGCTCAATTAAACTCAATAAAACTTAAACTCTTTCAACATATAACTAGCATATTGTATAAACTTAACCTAAAATTTAGCATACCTTGAATTTTTTGTAAGAAGGAAGAAGCTTTTCATGGGAGGGAGTCTTCAGCAATGAAGAGAGAAATTTCGTGGAGGAGAAGCTTCACAAAAAGGTTGTCTTTCTTTAATTAATTATTATTTTTAATTAAAAAGACAATTGCCTTTAAAGTGATGAGTTGTCTTCGTTTAATTGGAAGACAACTTTCTTAGCTTGCTTTTTAATCTACCTCATTACATCCTAACCATAAGTTAAGTTAACTCTAACAAAATGGTTAACCTCATCTAGTTTCATCCATTTTGTTTGTCTTCCATGCTAAATACCTTACTTTTTCCCAAATTTTGACTTCTTCTTTTAATAAATCTAATTTGTAAAATAATTAAATTTCCACAAATCATTACTAGTAATCCCTTATAATTTACATGCCTATAATAAATTGTACGATAAAT
Organism: Begonia peltatifolia; assembly: GCA_022433055.1. Lineage (NCBI taxonomy): Eukaryota > Viridiplantae > Streptophyta > Magnoliopsida > Cucurbitales > Begoniaceae > Begonia > Begonia peltatifolia. The sequence goes on along the minus strand of CM039519.1, from coordinate 7,213,222 downwards.
TTTTTGGATGTTACATTCCACCTTCCATAAATAAAATTGTCTTCAAAATTTGCACACCGAAAAGTTCTAAATATCAGCTCATGTGACATCCTACTGAGGCCTATCACAAAATCACAAAATAAGGCCCTTAATGTAATAACCTGGAAATTTTGAATTTTGAATTTTAACTTTCGAAATTTTTAATTTAATCTCGATCAGAATTTTGAGAAATATTTCAACGGGAAAATTTAAATTTTAAGACTCGGAGCCTACTTTTGCGATGATTTTTGAATTTGAAAGTCGGGAGGTCGAGAAATTAACGAATTTACGAACGATTAAAACACGTGAGGGCATGCGCGCGAACGTGCTGTACAGTGGCAGGGTGCGTGGGGCACGCGGCGCTGTGAGCGTGCGCAAGACACAGTGATGTGGAGTTGGCACGTGCAGCACTGCAAGAGTGCGCGCGAGGTGTCGAAATGGGGACGTGAGTGCGCGGTACCGGATTGTATAGTTCGAGGGGTGCGTTGGATTTCTCCTTGGATTTTAAGTCTTACCATTTTATATTAAACTGTTTTAAATGGTTTTCTTTTCCGCTGCTTAGTTTTTATGTTGAGGACTTCGTGTTTTCTCTTTGGGACGCGAGTTGTTTTCGAATCGAGTCGAAATTTTTCATACTCACAAATGCTCTTTTGAAAATGATTTGAAAAAGAAAGGGGTATAAATTGAGTGAGTTATGACAAGTGTTAGTGTGTGTAGTGTGTAGTGTGTAGATGTACTGTGGCGCACCAGGAACGTGGGGTTTCTCGGGGTGTTACATTAACCTTTAGTCTGGAAAGGCGATGCTGAAAAGGGGGAGGCTTGGCATGGAGAAGAAGCTCCAAATGAGGGTTTAGGTTTTCTTTTCCATATTAAATACTTAAATGATAAGTGTTAAAAACCTAACCTTTCTCTCATTTCCAAAATTACCCTTCACTTCATTTCTCTCTCCTCCAACGGGAAGGATTTCTTTTTCAAAGAAGTTTTCTTCTCTCTGTCGCCAAACAACAGGTTTTTGACTTTTTGATATTTTTTTTTCTTTCTTTCTTTCTTTCCAACGCCAACACCCACTTACATATCATTTTTCATCCTGACATTTAATAATAATTTGACTAAACAACATGCATATATATATAAATTAAATCGATAAGATTTTTGGGTGTTACAATTTCAACCAATTAACTCAATATTAAGGAATTAAAATTGAAACTATCACAACTCAACTTTCAAAATTTGTCCATAAACCTTGTCCAACTTCAAAAATTCACAACAAATTGAATATAAGTCCAAATTCAATGATTTAAAATGCCAAGGGCTCCTAAACGAGTCTGTTTCAACATGGTTAAATCCATTTGTCCAAAATCAAACTCAATTAATAGAAGAAAATCAAAAACTGAATCTACCCAGAAATCGTTTCACAGTTTTTCATTCCACTTTGAAAATTCATATCAAATCGTATGTTTGGCCGAATTCTATGATTCAACATGTTTTGGAAACCTTATAAGGTCTAGTTTATGCGGGTGAAATCCATTGTCCAAAATCAAAGCATAATCAATGGCAGAAAAATCAAAACCAAACTGCCAGCTGAAATTTTCCAGTTTTTGCACATTAACTTCTAAAATTCATAACTCATTCAATCCTTAACCGATTTCAACGATTCAACAGCCAATTTAAACCTTAGGATGTTTAGTTTCTAATGGTTGTATTCATTTATTAAAACAACAGCAATAGCGCAGCCGAAATTTCCAAAACCGAAACATGCATAGGATTTAGCCCTAAATTTCAAATTTCCCCAATCTAAACAAATCATCAATTTCTTTCCACAATATTCATCGTTATGATAATATAGCATGATTAAACATCCAACAAGAGAGAAAAATCCAGCAAAAGAAACCCATCAAGAATGGCAACATAAATCTAACCTTGGATGTCCAAAAGAGAGCGAAGAATCGGTGGGAGAAAAGAGGGATTGCTGCCGTGATGGAGAGGGAGGAGAAAAAACAATGAAGAATGGAGAGGGAGATGAGAAGTGTGGCCTACGTGGGGAGGAAGAAAGAAGAGAATGGAGGAAAAATAAAAAGAACATAGAGCCTTCACGCGGGAGAGAAAAAAAAAAAAAGGGAGGGGGAGAGAAGAAAAGGGAGGTCGGGAGGGAATGGCAGCCGAAAGAGGGTTTGTTTTTATTTATTTTTATTTTATTTTTATCATAATAATAATAATAAACCTAATTACCAAATTGTCATCAACCTCTAATGTTTTTGTTAAACGGTCAATCAGTTCGCTTCCAGTTGGAATTTTAAAATTTTCTCTTTTCCATTAGGTTCAAAATAATCTTTTACTTAACAGTATCAATTTTCATCTATTGATTCCGAGTAAAACTCCGCCGTCAAACAATACGTAAATCTGAAAATCATTTTAACGAAAAATTTCAGGGTGTTACAAAAAGGCCTTAGGGGTCGGTGCAGCACCCCCAGTGACCTAAGTGTTTGAGATACCAATCGGGCGAATGCAGACTGAACTCGGGAAAGTGCTATAATTGCAATGAAGTTAGACATTTAGCTAGAGATTTTCCAAAGCACAGAGTGACTCGGCATTTCAATTGCAATGAAGTAGGCCATGTCAGCAGAGATTGCCCAGCTCTGAAGAAGGGTCTGACGGACACAACAACGAGGGTATTCACCATGATCGAGTCGGGTGATGATGACCAGCCAGCTGTAGTGTTAGATACTATACTGATAAATTCGTTACCTGTTTATACATTGATTGATTCTGGTGCGGCGCACTGGTTTATTACAACTACGTTCACGGTCAAGCTAGATGTATGGCCTATAGTAACGGACTGTAGTTATGAAGTGATGTTGTCTTTTGGTGGGCGTATGCATTCTAATCACGTTGTACGAGTAGTGTAGTGTTGGTGGGAAGCAAAAATTTATTAGCCAATCTCATTATTATGGGCATAACTGGATATGATGCGATATTGAGAATGAATTAGCTCTTTAAGCACTACGCTACAATTGAATGCAGGACGGGAATAGTGAGTTTTCAACCCCCAGATGGTGAGAAGCACACCTTTTAGGCTGCGAGGAAGGCTCGGAAGATATCTGTCATGGTGCCTATCAGTGCTCATCAAGTATAGATTGGTGAGTTTTTTGGTTTTCTCGCCAATATTATAGATATGGAAATTCGGAGAGATTCAAGTGTAATAACTCAAAAATTTCTGGAATTTAAATTAATTTTTTCGTTAGAATTTTCGAGAGATTTTAACGAGATGTTTATATTATAAAACTTGGAATTTAGTTTGTAAAAGAATTTTTGAATTTTAAAGTCGGGCGAATGCAAATTTAACGGAAACACGGACGATTAAAACTCGTGAGGGTGTTTTGGTAATTTGTATTTGTTTAAAAATAAAAAAAAATAAGTAAAAACCGAATGGCTTCATGAGGAAGCCACTCAGTTTCTCATTTGCTTGAGCTCCCGAAGTGAGAGAGCCTGAGCTTCCTTCTGTCGAACGACGATCAGGAGTGAGGGAGAGGTCGTCGGCAAACTGTTCTTCCCTCTTCTCTCCTCGCTTTTCTTCCCCTCCTCCCGCGTAGAACAACTGGCTCCCTCTCTCAGTACGTATTCTCTCTTCTCCCTCTCGGTCTCGCTCGGTTCTGATGGCCGAGCGTGGAGTTTATTTTGTTTCTAAATTTAAGAGATTTTGTGCTATACTTTATGACGATCAGACGTGAAATTCATGGTTTAATGAGTTGGTTGAGAAAATGCACAATTTTGGAAGAAAAACCGTGAGGGAGTGTGCTGTGAATTTAGGTTTTCTAAATTGGAAACTTCAAATTGTTGTTACATTATGCTTAATAGGTTAGAATATGATGGATTGGTGAGGAATTGAATGGATTTTTTTGAAGAACCAAAAATGTGGAATTTTCGAATGAGGGGCTGATTCTGTTTTTGGGAATTTTGACTTGGTTACGATTAATCATTTTAAATTTTCTTTTGGAATGTTAACTAGCTTATTAGTGGAGTGTTTAGCCACTGGAATCGTGCGATTATGATAACCAATGCAAAAGTTATGTACGTTGGAAGTTTATGTCGGGTTTTAGATCGAGTCGGTTCGGTGATCAATTTTGGTTAGTTTGTGGTACGTTAAGTTAATGGTAGTGATTTTGAGTATGAGTTAAGTGTTCAGACAAATTTTGACAGAAATTGTTTTATGTTTAGATTGAACCAGATTTTTGGGTGAATCGTGCACCAGGAAAACTTAGGACGCCAGGTAAGTAGTGCATGCATGTGTTTTGCCCCGGTGGGCTTACACCGAGGAACATAAGGACTATGTGGTTTGATTACGATGTGCGTGCGTATTGTTTCACATGCATCATGTTTTGAAAAGGGTGCGAAAATTGTTTTGAGCATGTTTTGAGTAAGTGGTGGTGGGACACGTGACGGTGGTACCACGGATCCTTCTCGGGGAGTGGGTCGGTGCGTTACCAACTGCTAATACCTCTTCGGGAGTGGGCTGGCTGGGCTGTGTCGGGCGAACGCGGGGTGCTCGACGTTGTTGTTGCGGTGCATGCGGGGTACAGTTGGACGCACAGCGCTGTGTTGGGGCGCATAGCGTCGAGCCTTGGGCGCGCGGTGCCGTACCTCGGGCGCGCGGTGCCGTACCTCGGGCGTGCGGCCCCAAGCCCGAGAGGCGCGCGAGGTGCATGCCAGGCTCCTTTCTCAAAATTTTAAGTCTTTTTATGTTTTAAAAAATTTCTTTAAATTGTACTTTTCCGTTGCATATTTTATAATGAGAATTTATGTTTTCCCTCTTCAGTGCGCGAGTCGTTTTCGAATCAAGTTGAAAAATCTTATACTTACAAATGTTCTTTTGAATATGATTTGAAAACGATAGTGGTATTAACTTGAGTGAGTTCACGTCGCGTTTCTGGATGTCATAGCGTGGGATGTTACTGTCAAGGTGCGACAGATTGTGGTAGCTTAGTAGTGAACGAACCAGGACGGGTAGGTTGTTGGGGCTTGACAGATTATGGTATCAGAGCCACGGGGTCGCCATCGTTTAGAGGATTACTTAACACCGCTAGTCGCTACACGGAGCGCTCCACCAACTGTAAGTATTCTTAGAACCCTTGTTTTTTTTTTACTTATCAAATGTTGTGGTGTACAGGATTTAGCGTCATAGTCAGGGAGGTGCACAGAGTTGTAGACGATATGGATGATGCAGTTTGTCAGCTTACTGAGTTAGTCAATCGCTAGTCTCACCAACTGGAGCGGTTTATGAGCAGGGAGGACCTGGGCCAATCTAGTGCCCGGCTTCGACAGACCGTGGGGGCGATAGGTTGCATAAGCTAAGACCCCCACTATTTGACGGATCATCTCCGGATCCTCTCAATGCTGAGGAGTGGATACAGAGCATGGAGAGTATGATGGACTATGCCAAGGTAGATGACCATGACCGGGTGATCAGTGCGGCATTCTATTTGGCCAAGGATGCTCGCCATTGGTGGGATACAGTCGGGACCACGAGAGATGTGAAGGTCATGACCTGGGAAGAGTTTAAGATTGTGTTTTTTGGTAAGTACTTCAGCCATGCTATCAGGACTCGTAAAATGGTGGAGTTTGCATAGTTGAGGTAGATAGGCACAGTGGCTGAGTACGTGAGACAGTTTGAAGTGCTGTCTCGATTTGCAAGGCATTTAATGAGCCTAGATGAGAACAAGGTACACCAGTTTATGTAGGGCCTAAAACCTGATGTATACATGGGCATGCGCATAGCTGGAGAGTGCCTTATCCGGATGTGGTGATGAAGGCTCTAGACATCGAGGAGGCTAGAATGAAGCTGCCCAGTTACAGAGAGTCGCCTAAGGAGCAGCCTAGAAGATTTTTCAGGGAGTTGTCGCCTCAGTCGAGCGGGGAAGAGTCATCTCAGCAGAAGGCTCTGAAGAAGTCTAATGACAGCTCTAGCAGCCAGGGGAGCAACAAAGGGCCACAGGGGTCGGGGCAGTTTCCACTATGCCTTAAGTGCTAGAGGAGTCACCCCAGTGAGTGCGGGGTGGCGCCGAGGGTCTTTGCCCTTATTAAGCAAGACAATGCTTCCTAGCCATCAGTGATTTCAGGTAATATTTTCATTTCAGGCATGGAGGCTTATACTCTTGTTGATACGGGTGCTAGGCATTCATTTGTGTCTACTACCTTCGTGGTTAAGGCAAACCTTGTGCCCAGTTCTTCCGGACAAATTTATGACGTGTTTTTGCCGTCAGGGGAACGCCTATGTTCAGATTAGGTGGTGTTGCGTGATATTGTGACAGTGGGGGGAAAGCAATGGTATGCCGATCTAATCATACTCGACATGAAGGGGTATGAGATCATTTTAGGAATGGATTGGTTGTTCAGACATAATGCTTCAATAGATTGCAGAGCCAGACAGATTCATTTTTGACTTGTAAGTGTTGATAGTTACTCTTTGAGGGCAGGGAAGGGTTTGAGCAAGATTCCAGCTGTGTATGCTATGCGAACCCAACAGTTGTTGCAGAGTGGGTGTATGGGTTTCCTAGCAGTGTCGTGGACGTACAGTTGCAAGGCGAAGTTCAAATTCGGGATATTTCCATTGTGCAGGAGTTCCCAAAGGTGTTTTTAGAGGATTTGGCAAGTTTGCCCCTGAACGAGAGATCGATTTCGTTATTGATGTATATCATGAAGCTGAACTGGTGTGTAAAAACCCGTACAGACTAACACCTACTAAGCTGAAGGAGTTAAAGGTGCAGCTGGAGGAATTAACAGATAAGGGCTTTATACACCATAGTTTCTCACCTTGGGGTACGCTGATACTTTTTGTCAAGAAGAAGGACAGATCTCTACGCATGTGCGTTTATTACAGAGAGCTAAATAAGCTGAGAGTGAAGAACAGGTACCCGTTGCCAAGGATTGATGACTTGTTTGATCAACTGTAGGGTGCACGCCTGTTCTCAAAAATTGATTTGAGGTCCAGCTACTACCAGTTGAAGGTTAGGGAAGAAGACATCCCAAAGACCGCTTTTTGTACGAGGTATGGACACTATGAGTTTTTGGTGATGTCATTCGGGCTAACCAATGGGCCGACAGCCTTCATGGATCTGATGAACTGAGTATTCAGGGAGCACTTGGATAGATTCGTGATAGTGTTCATCGACGACATCATGATTTACTCACGGAGTGAGAAGGAGAACAGAGAACGCTTGAGAGTTGTACTAACTACTTTGAGCAAGCACCAACTATATGCTAAATTCTCTAAGTGCGAGTTTTGGCGGGACATGATCAACGTCTTGATGTGCCCTAGAGGGCCATCACTCGATCACAAACAAAGGCACGAGCTTTATCAAACCTGTTCACTAACAAGTTCAATTCTTTTGCAGGAATTACGGGTGTCGAATGCCTCTTCGCGAATTTGGAATAAGACCCAAGCACAAAGGACAAAGATCAACCCTTGCACTTGCTATCGTGGGAGCTAAAGGTGGAAGCACATGAAGAAGGGATTTGTCTCCCTCGGAATTAATCTGTAATGAAATTTCATTTGGCAAACATTCGCCTTCCTATAATGTTTTATAGTTGCATGCATTATTAGGCATTAGGATTAGATGTATGTTAAAGTTAGATGGTGGTTACAAGCAACAATTGGGCCGGAGTTTAGCAGCACATAGAAGCAGCAAATGGGCCAAAGCTTGAAAGTGATCTGGTGTGCAAGTGGACTAAGAATGGCAAACCATGTGGCCCATTTTGAATCCCAAGCCCAGTCTAACCTTCAGCCACCCTAGGTCTATAAATACATGGCTATTGGTCTGTGTAAAGGTTGTTGAATCTATGAGAATAGCCCCTTTTCTGTTCAGCTTAAGTAGCTTGAAGCTTGGAGAATAGTAAGACTCGGTTCGGTCAAGAACCGAGAAGGAGTGTGTCTCCTTCGAGCTTTCAAGCCCGAGGTTACTTGAATAGCCGTCGTTCCACTCTTCTTCCCTCACTTTTCAAGAGAAGGATACACGAAGAGAGTGGCCAAAAACTGGTTTCGTTTGCTGCCATCTTCCTTCGGAAGATTGTTATGCCGAGAGCCTAAAAGGTTGCTCATCGGATAGCATTCAGTTTTCTGCTCATTTGGTTTTTCTATTTTGTTTGTGGGTAAAACACGACTCATTCGAGGTGGAATCGTGTCACTTCTTGAGAAACGTTATTTCCTCTTAGGGCATTTTTGTTAATCTGATGAAGGTTCAGGCTGTGAAGGAGTGGCTGGAACTGACTAGTGCTAGCAAGATTCGCAGTTTTCATGGATTGGCTGGACACTATCGGAGATTCATTAAGGGGTTCTCCAAGATTACAGCTCCTTTGACCTAGCTGATCAGAAAGAATGTAAAGTACGAGTGGTCTGATAAGTGTGAAGACAATTTCCAGATGCTGAAACAGAGGTTGATTATAGCTCATTTGTTGATACTGCATGTAGAGGGAGAGAAGTTCAGCATTTATTGTGATGCCTACAGGATAGGCTTGAGATGTGTTTTGATGCAAGGTGGGAAGGTGGTTGCCTATGCTTCCAGGCAATTGAAAGTCTACGAGCAGAACTATCTCACATACGACTTGGAGTTAGCGACAGTAGTCTTTCCACTTACGATTTGAAGCATTGTTTGTATGGGCAACAGTGCGAGATTTTTTCAAACCATCAGAGTTTGAAGTACATTTTCATGCAGAAGGAGCTGAATTTGCGACAGAAAGAAGACTTGAGCTGGTTAAAGACTACGATGTGGAGATCAAGTATCATCTAGGAAAGGCGAATGTCGTAGCGAACGCCTTAAGCTGAGCGTCAGCTTCGACGTCTTCCATGATTTCAACGGTGCCTGCCGAGCTGAGGATTGAGATGCAAGGATTTGGCTTAGAGGTGGTTTATGATTTGGCAGCCACCCTTTCGGCGATGTCATTGAGGCCGACCATCTTGGACGGAATTAAGCAGGCCCAAAAGACTGATTCTGAGTGCAGTAGACTGAAGGCGGGTATGGAGACCAATTGCAACGACCCGATTTTAAAATCTCCAATTTCCAAACCCTAATTTAAAACCTTAGAAATTTTTTCTAAAATTTGATTTAAAATCGAGCGTTAAATTTTCAACTTAAAATATTTTTTTAAAATCTTGAATAAAAATTCTTAATTGCGCGGAAGCTGAATAAAAACAATAGTTAGACTTATTCGAAATAAATGCAGAATCATAAATAATTCATAAAAACTCTAATAATAAAATTCAACATAATTTAATCGGAGTTAAAATAAAAACCGAAATACTTTTAAAACCAGAAATATAATATTTGTAACACCCTGAGAAACCCCACGTTCCCGGTGCGCTACAATACATCTACACACTAGACACACTAACACTTGACATAACTCACTTAATTTAATACCCCTTTCGTTTTCAAATAATTTTCAAAAGAACATTTGTTAGTATGAAAAATTTTCGACTTGATTCGAAAACAACTCGCTTCTCGAAGAGGGAACACGAAGTCCTCAACATAAAAACTACGCAGCGGAAAAGAAAACCATTTAAAACAGTTTAAGATAAAATGGTAAGACTTGAAATCCTAGGAAAGAATCCAACGCACCCCTCGAACTACACACTCACGTCCCAACTTCGACACCCTGCGCGCACCCTCGAGGCGTCGCACGTGCCAACTAAACGTCACTGTGTCTCGCGCACGCTCACAGCGCCGCGTGCCCCACGCACCCTGCCGCTGTACAGCACGTCCGCGCGCACGCCCTTATTCGGCATCGTACGACTCGTAAGTACCCGCAGGACCGCGTGCCCCGCGTGCCTGCGATCACGCCGCACTTCCACGCTCATCTACACTTCTCTAGCATTCACTGTACACACCTCAACCTATTTCATATCCTCTCGACTCCCAACCCCTCTCCCGAAATTTCGGCAGAGTAACGCCTAAAAACTGGCTATCCCAAAAATTTAAAACCCTACACACAGTTCACCAAAACTAACAAAATCTATCTATCCATCATCTAGAGAAATCACCATAACACAATCAGAGTATGAAGACAACGAAAATCCATCAATTTCAAACGAAGAAAATTCATAGTATAGAACAAATTCGAAGCTCATACATGTAAAATATATGCGTACGTCGCCAAAATCACACGCACTCCATATACACCTATACACTGACGCATATACAACTCATCTCATCGACTATAGATAATCACCACAAAAGAAAAATACTCGCAAACAAACCAGGCCACCACCAACCATCTCCACGGGTTTGGTCGCCCTAACAAAAATTCGCCATCTGGTGCCTCGGTCGCACGCCGCCAACCATCCTATGCCTCAGGACTAGGCTTTCGAGTCTCACCAGCAAGATCGTCAGCACCTGTACCACAGAACACATAACATAAGCCTAATGCTCAGTAAGTAATGCGATATGAAAGTAAAAGCCGACAATTAAATCCTACCACATGCAGTCACTACAGTCACACTCATGTTTTCATATCTGTGACGCATAGTGCAGCTGCACCAGGGTAAGGAGGAACCTCACGCCACCCTACACCCTGACACGTCGCCACCGTCCCGTACTCCCTAGCAACGAGGCCCACAAGCTACACACACGCATCACCACACGGCAACCACATAAGGGTAAAGGTGTACCTCGCGCCACTCGACACTCTGACACGTCGCCCCCGTCCCAGCCTCCCCAGCACGGGGCCACAGTTGCCACACACACACGTTTCGCGACAGCGCAGACAGCCCACCCCTTGAGTGGGATCCGCGACTGGTGTTGCACTAGCTCACACACTAGTAGCATCCGCGGTACCACTGCCATACCCTCACCGTCAACATATTCACGCTGCATGACGGCCCAGTCGGCCCACCCCGCGAGTGGAATCCGCGACTGGTAAAGCACCGGCCCACACACTAGCGGGATCCGCGATACCACCGCCACACGTCTCACCACATACTCAAAACATGCTCAAAATCATTTTCGTTCATGTTTTTTTTTCAAAATATGATGCATGCTAAACAATACGCATGCACACCACAATCAATCACATAAACCCTAAAGTTCTACGGTGTAGGCCCACTTGGGCAAAACGTCTGCATGCACTGCTTAACTGGCGTCCTAAGCTCGCTCGATGCACAGCTTCGCAAAAAAGTGTCTCAACCTAAAACACAAACAACCACTCATCAATATTTATCTCAAAATCCACCAAATAGTTAAAAATAACCTTCCTTAACTACTCTCATGAAATTCCAACTAAAACGGCCCATTAGTTTGGTTTGGCAGAAAATCAGCCCAAAGTTCGGACGCGCATAACTTTTGCGTCCGTTAACGGAATCGAACGATTCAAATGGCTAAACGTCCCCTTAGGAACCTAGTCTAACATACTAAGATGGATTTTAAAATGGTAAGCCGCAGACAGGCAAAGATGCCAAAAATCGAATCTGCCATTTTTATCAAATTTCACATTTTCACTTCTCCTCAACCATAACTCACTCGCAACTAGTCTTACGCCTGAAAAACGGCTATGCTACTATCACACGTCGAATTTCTACGATAAATGCTAACTAATTTGACTTGGACCCAAAATCTGACATAAACTTCCGACGCGCATAAAGTTTGCGTCGGATATCGGAATCGAACGATTCCAACGGCCATAGGTCCCTCTAACCACCTAATTTATCCCACAAAAATAGAATTGAAAATAATTAGCCAAACGTAGGCCGAAACGGCCAAAAACGGAAGCTGTCCCAAAATAAAAACGTCCGATTCTTGATTTTAATTCAAATTTCACAACTCCTATAGACAACTAGTCGCATTCTACTTATACATTCTGGGCAAGCTTGCCGGAATTGAAAGGAGGCCGAGCACCAAGCTCGGCCAACAACAGGGAAACCGACAGGGCTTGCCTTCGGTTTCCCCCTTCAAATTCCCGGGACTCCCTCCTCAACATTTCGGCCAAATTCACCGAAAATGGAGGGAGGCCAAACCTTACTCTCTGCCAAACCAGACAGGATAACAGAGGGAAGGAGAGGGAGACTTACCGAGCAATGTTCGTTCTGCACACAACGGAAGAAGAGGGACTCCAGCAAGACACCCAAATCGTCGGTGGCAGAATTGGTCAGAAACCTGCCCTTCGCTGTCGTCGGCCGAAACACTCGGCTTTCACTTCGGAAACTCGAGCTGCTGAAACCAAACGGCTTCGGTTCGTCGAAATAGCAGCACCTGTTCGCAACTCGCACCTCACACTCACGCTCGTCGGCCGTCGATCGCAGCTCCGACTTCAGCACACGATCGCCTTAGCACCTCGGTCGTCTTCTCTCAGCACTCGGGTGCACTGCAAAATCGACCGAATGGCTTCTTCCCGAAGCCATTCGAGTGTTTTGATTTTTTTTTAAACAAATAACAATTTACCTAAACGCCCTAACGTGTTTTAATCTTCCATAATTTCGTTAATTTCTCGACCTCCCGACTTTAAATTCCGAAATCCATCGCAAAAGTAGGCTCCGAGTATTATAATTTAAATTTTCCCATTGAAATATTTCTCAAAACTGCGACCGAGACTAAATTTAAAAATTTCAGAAATTAAAATTAAAATTCGAAATTTTTGGGTTATTACATCTCCTCCCACCTTATAAAAATTTTGTCCCCAAAATTTACGTACCGAATAAGTCGGGATACTACCACTCCATGTCATCACGCCACTCCCCAAGTAGTCTCCTCTACACCATGGTTGCACCACATCACCTTGACTAGCGGAATCTCCTTGTTGTGCAACACCTTCACATCTGATCCTAAGATCCTCACTAGCTTTTCCTCGTAGGACAGCGTTGGCTGGATCTCTATATCCTATTGCGGCACTACCTGAGAGGGATCGCGCATACACTTCCACAGCATCGAGACATGAAAAACATCATGGATGGCATCCATCGACGCAGGCAACTGACGCTGGTATGCAGTTCTCCCAATCCGCTTGACATTCGGGCATGGTCCCACAAACCGAGGGTTGAGCTTCCCCCGTTTTCCGAACTTTACCACTCCCTTGAACGGTGAGACCTTTAGAAAAACCTCGTCGCCCTCATCAAACTCCAACTCCCGGCGTCTCTGATCAGCATAACTCTTCTGTCGACTCTGAGCCGCTTCAATCCTCTTCCGTATCACAGAAATCTTGTCGAGAGTCTGCTGTAAAATCTCAGGACCTATCAATTGGGCCTCACCAACCTCATCCCAATATAATGGCGACCTGCACTTCCTTCCATAGAGGGCCTCGTATGGCGCCATACTAATGGTGGACTGAAAGCTGTTATTATACGAGAATTCCACTAGCGGTAAGAACTTGCTCCAAGTCGCCTGAAACTCCAACACACAAGCCCTGAGCATATCCTCCAGAATCTGTATAGTCTGCTCTGACTGCCCATCGGTCTGAGGATGCAAGGCCGTACTGAAATCTAATCTGGTGCCGATAGCCTTAAGCAGACTCTTCCAAAACTTGGATGTGAATCTAGGGTCTCGGTCTGAAACAATTGACACCGGAATCCCATGAAGTCTTACTATCTCCTGAATATACAACTAGGCAAACTGATCCATCGTAAAAGTTATCCTCACAGGCAAAAAGTGAGACGACTTCGTCAACCTGTCCACAATCACCCAAATCACGTCATGGCCTTTGGCAGTCCTCAGTAGTCCTACCACGAAATCCATTGTGATTCGCTTCCACTTCCACTCCAGTATAGGCAATGGTTGGAGCATTCCAGATGGTCGCTGATGCTCCGCCTTCACTTGCTGGCAGACTACGCAGGCCTCAACATACTCAGCCACTGCGCGTTTCATATTAGGCCACCAATAGTGCTGCTTCAAATCTCTATACATCTTAGTGCTTCCCGGATGAATAGAGAAAGAAGATGAATGGGCCTCTGATAATATATCCCTCATTAGCTCCTCATCCCTCGGGACGTACCACCTATCCCGAAATTTCAGAATCTCGTGCTCTGAATAGCTGAACTGAGAATCAGGCCTGGCCTCCATACTCGCCTTCAGCTCGCTACACTCCGAATCAGTCGCCTGAGTCTGCCTGATCCTGTCCAGAATAGTCGGCCTAAACGACAAAGCAGAAAGAGTAGCTGCTAGACCATAAACTACCTCCAGACCAAAACTCTGCATCTCTGTCACTAACTCAACAGGCCGTAACGTAGTCATGGCAGAAGTCCAAGCTGTCACCCTACTCAAGGCATCTGCCACCACATTCGCCTTCCTCGGGTGCTACCTGATCTCCACATTGTAGTCCTTGGCCAGCTCGAGCCATCTTCTCTGTCTCAAATTCAGCTCCTTCTGCATGAAAATGTAGCTCAAGCTCTGATGGTCCGAGTAAATCTCGCATTGCCACCCATACAGATAATGCCTCCAAATCTTGAATGTAAATACAACCGCCGCCAGTTCCAAATCGTGGGTGGGATAATTCTGCTCGTAAGTCTTCAACTGCCTAGAAGCATAGGCAATAACTCTCCCGCTCTGCATCAAAACACACTCCAAACCGATCCTGGAGGCATCACAATAAATGCAGAACTTCTCTCCTTCCACTGGCAAAGTCAGTACAGGAGCCGTAGTCAACCTCTGCTTCAAAGTCTTGAAGCTATCCTCACACCTGTCGGTCCATTCATACTTTGCATTCTTCCTGGTCAGCCAGGTCAAGGGGGCCGAGATCTTAGAGAACCCCTCAATGAATCTCCGATAATATCCAGCCAACACCAGAAAACTGCGTATCTCGCTAGCACTGGTCGGCCGCGGCCACTCTTTTACAGCCTGAACCTTCCCTGGATCAAATGAAATACCCTCAGAGGAGATCACATGCCCCAAGAAGTGAATCCTGTCCAACCAAAAGTCACACTTCGAGAACTTAGCATACAGCTGATGCTGGCTCAAAATAGTCAATACAATCCTCAGGTGCTCCCTGTGCTCCCACCCACTCTGCGAGTAGATCAGAATGTCGTCGATAAACACAATCACAAACTTGTCCAGGTACTCCCTAAGCACCCGGTGGATCAGATTCATGAATGCTACAGGGGCATTGGTCAACCCGAAAGACATAACCAGGAACTCGAAGTGCCCGTACCTCGTCTTGAAGGCCGTCTTCGGTACATCCCTCTCCTTCACCTTTAACTGATGATAGCAAGACCTCAGGTCGATCTTTGAAAACACTCGGGCACCCTGTAGTTGATCAAACAAATCGTCAATCCTTGGCAATGGATACCTGTTCTTCACCATCAACGTATTCAGCTCCCAGTAGTCAATACACATACATAGGGATCCGTCCTTCTTCTTGACGAATAGAACTGGCGCTCCCTAGGGTGAAAAACTAGGGCGTATAAATCCCTTATCTGTTAGCTCCTCCAACTGAGCCTTCAGCTCCTAAAGTTCAGTAGGTGCTAATCTGTAGGGGTTCTTGCACACCGGCTCGGTACCTGGGAAAACATCTATCTCGAATTCAATCTCCCTATCAGGGGGCAACCACGGCAATTCATCACGGAACACCTCCGAGAACTCCTGCACAATAAGAATATCCTGTATCCGAGCATCGCCCGGTGACCGCGCATCCTCAACACTTGCCAAAAATCCGTGGCAACCCATGCCCAACAGTCATGGAGTCTGACGAGAAAAGATAGCAAAAATCCTGGCAAGACCTTTACCTGCTTTAAATGTGTAGCTTTCCCCACCCGGGAGCCGGAAGTGAACCTCTCTGGTCTTGCAGTCAATCTCCGCATGATGTCTGAACAATCAGTCCATTCCCAAGATCACCTCATAATCGCTCATATGGAGAATGACTAGCTCGGCATATAACGGCTTGCTCCCCACTGTCACAACATTGCTCCGCACCACCTGTTATGAATACAAATGCTCCCAAGATGGCAAAGTGACATCATAATATCGCTCGGCGAGACTGAACTCCAAGTTGGCCTTAACCACAAAGCCCGTAGACACAAACGAGTGCGTAGCGCCCGTATCAATCAAAGTATAAGCTGCCACACCAGAAACAAAAATGTTACCTGCTATCACTGATGGCTGGGCAGCATCATCTGGCTCAAACAGGGCAAAGACACTCGGTGTAACTCTGGCTGACGAACTGCTCACCGCTGGGCATCTGCTGGCAAAGTGTCCCACCTCATTGCAGTTGAGGCAGCTGTTCTGATGCGGCTTCTGGCACTCTCTGGACATGTGGCCCACCTCGCCACAGTTATAACACCTCACCCCGTCCTGCACTCGCCCGGGTGGCTCCTTTTACATTTCGGGCACACTGGAAACTGTGATGACCTGGATGTGTGCGTATGAGGACGACTGCGGGGCAAACCTCGAGGGACGGCGTGACGTAACGCTCGAGTGTAGGCGAATCCCGGGTCGTAAAGAGGGGGTCGTCACAGTCCCACATCGCTTGGGGGAATTCCTCCCAAGATAGAAAGATGCGTTTTGGAGCACAATTGGCAACGGATCTTATAGGAACTCCAAATTTAGGAGTGCTCTGGCAAGAACAGTACCAGGTTGGGTGACCGACAGGAAGTACTCGCCAAACAAATCTGTGAGGGGAGGATATTGGGATACGGCCCAATCCCCAAAGTGGACAATATCTTACTGGGAAAAGGGGTCGTTACAGAAACTGTCCCGACCCCTGCGGCCTCTTAGTGCTCCCCTGGCTACTAGAACTGTCACTAGGCCTCTTTAAGTCTTTCTGCACAGACAACTCCCCGCTGGCCTATGGCAGCGACTCTCTGAATGATCTGCGAGGCTGCTCTCTGGGTACCTCCTGATAGCTAGGAAGCTTCGCCCAAGCCTCCTCAATGTCAAGGGCCTTCGCTACCACCTCCTCGTACGGCATGCCTCGTGTTCCCGCAATCCGCATGCCCATATAAATATCTGGCTTCAGGCCCTACACAAACTGATATACCTTATTCTCATCGAGGCTCACCAAATGTCCTGCAAACCGCGACAAGGCCTCGAACTGCCGTACATACTCGGTCACAGTGCCGGTCTGCTTTAACTGTGCAAACTCCACCATCTTCAGTGTCCTGACTGAATGACTGAAATACTTGCCGAAAAACACCGACCTGAACTCCTCCCAGATCATGGCCTCCACATACCTCGTGGTCGCCACAATATCTCACCAATGGCTCGCGTCCTTGGCAAGATAGAATGCCGCACTAGAAACTCTGTCATGCTCCTCTACCTTTGCAAAACTCATCATCCTCTCCATACTCCGTATCCACTCCTCAACACTGAGAGGATCTGGAGATGATCCGTCAAAGGTCGGAGGTCTATGTCTATGCAGCCTGTCACCCCCTCTATCGGACGAACCCTGGGCGCTA
>CM039519.1:7104028-7195835 GCA_022433055.1 Begonia peltatifolia | reverse complement strand
TTCACATAAATATAAACCTCACATTAGTACTACAATAAAGATTCAAACCTAAACACTTACAGTGGATGGAGTGCTCCCGTGCAGCGGCTGGCGGTGTTAGGTAATCCTCTGAACGACGTCGACCCCGTGGCTCTGATACCATAACTGTAACACCCCGAGAAAAAAAAAACCCGCGTTCTCGGTGCGCTCCAGTGCATCTACACACTACACACACTAACACTTGACATAACTCACTCAATTCAATACCCCTTTCGTTTTCAAATCATTTTCAAAAGAACATTTGTGAGTATGAAAATTTTTCGACTCAATTCGAAAACAACTCGCGTCCCGAAGAGGAAACACGAAGTCCTCAACATAAAACTACGCAGCGGAAAAGAAAACCATTTAAAACAATTTGAGATAAAACAGTAAGACTTGAAATCCTAGGAAAGAATCCCACGCACCCCACGAACTACCGAGTGCGGTCCCAAGCACTCACGTCCCACACCGACAACCCGCGTACACCCTCGCGGTGCCGCATGTGCCAACCCAACGTCATTGTATCTCGCGCACGCTCACAACGCCGCGTGCCCCACGCACCCTGCCTCTGTACAACACGTCCGCGCGCACGCCCTCACCCGGCGCCGCATGACCCGTGTGCACCCGCAGCGCCGCGTGCCCCGCGCACCTGCGATCACGCTGCACTTCTACGCTCATCTACCTTTTTCTAGCATTTACGGTTCACACCTCAACCTATTTCGTATCTCCTCGACTCACAACCTCTCTCCCGAAATTTTGGCAGAGTAACGGCTAAAAACTGACTATCCCAAAATTTAAACCCTGCACACAATTCACCATAATCCAACAATGTTTATCTATACATAATCCAGAGAAATCACCATAACCAAATCAGAGTAAGAAGACAACGAGAACCCATCAAATACAAATGAAGAAAGTCCCCCAAAATACTACAACCCCTCTATACAATCTCAAAAGATCAATGTCTATACAACCCCGCTATCTACACAAATACCCAACATGAAATAATAAATCCACTATCACCTACTGTAATAACCCGGGAATTTCGAATTTTAGTTTTTAATTTCTGGAAATTTTTAACTTAATCCAAGTCGGAGCTTTGAGAAATAGTTCAACGGGAAAGATTTACATTATAAGGCTCGAGGCCTACTTTTGCGATTAGTTTCGGAATTTAAAGTCGGGAGGTCGAGAAATTAACGAAATCACGGAAGATTTAAACACGTGAGGGCAGTTTTGTAATTTGGTATATATATATAAAATAAAATAAAATAAACAACAACCGAATGGCTTCAATTTTGAAGCCATTCGGCTGTTTATCGACGAGGATAAGAGCGAGGGCAAACGACCGAGAGGGAGAGTGGGAATCGGGAGTTGGCGTCGACGATCAGCTGCTGTGGGTGGGAAGTCGGCGCGCAGGGTACTCCGGCGAACTGTGGTCAGCTGGCGGCTCAATTTTTCTGGGCTGAAAACTTGACCGAGAAACAGGTAACCTTCCCCTATTTATCTTCGGTTTTGCGACCGATTATGGTCGGCATACTCTGAGCCAGACTCCCGAGGTCCGAGCGTGTAACAGGGAGTCTGGAAGGGGGGCCTCAACCGTGTTAAATGGTTGGCTTGGCCGAGTGCTCAGGTTGAGAGGAAAATCCCAGAAGTTGTGTTGATTGCGGGGTTCGGGTCGAGTCTGAAACCACCAGTTTTTGCTCTGTTTATGCTTAGTTGGCTGGAATGTGGATGTTTAGTGAAGAGACTTGTAGAAATCGGGTGGATGACGGAAATTTGTCTATTTTGTGTAGAAACAGATTTGGTTTTTAACCATTTTGGCCTAGTTTTGGTTAATCGTTTTAAATTCTGTTTTTGTGGGTTAAAATAGGTTGTTAGAGGAACGTATGGCCGCTGGAATCGTTCGATTCCGATATCCGACGCAAAAGTTATGCGCGTCGGAAGTTTATGCGAGATTTTTGTTTAAGTCAAATTAGCGACCATTTTTCGTGAAATTTCGACGTGTGTGAGTAGCATAGCCATTTTGATGCATATAACTAGTTGGGAGTGAGTTTTGGTTGAAGGGAAGTGAAAATGTGAAATTTTAATAAAAATGACAGATTCGGTTATTGGCATTTTTTCGCCTATCTGCGGCCTACCGATCTAAAATTCGTCTTGGGATGTTAAACTAGGTTCCTAAGGGAACGTTTAGCCACTTGAATCGTTTGATTCTGTTGACGGACGCAAACGTTATGCTCATCCGAACGTTGAGCTGGTATTCGGCCAAACCAAACCAATGGACCGTTTTAGTTGGAATTTAATAAGTGTAGTTAGATAAGGTTATTTTTAGCTAATTGGTAAATGTTGGGAGAAATACTGATGAGAAATTGGTTGTGTTTTAGGTTGAGGCTTTCTGTTGGCGAAGCTGTGTATCGAGCGAGCTTAGGACGCCAGGTAAGTAGTGCATGCATGTGTTTTGCCCAAGTGGGCCTACACTGTAGAACTTAAGTGTTTATGTGATTGATTGCGGTGTGTGTGCGTATTGTGTGACATGCATCATATTTTTTAAAACGGAAACGAAAATGATTTTTAGCATGCTTTGATGTATGAGGTGAGACGTGTGGCGGTGGTACCGCGGATCCCGCTAGTGTGCGGGCCGGTGCTTCACCAGTCGCGGATCCTACTCGAGGGGTGGGCCGGCTGGGCCGTCATGCGGCGTGAATGTGTTGACGGTGAGGATATGGGCAGTGGTACCGCGGATCCTACTAGTGTGTGGGCCGGTGCAACACCAGTCGCAGATCCTACTCGAGGGGTGG
Source organism: Begonia peltatifolia (assembly GCA_022433055.1). Lineage (NCBI taxonomy): Eukaryota > Viridiplantae > Streptophyta > Magnoliopsida > Cucurbitales > Begoniaceae > Begonia > Begonia peltatifolia. The sequence goes on along the minus strand of CM039519.1, from coordinate 7,193,022 downwards.
GCCGGCTGGGCTGTCGCAAAACGTGTGGGTGTGGCAACTGTGGCCCCGTGCTGGGGAAGCTGGGACGGGGGCGACGTGTCAGGGTGTAGAGTGGCGCGAGGTACACCCTTACCCTCATGTGGTTGTCGTGTGGTGATGCGTGGGTGTAGCTTGTGGGCCTCGTTGCTGGGGAGTCCGGGACGGTGGCGACGTGTCAGGGTGTAGGGTGGCGTGAGGTTCCTCCTTACCCTGGTGCGGCTGCACTACGCGACACAGATGTGACAACATGAGTGTGAGTGTAGAGACTGCATGTGATAGGATTGCATTGTCGGCTTTTACTTTCATATCGCATTACTTACTGAGCGTTAGGCTTATGTTGTGTGTTCTGTGGTGTAGGTGCTGACGATACCGCTGGTGAGCCTCGAGTGCCTAGTCCTGAGGCGTAGGATGGTTGGCGGCGTGCGACTGCGGCACCGGATGGCGGACTTTTGTTAGGGCGACCCGACCCGTGGATATGGTAGGTTGTGGCCTGGTCGGTTTGTGGGTTTTCTTTCTTTTGCGGTGGTTATGTACGGAGGATGGGATTGATTGTTGTATATGCGTCAGTGTATAGGTGTATATGGAGTGCGTGTGATTTTGGTAACGTACGCGGATATTTTCCATGTTAGAGTATGTTATTTCTCTATACTAGAGACTTTCTTCATTTGTATTTGTCGGATTTTCGTCGCCCTCTTACTCTGATTTGGGTTGGGATGATTTCTCTGGATGATGGATAGGTAAATATTGTTGGATTTTGGTGAATTGTGTGCAGGGTTAAATTTTGGGGTAGCTAGTTTTTAGGCGGTACTCTGCCGAAATTTCGGGAGAGGGGTTGAGGTTCGAGAGGATACGAAATAGGTCAAGGTGTGTGTATGATGAATGCTAGAGGAGTTCATATGAGTGTGGAGGTGCGGCGTGATTGCAGGTGCGCGGGGCATGCGGACCTGTTGGGTACCCACGGGTCGTGCGACACCGGGTGAGGGTGTGCGCTCGGACGTGCTGTGCATCGGCAGGGTGCGTGGGGCACGCGGCGCTGTGAGCGTGCGCGAAACACGGTAACGTTGAGTGGTATGTGCGGCACCGTGAGAGTGTGCGTGAGGTGTCGAAGGGGAGACGCGAGTTGTTTTCGAATCGAGTCAAAAAAAAAAGAGGGGAGTAAATTGGAAACAAAAGGGTATTAAATTGAGTGAATTATGTTAAGTGTTTGTGTGTGTGTGTAGTGGGTAGATGCACTGTAGCGCACCGGGGACGTGTGGGTTCTCGGGGTGCTACACTCGGACCTCGGGAGTCTGGCTCAGAGTATGCCACCTATAATCGGTCGCAAAACCGAAGATAAATAAGGGAAGGTTACCTATTTCTCGATCAAATTTCCAGCCCAGAAAATTGAGTCGCTAGCTGACCACAATTCGCCGGAATACCGAGCGCGCCGGCTTCCCATTCACGGCAGCTGATCATCGACGCCAACTCCCGGTTCCCGCTCTCCCTCTCGGTCGTTTGCCCTCGCTCCTCTTCTCGTCGTTAAACAGCCGAATTTCTTCAAAATTGAAGCCATTCGGTTGTTGTTTTTTTTTTTTAAATTTAAATAAATTACAAATTACAAAACTGCCCTTACGTGTTTTAATCTTCCGTGATTTCGTTAATTTCACGAATTCCCGACTTTAAATTCCAAAAATCATCGCAAAAGTAGGCTCCGAGTCTTATAATCTAAATTTTTTCGTTTTTAATATTTTTCAAAACTCCGACCGAGATTAAACTAAAAATTCTGGAAATTAAAAATTAAAATTCGAAATTTCTGGGTTATTACACTTGCCGCGTCGGAGGTCGGGGTAAGTACTCCTTCTTTTCGTGAAGGACTCCAGAGGGAGAGCTGATTTGTTTTTCTCCTTCTTGAGTACCTCTTTTTATAGTAGAGGTTTGCACCCCACTCCTCCAAGATTTTCGGGTTTATCTTGGATTTCCTGGCTGTTATCTGATTGGCGCTGGATTTTTGGTTGAGTGGTTATCTGAACACTTCCCTCATAACGTCAACGTTCATCCAGGATTTATTGCTAAAAATCAGTAATCCGATCTGTAAATCAGATTTTCAAAGATATTATCGTAATGGAAATTCAATTTTCTTCTCTACCGGGATATTTTTAAGCTAGGTTCATTGGATTTATTTCCTAAAATTAGGGTTGTGATTTAAAAAATTTGAATTTGAATTTGAATTTCCAGATTATGTTTAATTTGCAAATTTTAAATTTTTAAATTTGAATATTGAATTTATTTGGAAATTTCTAAATTTTGAATTTAGAATTTTTTTTTTTTGAACTGAAAACCCTAACTGTTACAATTTTTCCTCATTAAAAGAAATTTCGTACTCGAAATTTAAATGGTTATCTGAAAAGTTCCTAATAAGCTTTTATTATTTCTTATTCTCTTTCTTAGGTATCTTCTTATACATTCAATAGCACTAATCCTTACATCATCCTTGAGTTTGTAGGTTAAGCCTTACTAAGCTTTCGTTGCATCACTCTTGATTAATAACTATATTTGTTTATTCCTAAATATTCTCAATTATATGTTTATGCTTTCTTTATTTTGTCAAGAATTAATATTTAACTCCTATACATTGTTAAACCCCCATATCAAATATATTAATATTGATATAATAGTTATGATTCTTAAATATTTTTGTCATCCAAACTTATTATCGGCCTAATATCCAATTTCTTAAATTTTAAATTTTCTTTAGATTCATGTTAATATATGAATATTTCTCTATTATACTATTCAATTTCAATTTCAAGTAATATAAACATATAATTTCTAAATTCATACATAGAATCAGCCATTTTTATTCTTTTATTATTAATATTATTTTCATTATAACCTTACAATAATAATAGTTTTTCCAGTAAAATCTAACGTGCGTGTTTTTCTTTGGTTGTTATTATTCAAAACTATGTACTAAATGTAAATTTTATTTTTAAGATTCTCAAATTTGTGTTTTTTTTTCATCTATATCCTTAAGAATTTAATAATTGATCAATAAAATCTAAACTCTAAATTTTCTTGAGTAATGAAGGTTCTAAATTGAGTATACATAATTGTCATACATATATTGTAATACCCCGAAAAATTTCAGATTTTAAATTTAATTTCTGAATTTTTAATTTAATCTTGGTTGTCGTTCTGAGAAATATTTTAATAGGTAGATTAAAATATAAAACTCATAGTTTAGTCTGTGATGGTTTTTGGAATTTAAAGTCGGGAGGACGAGAACTTAACGAAGTTATGGACGATAAAAACACGTGAGGACGTTTTGGTAATTTTATTATTTAAATTATTTTATAAAATTAAAATTTTATAAAACAACTAAACGGCTTTCACGAAGCCGTTCAGTGTTCGGGTTTTTCGCCAGTGCCGAGAGCGAACGCGGGAGAGAGGGCGATCGAGGAGTTCAGTTTTCGTCTTCGGTCGGTGGACGACGGGCGCAGGTTGTGAGCAAAACCACAGTCGACTATTGCTTCTCCGACGAACCGAGGTTGTTCGGTTTCAACAGCTCGAACCCCCGAAGTAGGAGCCGAGCGTGTTCTGCCCACGACCGCGAGGAAGAGCCCCCATTCGGTTCTGTTGCCGGCAGCCGAGCAGTCAAATTTTATTCTTCTACCATTCCCCCACCCGAGTGCAGAGCGACACCACCCTGTAACTCTCTCTCTCCCTCTGTTGTTCTGTCCGGTTTGGCCGAGAATAAGGTTCGGCTTCCCTCCATTTTTCTGTGAATTTGGCTGCAATGTTGAGTGGATTAGGAGGGTGAGTGTGCGTGTTAGCGGGTGGACAGTAGGAGACTGGTGAGAGGGAGTGAAACCGAGGGAGAAGGTTAAGCAAAAATTTGGATTTTTATGCTTGCATTTCTGATTTTCGGTTAGATTGTGCTTAATTGGTTGAAATGTCAGTGTTCGGTGAAGAAATATGCGAGATTGGATCGAAGTTGAGAGTTCGACTATTTTTCGTATAAAAACATATTCTGTTTTTGGCCATTTTGGCCTGGCTTCGGTTGATCATTTCTAATTCTGTTTTTGTGGGTTAAGCTAGGTTATTAGAGGAACGTATGCACACTGGAATTTTTCGATTCTGATATCAGACGCAAAAGTTATGTGCGTCGGTAGTTTATGTCAGATTTTGGTCTGAGTCAAATTAGTGAGCGCCTTTCGTAGGGTTGTGACGTGTGATAGTGGCTTGGCCATTTCTGATGCGTAAGACTAGTTTGAATGAGTTTTGGTTAAAGAAAATAAAAATGTGAAATTTGATAAAAGGGGCAGATTTGGTTTCGGGATTTTTCAACCTAGCTACAGTTTACTGTTTTAAAATCCATCTTAGTGTGTCAAACTAGGCTCCTAAGGGGACGTTTAGCCACTTGAATCGTTTGATTCCGTTGACGGACGCAAAAGTGATGCCCGTCCGAACCTTAGGCTGATTTTTGACCAAACTACATTGGTGACCCGTTTTAGTTGGAATATCATGGTACCGCGGATCCTACTAGTGTGTGGGCCGGTGCAACACCAGTCGCGGATTTCGCTCGAGGAGTGGGCCGGCTGGGTTGTTGCAAAACGTGTGTGTATGGCAACTGTGGCCCTGTGATAGGGAGGCTGGGACGGGGGTGACGTGTCAGGGTGTAGTGTAGCGCGAGGTACACCCTTACCCTGATGTGGTTGCCGTGTGGTGATCCGTGTGCGTAGCTTGTGGGCCTCGTTGTTGGGGAGTCCAGGACAGTGGCGACGTGTCAGGGTGTAGGGTAGCATTAGGTTCCTCCTTACCCTGGTGCGGCTACACTACGCGTCACAGATGTGACAATAGGAGTATGAGTGTAGTGACTACATGTGATAGGATTGCATTGTTGGCTTTTTACTTTTATATCGCATTACTTACTGAGCGTTAGGCTTATGTTGTGTGTTCTGTGGTGTAGGTGCTGACGATATTGCTGGTGAGCCTCGAGAGCCTAGTTCTGAGGCATAGGATGGTTAGAGGAGGTGCGACCGAGGCACCGGATGGCAGATTTTGTTAGGGTGACCCGACCCGTGCTGGTGGTAGGTGATAGTGGATTTATTATTTTATGTCGGGTATTTGTGCAGATAGAGGAGTTTGTATAGACGTCAATTTTCTGGGATTGTATAGAGTGGTTATAGTGGTTTGGGGACGCGTACATATTGTTATATGTTAGAGTATGATATTGCTCTATACTGGGGACTTTCTTCATTTGTATTTTATGGATTTTCGTTGTCCTTAAACTCTGATTTTGTTATGGTGATTTCTCTGGATGGTTGATAGTTAAATATTATTGGTTTCTGGTAAACTTTGTGCAGGGTTTAAATTTTGGGATAGTCAGTTTTTAGCCGTTACTCTATCGAAATTTTGGGAGAGAGGTTGGGAGTCGAGAGGATATGGAATAGGTTGGGATGTGTACAGTGAATGCTAGAGAAGTGTAGATGAGCGTGGGAATGTAGCGTGATCGCAGGTGCGCAGGGCACGCAGCCCTGCGGGTGCTCACGGCTCGTGCGGTGCCAGGTGAGGGCGTGCGCGCAGACGTGCTGTACAGCGGCAGAGTGCGGTGATGTTTGAGTTGGCGCGTCGGCACCGCGAGGGTTCATGCCGGGCATCAAAGTGGGGACGTGAGTGCGCGGTATTGGATTTGTGTAGTTCGAGGGGGTGCGTTGGACTCTTTCTTAGGATTTCGAGTCTTGTCTGTTTAGTTTGAACTATATTTAAATTGTTTTCTTTCTACTGCGTAGTCTTATATTGAGCATTTCGTGTTCCCTCTTGGGGACGCGAGTGGTTTTCGAGTCAAGTCGAAAAGTTTTCATACTGACAAATGTTCTTTGAAAATGTTTTGAAAACGAAAGTGGTATTAATTTGAGTGAGTTGTGTCAAGTTTCAGTGGTGTCATAGAGTGTAGTGTGTAGATGTACTGTAGCGCACCGAGAACGTGGGGTTTTCCCGGGGTGTTACAGTTATAGTATCAGAGCCACGGGGGTCAACGTCGTTCAAAGGATTACCTAACACCGCCAGCTGCTGCACGGGAGCGCTCCACCAACTGTAAATGTTTAGATTTAATTTTAGATTAAGACTAATGTGAGCTTTGTATATTGTAAACGTAGAAAATGTGTGGAGAGACTAGGGGCAGAGGTCGACCACGATGGGAGACACATAGAGCTGTGGGCGATATGGATGATACCGTCTTGCAGCTTACCGAGTTAGTCCCCCGTAAGTATCAGCAGCTAGAGAGATTTATGAGCAGGGACGACCAGGGCTAGTCTGGTGCCCAGGGTTCGTCTGACAGAGGGGGTGATAAGCTGCACAGACTTAGACCCTCGATTTTTGACGGGTCATCTCCGGATCCTCTCAATGCTGAGGAGTGGATACGGAGCTTGGAGAGTATGATGGACTATGCCAAGGTAGATGACCATGACCGGGTGATCAGTGCGGCATTCTATTTGGCCTAAGATGCTCGCCATTAGTGGGATACAGTCGGGACCACGAGAGATGTGAAGGTCATGACCTGAGAAGAGTTTAAGATTGTGTCTTTCGGTAAGTATTATAGCCATGCTATCAGAACTCGTAAGAGTGTGGAGTTTGTGCAGTTGAGGCAGACAGACACAATGGCTTAGTACGTGAGACAGTTCGAGACGCTGTCGCAATTTGTAGGGCATTTGGTGAGCCTAGATGAGAACAAAGTACACCAGTTTGTGCAGGCCTAAAACTTGATGTATATATAGGCATGCACATAGCTGGAACGCGACGGGTGCCTTACGAGGATGTAGTGGCGAAGGCTTTAGACATTGAGTAGGCTAGAATGAAGCTGCCCAGTTACAGAAAGGTGCCTAAGGAGCAGCCTAGAAGATTTTTCAAAGAGTTGTTGCCTCAGTTGAACAGGGAAGAGTCATCTCAGCGGAAGGGACTGAAGAGGCCTAATGATAGCTCTAGCAGCCAGGGGAGCAACAAACGGCCGCAGGGGTCGGGACAGTGCCCTTTATGTCCTGAGTGTCAAAGGAGTCACCACGGCGAGTGTAGAATGGACTTGGGCCGATGTTATAAGTGTAATGAGACAGATCACATTGTTGGAGATTTCCCGAAGACGAATCCGATTTGATGTTACAACTACAACGAGTTAGACCACTTTACAAGGGACTGTCTAGCTACGAGTAAGACTTCGGCGAGAGTACCCCCGAGGGTCTTTGCCCTCATCGAGCTAGACAAGGTCGGACAACCTCTAGTAGATTTAGGTATGACTTACACTAGCTATATAGATCTTAGGATCTAGTATTAGTATTTGGGGAGTTTATAGATGGGTTGTTTAGAATGATTATGAATAAGGGAGACGTGGAAGTTAGGTTCCATCAAGGAAAAAGCAACATTTATAGAGGAATGTAGTTTAACAAAAGGAGTCTTGAGACGAATTAGTTATGATTAGTTAGAATTATGAGGATTATACTTAGCAGGGTAATTATTGAGGACATTGGTGAATCGGACTAGGGTTGAGGACTTAGGAATTGGGGGATTTGAGATAAGGATGTGAATTCATTTGACAATATGTTTGCAAGCAAGAAAATATTTGGGTGAATCCTTGCTTGTGGGCAAGGGAAGTATTCAGAAATCTGAGTCTAGATGGGCAAAAGAGGGATAGCGGGGAATGTCATGCAGATTTTTTTTCAAGTAAACTTACAAGTGAGATTGAATCAAGAGATTTCAAAGGGTTCAACTTGCAATTGACGAAGTTGAAGCTGATGAGTATGTGAGTGATTTAAGATTTGGGGTGAATAGTTTAGAGTGACTTAACTTTAGACCTAAGGACTTGATTGTATTTGGGGCCGATCAAGATTAGAGTTGGACAAATTGAGTGTCGTGGACGTTGTTATGAGAATTACATTCGAGGATATAATTGGAGAGTTAGTGACTGAGCAAATTTTGAGGACAGGATTTTGAAATTTCGGGATAGGTGGTACGTCCCGAAGGATGAGGAGTTGAGGAAGGACATATTATTAGAGGCCTATTCGCCTTCTTTCTCTGCGCATCCCGGAAGCACTAAGATGTACAGGGATTTGAAGCAGCACTATTGGTGGCCTAACATGAAACGAGCGGTGGCTGAGTATGTTGAGACCTGCGTTATCTGCCAGAAGGTGAAGGCGGAACATCAGCAACTGTCTGGGATGCTCCAACCATTGCCAATACTGGAGTGGAAGAAGGAGCGGATCATTATAGATTTTGTGGTTGGACTGCCGAGGACTGCCAAGGGCCATGATGCTATCTAGATGATTGTGGACAGATTGACGAAGTTGTCTCACTATTGCGGGTGATGATGACTTATACCATGGATCAGGTTGCCCAGTTGTATGTTCAAGAGATAGTCAGACTTCATGGGATTCCAGTGTCGATTGTTTCATACTAAGACCCCAAGTTCGCGTCCAAGTTTTGAAAGAGTCTGCATAAGGCTATGGGCACCAGGTTAGATTTCAGTGTGGTCTTTCATCCTCAGACCGACGGGCAGTTAGAGCGGACTATACAGATTCTGGAAGATATACTCAGGGCCTGTGTATTGGAGTTTCAGGCGGCTTGGAGCAGGTTCTTACTGTTAGTGGAATTCTCGTATAATAACAGCTATCAGTCCACCATTAGGATGGCGCCGTACGAGGCCCTCTATTGAAGGAAGTGCTGGTCGCCATTATATTGGGATGAAGTTGGGGAGGCCCGATTGGTAGGTCCTGAGATTTTACAGCAGACTATTGACAAAATTTCTATGATACGGAAGAGGATTGAAGCGGCTCAGAGTCGACAGAAGAGTTATGCTAATCAAACGCGTCGGGAGTTGGAGTTTAATGAGGCCGACGAGGTATTTATGAAGATCTCGCCGTTCAAGGGAGTGGTGAGGTTCGAAAAGCGGAGGAAGCTCAACCCTCGGTTTGTGGGACCATTCTCGATTGTCAAGCGGATTGTGAGAACTGTGTACCAGCTTCAGTTGCCTGCATCGATGGATGTCATCCATGATGTTTTTCATGTCTCGATGCTGAGGAAGTATGTGCGTGATCCCTCTCAGGTAGTGCCGCAACAAAATATAGTGATCCAGCCGATGTTGTCCTACGAGGAGAAGCCAGTGAGGATCTTAGAATTAGCTGTGAAGGTACTGCGCAACAAGGAAATCCCGCTGGTCAAGGTGTTGTGGCGCACCCATGGTGTGGAAGAAACTACTTGGGAGCAACGTGATGATATGGAGAGGCAGTATCCCAACTTATTTGGTACGTAAAATTTTGTGGACAAAATTCTTTTAAGGTGGAAGGGATGTAATACCCCGGAAAATTTCAAATTTTAAATTTAATTTCTGAATTTTTAATTTGATCTCGGTTGTTGTTCTGAGAAATATTTTAACAGGTAGATTAAATTATAGAACTCGGAGTCTAGTTTGTGATGCTTTTTTGAACTTAAAGTCGGGAGGATGAGAACTTAACGAAGTTATGGAGGATAAAAACACGTGAGGGCATTTTGGTAATTTTATTATTTAAATTATTTTGCAAAATTAAAATTTTATAAAACAACTGAATGGCTTTCACGAAGCCGTTCAGTGTTTGGGTTTTTCGCCAGTGCCGAGAGCGAACGCGGGAGAGAGGGCGATCGAGGAGCTCAGTTTTGGTCTTCGGTCGGTGGACGACGGGTGCGGGTTGTGAGCAGAACCGCAGTCGACTATTGCTTCTCCGACAAACCGAGGTCGTTCAGTTTCAACAGCTCGAACCCTCGAAGTGAGAGCCGAGCGTGTTCTGCCGACGACTGCGTGGAAGGGCCCCCATTCGGTTCTGTTGCCGGCAGCCGAGCAGTCGAATTTTAGTCTTCTTCCATTCCCCGACCCGAGTACAGAGCGACACCACCCTGTAAGTCTCTCTCTCTCCCTCTGCTGTTCTGTCCGGTTTGGCCGAGACTAAGGTTCGGCTTCCCTCCGTTTTTCTGTGAATTTGGCTGCAATGTTGAGTGGATTAGGAGGGTGAGTGTGTGTGTTAGCGGGTGGACAGTAGGAGACCGGTGAGAGGGAGAGAAACCGAGGGAGAAGGTTGAGCTAAAATTCGGATTTTTGTGATTGAATTTCTTATTTCGGGTTAGATTGTGCTTAATAGGTTGAAATGTGAGTGTTCGGTGAAGAAATTTGCGAGATTGGATCGACGTTGAGAGTTCGGCTATTTTTTGTATAAAAATAGATTCTATTTTTGGCCGTTTTGGCCTGGTTTTGGCTGATCGTTTCCAATTCTGTTTTTGTGGGTTAAGCTAGGTTATTAAAGTAACGTATGGCCGCTGGAATCGTTTGATTTTGATATCTGACGCAAAAGTTATGCGCGTCGGAAGTTTATGTCGGATTTTGGTCCGAGTCAAATTAGTGAGCGCTTTTCGTAGGGTTGTGACGTGTGATAGTAGCATGGGCATTGTTGATGCGTAAGACTAGTTTGAATGAGTTTTGGTTGAAGAAAATAAAAATGTGAAATTTGATAAAAGGGGCAGATTTGGCTTCGGGATTTTTCAACCTAGCTACGGTTTACTGTTTTAAAATCCTTCTTAGTGTGTCAAATTAGATTCCTAAGGGGACGTTTAGCCAATTGAATCGTTCGATTCCGTTGACGGACGCAAAAGTTATACGCGTCCGAACCTTAGGCTAGTTTTCGACCACACTACATTGGTGACCCGTTTTAGTTGGAATATCATGGTTTAGGTAAGGAATGTTATTTTTAGCTTATTTGGTGAATTTTGAAGCGAAGATTTATGAGTGATTGTTTGCGTTTTAGGTTGAGGAATTTTTGGCGAAGCTGTGTATCGAGCGAGCGTAGGACACCAGGTAAGTAGTGCATTCATGCATTTTGCCCAAGTGGGCCTACACTATAGAACTTTAGGGTTTATGTGATTGATTGTAGTGTGCGTGCATATTGTTTGTCATGCATCATATTTTAAAAACGTGAACGAAAATGGTTTTGAGCATGTTTTGAGTATGTGGTGAGACGTGTGGCGGTGGTACCGCGGATCCCGGTAATGTGCTGGCCGGTGCTTCACCAGTTGCGGATTTCGCTCGAGGAGTGGGCTGGCTGGGCCGTCATGCGGCGTGAATGTGTGGACGGTGAGGGTGATGGGCAGTGGTACCGCAGATCCTACTAGTATGTGGGTCGGTGCAACACTAGTCATGGATTCCGCTCGAGGAGTGGGCCGGCTGGGCTGTCACGAAACATGTGTGTGTGGCAACTGTGGCCCATGCTGTGGAGGCTGGGACGGGGGCGACGTGTCAGGGTGTAGTGTGGCGCGAGGTACACCCTTACTCTGATGTGGTTGCCGTGTGGTGATGCGTGTGTGTAGCTTGTGGGCCTCGTTGCTGTGGAGTCCGGGACAGTGGCGACGTGTCAAGGTGTAGGGTGGCGTTAGGTTCCTCCTTACCCTGGTGCGGCTGCACTACACGTCACAGATGTGACAACAGGAGTGTGAGTGTAGAGACTGCATATGATAGGATTGCATTGTCGGCTTTATACTTTCATATCGCATTACTTACTGAGCGTTAGTTTTATGTTGTGTGTTCTGTGGTGTAGGTGCAGACGATATTGCTGGTGAGCCTCGAGAGACTAGTCCTGAGGCATAGAATGGTTGGTGGCGTGCGACCGAGGCACCAGACGGCGGATTTTGTTAGGGCGACCCAACCCGTGGTGGTGGTAGGTGATAGTGGATTTTATGTTGGGCATTTGTGGAGTAGAGGAGTTTGTAGAGATGTCGATTTTCTGGGATTGTATAGAGTGGTTGTAGTGGTTTGGGGATGCGTACGTATTGTTATATGTTAGAGTATGATATTGCTCTATACTAGGGACTTTCTTTATTTTTATTTGATGGGTTTTCGTTGTCCTTAAACCCTGATTTTGTTATGCTGACTTCTCTGGATGGTTGACAGTTAAATATTATTGGTTTCTGGAGAACTGTGTGCAGGGTTTAAATTTTGGGATATTCAGTTTTTAGCCGTTACTTTGTCGAAATTTCGGGAGAGAGGTTGGGAGTCGAGAGGATATGGAATAGGTTGTGATGTGTACAGTGAATGCTAGAGAAGTGTAGATGAGCGTGGGAATGTGGCGTGATCGCAGGTGCGCGGGGCACGCGGCCCTGCGAGTGCTCACGAGTCGTGCGGCACCGGGTGAGAGCATGCGCGAGGACGTGCTGTACAGCGGCAGGATGCGTGGGGCCCGCGGCGCTATGAGCGTGCGCGAGATGCGATGATGTTTGAGTTGGTGCGTGCAGCACCTCGAGGGTGTGCGCGGGGCATTGAAATGGGAACGTGAGTGCGCGATATCGGATTTGTGTAGTTCGAGGGGGTGCGTTGGACTCTTTCTTAGGATTTCGAGTCTTGTTGGTTTAGTTTGTACTATTTTTAAATTGTTTTCTTTCCGCTGCGTAGTCTTATATTGAGGATTTCGTGTTCCCTCTTCGAGACGCGAGTGGTTTTCGAGTTAAGTCGAAAAGTTTTCATACTGACAAATGTTCTTTGAAAATGAAAGTGGTATTAATTTGAGTGAGTTGTGTCAAGTTTTAGTGATGTCATAGAGTGTAGTGTGTAGATGTACTGTAGCCCACCGGGAACGTGGGGTTTTTCCGGGGTGTTACATATATACCCAAATGCCATTCTTTTTAACTACAACACTAAAATATTCTCAAAATTCTAATAATTTCTTAAGTAAAATATAAACTTCAGAATTTTTCGAGTAATATTTATTTAAATTAAATAACTAGATATAAATTTTGTATTTAAGGTCTCAATTATATTCTCAAAGTATAATTACTCATGATGATCAATATAATCCTCATGCCGACAGAAATAATGATCTATATATCATCGAGTCCATTCGAATCAAATACATCATCAAAATTTAAATTCTTATTTAAAGACTTTAATTTTATTTTGATAAATATTATCCTCAAAATTTAGTAATTCATCGGCTAAGATTTATTCTCGATGGTTCCCCAAACAATGATCTCTCTAACCACATACTCGAATATAATTCTCACAATTACGTTCACTGCATTCAATTTGATCAACTAAAACCTCAAGTATTTATCAAGTACTATCTAATTTCTATGTTCTCAAATTAAATAATTCTAAACTATATACTTAAACACTCAATCGTTCATAGAGTCCTTGATTTTAATTTAATCAACTAAAACCTCAATTTTCAGAGTCATCTAAATTCATTCCATTTCTATTTATCCTTGAACAAAATTTATATAATCCTCAATTCATTGAATTTCATATTTTCAAAAATTTTTAATAATTACTCCACTACAATGTTACTCTATACATCCCTCTAATACTAATTAATTTAAAATAAATTTGAACTTTAAATTCTCAATATTTCTTTGATCAATTTATATTCCTCAAAATGTACTAACTTTTTAATGAAAACCTGATTTCTATATTTTCTTAATTAAGCGACATTAAACACTTACAAGGTAAAGTTCATATATTAAGTGCTCAACTAAGTTTTTATCAATTATGTCCTGAAACTTTGTCAAATAAAATCCACTATTAATATTTTCTAAAACTTTTCCTAAACTAAATTTTTCGAATATAAGATTCTCAATACTTTCATTACCTATTGGTCAATTATATTTTCATGACTTACTAATTCCTTAAATAAAACTAATCTCCATATTTCCTCAATCAAGCAACACTAAATATTTAGGAGGTAAAAAATTTCTTCTCTTAAATCCTCAATTTCAATCCAAAATTTTTCAAATAGAATCCAACATTAAAACTTTTCAAAATTTTCTTAGATTTAACATTCCAACATATTTTCCATCGCAAGATACTAATCACTTTTATTACTTACTGATCATCTTTGATTTCATCAAACTTTTTCCTATACCAAGATGATTATAAATTCTCACATCATTAAATTTCTCTTCTTTGAGTTATTTTCTAAGATGATATCCATTTCCTAGAGTCATGATCAAATCTAGTCAAATCTAGTATGCTGTATGATTTTGAACTAAATCATACAGCATACTCCAGCATCCTTTATTTCATCAGCTTCTCATTAATTGACTTTATCCACAATCATAGTTTCTTAACTAAAATTCAACATCTAAGTACTCAAACAATATTTTTAGTAAATTTTCATATAATATAAATCTTATCGACAATTGTTACTATAGACATGAATTCACTCATACGTGTCAACTGGGCAATTGCGTTCATAATGACTGGGATAGATATCTCGTATCTAGAAACTAGCAATTCGCCCTGTTAATCCTCTAGGGCCAAATAACTCAATTTTCTTTCATTAACTGAGTTAATGGATGAGTTTGTTATAAAACTTGAGAAAATAGGTGTACTCCAAAAGAAGATTCATAAGTGGTTGTTAATGGAGTTGAAGTTATCAATTTCTGACGAGTAGGTATCTTCATTTAAGCATCTTTAAATTTATATTCATCATTCCTTGTCTCGTATAATATTCTCAAATTAGTCCATAATATTACTTTATCTCTTAATTTAAGAAACTTTAATTTGAGAATTTGACTTTTTGTAATAACCCAGAAATTTCAAATTTTAATTTTAATTTCTGAAATTTTTAATCTAATTTCAGTCGGGGTTTTGAGAAATATTTCAATGGGAAAATTTAAAATTTTAAGACTCGGAGTCTAGTTTTGTGGTGGTTTTCGAGATTTTAAGTCGGGAGGACGAGAATTTGGCGAAGCTACGGACGATAAAAACAGGTGACGGCATTTTGGTAATCTTTATTTATTTATATAGAAAAAAAAATCTAATATAACAACTGAATGGCTTCGGGAGGAAGCCATTCGGCTGTTACTCCTTGGTGCCGAGAGAGCCGAGAGGGAGACGCGGGAGAGGGGAGAAAGCTTCGAGCTCCGACGACGGCCGACGACCGGAGGAGAAGTTAGCGGCAGCCGATGTGGGTAAGGGGCTCCGACAAGTCGGGAACGACGTGTAGCTCAGCCACTCCCGTGCCAAAGACCCAAGGTAAACTGCCCTCCTCCCTTTCGATTTTCCGCCAGCAAATAGGGAGTTTGGTTGCTTCCAAACTCCCGCTTTGTTTGAGCTCGGTTCTTGGTGTGTGGAGGCTGGGGTTGGCGCGCTAGGGGCTTGGCATTCCGTCCCAAACTCGACCAAGGACAGGTGGGAATGTCCCCTGCTCCTCCTCTATTTTTGTTGGCCGAAGATGTAAGCTACCTGTGTTCCTGCCTCGGCTTATTGTGCCAAGGTATGGAAGGGTCTGCAGCAAGGAAAAATGGGGGGGGCCTTGGTGGTGTCCTGGTTTTGAGAAGAAAACCAGGGAGGGTTGTGCTGCCATTCGAACTTTCTGATCGAGAAGTTTCGAATTGTTATTAGTTTATGCATATTGGACTGTAATGTGGCTGCTTGGTGAAGGAATTGGCGAGATTGGATCGAAGTTGAATTTTCGGCTATTTTTTGTATAAAAATAGATTCTATTTTTGCCCGTTTTAGCTAGGCTTAGGTTGATCGTTTTAAATTCTGTTATTGTGTGTTAAAATAGGTTGTTAGAGGCACATATGGCAGCTGGAATCGTTCGATTTTGATATCCGACGCAAAAGTTATGCGCGTTGGAAGTTTATGTCGGATTTTGGTCTAAGTCAAATTAGTGAGCGTTTTTCTTGGAATTTCGACGTGTGATAGTGGCATGTCTGTTTTTGGTGCGTAAAGCTGAATTGAGGGAGTTTTAGTTGAAAAAAAACAAAGGTTGAAATTAAATAAAAATATGGCAGATTTAGTTTTTGTCATTTTTTGCCTGTCTGCGGCTTAATGTTTTAAAATCCGTCTCACTATGTTGAACTAGGTTCCTAACGGGACGTTTAGCCACTTAAATCATTCGATTTCGTTGACGAACGCAAAAGTTATGCGTGTCTGAACTTTTGGGGTGCTTTTCGGCCAAACCAAACCAATGGGCCGTTTTAGTTGGAATTTCATGCGTGTAGTTAAGGATGGTTATTTTTAGCTATTTGGTGGATTTTGAAATAAATATTGATGATTGGTTGTTTGTGTTTTAGGTTGAGACACTTTTTGGCGAAGCTGTGCATCGAGCGAGCTTAGGATGCTAGGTATGTAGTGCATGCATGCGTTTTGCCCAAGTGGGCCTACACCTTAGAACTTTAGGGTTTATGTGATTGATTGTGGTGTGTGTGCGTATTGTTTGGCATGCAACATATTTTAAAAAACGTAAACGAAAATGATTTTTAGCATGTTTTGAGTTTGTGGTGAGACGTGTGGCGGTGGTACCGCGGATCCCGCTATTGTGCGGGCCGGTGCTTCACCAGTCGCTGATTCCAATTAAGGGGTGGGCCATCATGCGGCGTGAATGTGTCGACGGTAAGGGTGATGCGCAGTGGTACTGCGGATCCTACTAGTGTGTGGGCCGGTGCAACACCAGTCGCGGATCCTACTCGAGGGGTGGGCCGGCTGGACTGTCGCGAAACGTGTGTGTGTGGCAACTGTGGCCCCGTGCTGGGAGGCTGGGACGGGGGCGACGTGTCAAGGTGTAGAGTGGCGCGAGGTACACCCTTACCCTGATGTGGTTACCGTGTGGTGATACGTGTGTGTAGCTTGTGGGCCTCGTTGCTGGGGAGTCCAGGACAGTGGCGACGTGTCAGGATGTAGGGTGGCATGAGGTTCCTCCTTACCCTGGTGCGGCTGTACTACGCGTCACAAATGTGACAACATGATTGTGAGTGTAGAGACTGCATGTGATAGGATTGCATTGTCGGCTTTTACTTTCGTATCGCATTACTTACTGAGCGTTAGGCTTATGTTGTGTGTTCTGTGGTGTAAGTGCTGACGATATTGCTTGTGAGCCTCAGGCGCCTAGTCCTGAGGCGTAGGATGGTTGGTGGCAGGCGACCGAGGCACCGGATGGCACATTTTTGTTAGGGCAACCCGACCCGTGGAGATAGTAGGTGGTGGCTTGGTTTTTTGGCGGATATTTTTCTTTTGTGGTGATTGGGTACAGTTGATGAGATGAGTTGTATATGTGTCAGTGTATAGGTGTATATGGAGTGCGTGTGATTTTGGCGACGTACGCATATATTTTACATGTAGGAGCTTGGAATTGCTCTATACTGTGAATTTTCTTCGTTTGAAATTGATGGATTTTCGTTGTCTTCAAACTCTGATTGTGTTATGGTGATTTCTATGGATGATGGATAGATAAATATTGTTAGTATTGTTGAACTGTATGTAGGGTTTTAAATTTTTGGGATAGCCAGTTTTTAGGCGTTACTCTGCCGAAATTTCGGGAGAGGGGTTGGGAGTCGAGAGAATATGAAATAGGTCGAGGTGTTACAGTGTGTAAAGTGAATGCTAGAAAAGTGTAGATGAGCGTGGGAGTGCGGCGGGATCTCAGGTACGCGGAGCACGCGGCCCCGCGGGTACTCACGGCTCGTGCGACGCTGTGAGCGTGCGCGAGGCACAGGGACGTTGAGTTCGCATGTGCGGCACAGCGAGGGTGCGCGCGTTGTGTCGAAGTGGGGACGTGAGTGCGCAGTACCGAATTGTGTAGTTCGAGGGGTGCGTTGGATTCTTTCCTAGGATTCCAAGTCTTACCTTTTTATATTAAACTTTTTTAAATGGTTTTCTTTTCCGTTGCGTAGTTTTTATGTTGAGAACTTCGTGTTCCCTCTTTGGGATGCGAGTTGTTTTCGAATCGAGTCGAAAATTTTTCATACTCACAAATGTTCTGTTGAAAATGATTTGAAAACGAAAGGGGTATTAAATTGAGTGAGTTATGTCAAGTGTTAGTGTGTGTAGTAGGTAGATGTACTGTAGCGCAGCGGGAACGCGGGGTTTCTCGGGGTGTTACAGATATGCTATCAGAGCCACGGGATCGACGTCGTTCAGAGAATTACCTAACACCGCCAGCCGGTGCACGGGAGCACTCCACCAACTGTAAGTGTTTAGATTTGAATTTATTGTAGTACTAATATGAGCTTTATATTCATGTTAAAGGTAGAAAATGTCAGGAGAGGCGAGAGGTAGAGGTAGAGGGCAGCCACGACGAGAGGCGCCTCCTAGAACTATTGGCGACATGGATGATACCGTCCGGCAGCCTACCGAGTTGGTCCACCGTCAGTCTCAGTAGTTGGAGAGGTTTATGAGCAGGGCCGACCAGGGTCAGTCTAGCTCCCAGAGTTCGTCCGACAGAGGGGGTGACAGGCCGCATAGACTTAGACCCCCGACTTTTGACGGATCATCTCTGGATCCTCTCAGTGCTGAAGAGTGGATACGGAACATGGAGAGGATGATGAGTTTTTCTAAGGTAGAGGAGCAAGACAGAGTTTCTAGTGCGGCATTCTATCTTGCCAAGCATGCGAGCCATTAATGGGATACTGTGGCGGTCACGAGAAATGTGGAGGCCTTGACCTGGGAGGAGTTCAGGTCGGTGTTTTTCGGCAAGTATTTCAGTTATTCTGTCATGACACAGAAGATGGTGGAGTTTGCACAGTTGAAGCCGACCAGCACTGTGGCTGAGTATGTACGGCAGTTCGAGGCCATGTCGCGGTTTGCAGGACATTTGGTGAGCCTCGATGAGAACAAGGTACATCAGTTTGTACAGGGCCTGAAGCCGGATATTTACACGGGCATGCGGATTGCGGGGACCCGAGGCATGCCGTATGACGAGGTGGTAGTGAAGGCTCTGGACATTGAGGAGGCTCGGGCGAAGCTTCCTAGTTATCGGGAGATACCCAGAGAGCAGCCTCGGAGATCATTCAGAGAGTTGCTGCCACAGGCCAGCGGGGAGGCGTCTGTGCAGAAAGGCCTGAAGAGGCCTAGTGACAGTTCCAGCAGCCAGGGGAGCACTAAGAGGCCGCAGGGGTCGGGACAGTTTCTTGTGTGCCCGATGTCTCAGAGGAGCCACACGGGCAAGTGTAGAACAGGCCCAGTGAGGTGTTATAACTGTGGCGAGGTGGCCCACATGTCCAGAGAGTGCCAGAAGCCGCGTCAGAACTGCTGCTTCAACTGCAATGAGGTGGGACACTTTGCCAGCAGATGCCCAGCGGCGAGCAGAGCGTCAGCCAGAGTTACACCGAGGGTCTTTGCCCTTTTTGAGCCAGATGATACTGCCCAGCCATCAGTGATTGCAGGTAACATTTTTGTTTCTGGTGTGGCAGCTTCTATCTTGATTGATATGGGCGCTACGCACTCGTTTCTGTTGACGGGCTTTGTGGTTAAGGCCAACTTGGAGTTCAGTCCTGCCGAGCAAAATTATGATGTGACTTTGCTAGCCGGGGAGCATTTGTATTCAGAACAGGTGGTGCAGGGCAATGTTGTGACAGTGGGGAGGAAGCAGTTATATGCTGAGCTAGTCATACTCCAAATGAGCGGTTATGAGGTGATCTTGGGAATGGACTGGCTATTCAGACATCATGCGGAGATTGACTGCAGGACCAGAGAAGTTCATTTTCGGCCCCCGGTCGGGGAGAGTTACACATTGAAAGCAGGTAAAGGTCTTGCCAGGATTTCTGCTATATTTTCTCGTCAGGCTCCACGGTTGTTGGGCAAGGGTTGCCAGCGGTTTTTGGCAAGTGTCGGGGATGCACAGTCACAGGGTGATACTCGGATACAGGATATTCTTGTTGTGCAGGAGTTCCCAGAGGTGTTTCGTGATGATTTACTAGGGTTGCCCCCTGACAGGGAGATCGAGTTTGTGATAGATGTTTTCCCAGGTGCCGAGCCGATGTGCAAGAACCCGTACAGATTAGCACCTACTGAACTTAAGGAGCTGAAGGCTCAGTTGAAGGAGCTGACGGATAAGGGCTTTATATGCCCTAATTTTTCACCTTGGGGAGCGCCAGTTCTGTTCGTTAAGAAGAAGGACGGGTAGCTACGTATGTGTATTGACTACCGGGAGCTGAATAAATTGACGGTGAAGAACAGGTATCCATTGCCGAGGATTGACGATTTGTTTGATCAGTTATAGGGTGCCCGAGTATTTTCTATGATCGACCTGAGGTCCGGCTATCATCAGTTGAAGGTGAAGGAGAAAGATGTACCGAAGATGGCCTTCAGGACGAGATATGGGCACTTCGAGTTCCTGGTTATGTCTTTCGGGTTGACCAATGCCCCTGCAGCATTCATGGATCTGATGCACCGGGTGTTCAGTGAGTACCTAGTCAAGTTTGTGATCGTGTTTATCGACGACATTCTGATCTACTCGCAGAGTGAGGAGGAGCACAGGGAGCACCAGAGGATTGTATTGACTATTTTGAGCCAGCATCAGCAGTATGCTAAGTTCTCGAGGTGCGAGTTTTGGTTGGATAGGATTCACTTCTTGGGGCATGTGATCTCCTCTAAGGGTATTTTAGTTGATCCGGGGAAGGTTCAGGCTGTAAAGGAGTGGCCGCGGCCGACCAGTGCTAGCGAGATACGCAGCTTTCTGGGGTTGGCTGGATATTATCGGAGATTCATTGAGGGGTTCTCTAAGATCTCAGGTCCCTTGACCCGGCTGACCAGGAAGAATGCAAAGTATGAATAGACCGACAGGTGTGAGGACAGCATCTAGACATTGAAGCAGAGGTTGACTACGACTCCTGTACTGACACTGCCCGTGGAAGGAGAGAAGTTCTGCATTTATTGTGATGCCTCCAGGATTGGTTTGGGGTGTGTTTTGATGCAGAGTGGGAGAGTCATTGCCTATGCTTCTAGGCAGTTGAAGGCTTACGAGCAGAATTATTCCACTCACGATTTGGAACTGGCAGCGGTTGTATTTGCACTCAAGATTTGGAGGCATTATCTGTATGGGCAGCAGTACGAGATTTACTCGGACCATCAGAGCTTGAGGTACATTTTCACGCAGAAGGAGCTGAATTTGAGACAGAGAAGATGGCTCGAGCTGGTCAAGGACTACGATGTGGAGATCAAGTACCACCCGGGGAAGGCGAACGTGGTGGCAGATGCCTTGAGTAGGGTGACAGCTTTGACTTCTGCCATGATTACGATACGACCTGTTGAGTTAGTGACAGAGATGCAGAGTTTGGGTCTGGAGGTAGTTTTTGATCTGGTAGCCACTCTTTCTGCCTTGTCGTTGAGGCCGACTATTTTGGACAGGATCAAGCAGACTCAGAAGACTGATTCGGAGTGTAGCGAGCTATAGGCAAGTATGGAGGCCAGGCCTGATTCTGAGTTCAGCTATT
The DNA here is from genome assembly GCA_022433055.1 of Begonia peltatifolia. NCBI lineage: Eukaryota > Viridiplantae > Streptophyta > Magnoliopsida > Cucurbitales > Begoniaceae > Begonia > Begonia peltatifolia. The sequence goes on along the minus strand of CM039519.1, from coordinate 7,171,809 downwards.
CAGAGGACGGGATTCTGAAATTTCGGGATAGGTGGTACGTCCCAAAGGATGAGGAGCTGAGGAGGGATATATTATCAGAGGCCCATTCATCTTCTTTCTCTGTGCATTCGGGAAGCACTAAGATGTACAGAGATTTGAAGCAGCACTATTGGTGGCCTAACATGAAACGAGCAGTGGCTGAGTATGTAGAGACCTGTGTAGTCTACCAGCAGGTGAAGGCGGAGCATCAGCGACCGTCTGGAATCCTCCAACCACTGCCTATACCGAAGTGGAAGTGGGAGCGAATGACCATGGATTTTGTGGTGGGACTACCGAGGACTAGCAATGGGCATGACGCGATTTGTGTGATTGTGGACAAGTTGACGAAGTCGTCTAACTTTTTACTTGTAAGGATGACTTATACGATAGATCAGTTTGCCCAATTGTATATTCAGGAGATAGTCAGACTTCATGGGATTCCGGTGTCGATTGTTTCAGACCGAGACCCCAGGTTCACGTCCAAGTTTTGGAGGAGTCTGCATAAGGCTATGGATACCATATTAGATTTCAGTACGGCCTTAAATCCTCAGACCGATGGGTAGTTAGAGCGAACTATACAGATTCTAGAGGATATGCTCAGGGCTTGTGTGTTGGAGTTTCAGGCGACTTGGAGCAGGTTCTTACCGCTAGTGGAATTCTCGTATAATAACAGCTTTCAGTCCACCATTGGTATGGTTCTATACGAGGCCCTCTATGGAAGGAAGTGCAGGTCGCCACTATATTGGGATAAGGTTTGGGAGGCCCGATTGATAGGTCCTGAGATTTTACAGCAGATCATAGACGCCGGGAGATGATTGAAGCGGCTCAGAGTCGACAGAAGAGTTATGCTGATCATAGACGCCGGGAGTTGGAGTTCAATGAGGGCGACGAGGTTTTTCTGAAGGTTTCGCCGTTCAAGGGAGTGGTAAGGTTCGGAAGGCAGGGGAAGCTCAACCCTCAGTTTGTGGGACCGTTCTCGATTTTCAAGCGGATTGGGAGAACTGCATACCAGCTTTAGTTGCCTGCGTCGATGGATGCCATCCATGATGTTTTTCATGTCTCGATGCTGAGGAAGTGTATGCGCGACCCCTCTTAGGTAGTGCCACAACAGCATATAGAGATCCAGCTGACGTTGTCCTATGAGAAGAAGCCAATGAGGATCTTAGGATCAGCTGTGAAGGTATTGCGCAACAAGGAGATTCCGCTGGTCAAGGTAATGTGGCGTAACCATGGTGTATAGGAGACTACTTGGGAGAGACGTGATGACATGGAACGGCAGTATCCCGACTTATTCGGTACGTAAATTTTAGGGACAAAATTCTTATATGGTTAAGGGAATGTAATAACCTAGAAATTTTGAATTTTAATTTTAATTTCTGAAATTTTTAATCTAATCTCAGTTGGGGTTTTGAGAAATATTTTAACGGGAATATTTAAAATTTTAAGACTCGGAGTCTAGTTTTGTGGTGGTTTTCGAGATTTTAAGTCGAGAGAACGAGAATTTGGCGAAGTTACGGACGATAAAAACAGGTGAGGGCATTTTGGTAATCTTTATTTATTTATATAAAAAAAATCTGATATAACAACTGAATGTCTTCGGGAGGAAGCCATTCAGCTGTTACTCCTTGGTGCCGAGAGAGCCGAGAGGGAGACGCGGGAGAGGGGAGAAAGCTTCGAGCTCCGATGACGGCCGACGACTGGAGGAGAAGTTAGCGGCAGCCGACGTGGGTAAGGGGCTCCGACAAGTCGAGAACGATGTGTAGCTCAGCCATTCCCGTGCCGAAGACCCAAGGTAAACTGCCCTCCTCCCTTTCGATTTTTCACCAGCAAGTGGGGAGTTCGGTTGCTTCCGAACTTCCGCTTTGTTTGAGCTCGGTTCTTGGTGTGTGGAGGCTGGGGTGGGCGCGCTAGGGGCTCGGCATTCCGCCCCAAACCCGACCAAGGACAGGTGGGAATGTCCTCTGCTCCTCCTCTATTTTGATGGCCGAAGATGTAGGCTACCTGTGTTCCTGCCTCGGCTTATTGTGCCAAGGTATGGAGGGGTTTGCAGCAAGGAAAAAGGGGTGGGCATCGGTGGTGTCCTGGTTTTGAGAAGAAAACCATGGAGGGTTGTGCTGCCAATCAAACTTTTTGATCGAGAAGCTTCGAATTGTTATTAGTTTATGCATATTGGACTGTAATGTGGCTACTTGGTGAAGGAATTGGCGAGATTGGATCGAAGTTAAATTTTTGGCTATTTTTCGTATAAGAACAGATTCTGTTTTTGGCCGTTTTGGCTAGGCTTAGGTTGATCGTTTTAAATTCCGTTTTTGTGGGTTAAAATAGGTTGTTAGAGGCACATATGGCCACTCGTCAGAAGTTTATGTCAGATTTTTGTCCAAGTCAAATTAGTGACCGTTTTTCGTGGAATTTCGACGTGTGATAGTGGCATGTCTGTTTTTGGTGCGTAAAGCTGAATTGAGTGAGTTTTGGTTGAAGAAAAACAAAGGTTGAAATTTTATAAAAAAATGGCAGATTCCGTTTTTGGCGTTTTTAGCGTGTCTGCGGCTTACCGTTTTAAAATCCGTCTCAGTATGTTGAACTAGCTTCCTAAGGGGACGTTTAGCCACTTTAATCGTTCGATTTAGTTGACAGACGCAAAAGTTATGCGCGTCCGACATTTTGGGCTGATTTTCGGCCAAACCAAACCAATGGGCCGTTATAGTTGGAATTTCATTAGTGTAGTTAAGGAAGGTTATTTTTAGCTATTAGGTGGATTTTGAAATAAATATTGATGAGTGGTTGTTTGTATTTTAGGTTGAGACATTTTTTTGCGAAGCTGTGCATCGAGTGTGCTTAGGACGCCAGGTAAGTAGTGCATGCATGCGTTTTGCCCAAGTGGGCCTACACCGTAGAACTTTAGGGTTTATGTGATTGATTGTGGTGTGTGTACGTATTGTTTGGCACGCATCATATTTTAAAAAACATGAACGAAAATGATTTTTGGCATGTTTTGAGTATGTGGTGAGACGTGTGGCGGTGGTACCGCGGATCCCACTAGTGTGCGGGCCGGTGCTTCACCAGTTGCGGATTCCACTCGAGGGGTGGGCCAGCTGTGCCGTCATGAGGAGTGAATGTGTCGACGATGAGAGTGATGGGCAGTGGTACCGTGGATCCTACTATTGTGTGGGCTGGTACAACACCAGTCGCGGATCCTAATCGAGGGGTGGGCCGGCTGGGCTGTCGCGAAACGTGTGTGTGTGGGAACTGTGGCCCCGTGCTGGGGAGGCTCGGACGAGGGCGACGTGTCAGGGTGTAGAGTGGCGCGAGGTACACCCTTACCGTGATGTGGTTGTCGTGTGGTAATGCGTGTGTATAGCTTGTGGGTCTCGTTGCTGGGGAGTTCGGGACGGTGGCGACGTATCAGGGTGTAGGGTGGCGTGAGGTTCCTCTTTACCCTGATGCGGCTGCACTACGCGTCACTGATGTGACAACATGAGTGTGAGTGTAGAGACTGCATGTGATAAGATTGCATTGTCAGCTTTTACTTTCATATCGCATTACTTACTGAGCGTTAGGCTTATGTTGTGTGTTCTGTGGTGTAGGTGCTGACGATCTTGCTGGTGAGCCTCGAGTGTCTAGCCCTGAGGCGTAGGATGGTTGGCGGCGGGCGACCGAGGCACCGGATGGTGGATTTTTGTTAGGGCGACCCGACCCGTGGAGATGGTAGGTGGTGGCCTGGTTTGTTTGCGTATATTTTTCTTTTGTGGTGATTGTGTACAGTCGATGAGATGAGTTGTATATGTGTCAGTATATAGGTATATTTGGAGTGCTTGTGATTTTGGCGACGTACGCATATATTTTACATGTAGGAGCTTGGAATTACTCTATACTATGAATTTTCTTCGTTTGAAATTGATGGATTTTCATTCTCTTCATACTCTGATTGTGTTATGGTGATTTTTTTGGATGATGGATAGATAAATATTGTTAGTTTTGGTGAACTGGTACAGGGTTTTAAATTTTTTGGATAGCCAGTTTTTAGACGTTACTCTGCCTGAATTTCAGGAGCGGGATTGGGAGTCGAGAGAATATAAAATAGGTCGGGGTGTTACAGTGTGTACAATGAATGCTAGAAAAGTGTAGATGAGCATGGGAGTGCGGCGTAATCGCAGGTGCGCGGGGCACGTGGCCCTGCGGGTACTCACGAGTCGTGCGGCGCCGGGCAAGGGCGTTCGCGTGGACGTGTTGTACAGTGGCAGGGTGCGTGGGGCACGCGGCGCTGTGAGCGTGCGCGAGGCACAGTGACGTTGAGTTGGCACGTGCGGCACCGCGAGGGTGCGCGCAGGGTGTCGAAGTGGGGACGTGAGTGCGCGGTACCGGATTGTGTAGTTCGAGGGGTGCGTTGGATTCTTTCCTAGGATTTCATGTTTTACCGTTTTATATTAAACTGTTTTAAATGGTTTTCTTTTCCGCTGCGTAGTTTTTATGTTGAGGACTTCGTGTTCCCTCTTCGGGACGCGAGTTGTTTTCGAATCGAGTCGAAAATTTTTCATACTCACAAATGTTCTTTTGAAAATGATTTGAAAACAAAAGGAGTATTAAATTGAGTGAGTTATGTCAAGTGTTAGTGTGTGTAGTGGGTAGATGTACTGTAGCGCACTGGGAACACTGGGTTTCTCGGGGTGTTACACTTTTTTTTTAATTACTCAATCATCCAATCGTGATTTGTTCGTATCTTAGGCTGAGTTCCATTATGCGTATTTTAAGCTTTATTTAATTCTAAGGAAAGTTATTGATCGAGATCAAGTCTTTTAATCGAGAATAATTATTTTAGCTTTAGCGATCTACATCACAATAATAACTCCAAATTCATAAAACTTGTACTAAAATACAACTTATAATAATTAGAAATCACAAATAAATACGTCAAATTAAAAAAATATATATTAAAGTTCAAAACCATATTTAAGATTTTATAAAAACATTTATAAGAAAAACAATAAAAAAATGTCTTACTTAAAAATATATTACAAAATAATCAAACATATTTTTATCAAAATATAAATTTTAATCACTTACTTACTAGTTGACAATTTTCCAGGTGCACGCGAGCATATAGATAAGTCTACAGAATCGTTTTATAAACCTGATTGCTCTGATACCAAACTGTAATGCTCCGATTTTAAAATCTCCAATTTCCAAACCGTAATTTAAAACCTATAATTTTTTTCAAAATTTGATTTAAAATCGAGCGTTAAATTTTTAACTTAAACATTTTTTTAAAATTTTGAATAAAAATCCTTAAATGCGTGGAAGCTATAGTTAAAACAATAGTTAAACTTATTCAAAATAAATGCAAAATCATAAATAATTCATAAAAACTCTAATAATAAAATTCAACATAATTTATTTAGAGTTAAAATAAAAACCGAAATAATTTTAAAAATTGAAACATAATATTTTAAATTCCTTTCTCAGGAAAATTAACGTCTTCTTCTGTATGCTCGTTTGCCACTGAAAAATTCTCGATCGCTGCTAGCTCTTCCTCAGATAAAAAGTCAGAAAAATCAACGTCTTCTTCTGTATGCTCGTTTGCCACTGGAAAATTCTCGATCGCTGTTAGCTCCTCCTCAAATAAAAAGTCACCAATATCATAAAATTATTTAAAATATGATAATTAACTCAGCAAGCAAAAATACGTGCAATGGTCAAAAATTTATATTTACTTTTACCGAATCCTGATTATATAACTAGTTGGTACTTATCCCAACCTTAGACTCAGCCATTTCATTGTGGTTCAAGCTTTATCAATTTACTTTCGGTCAAGCTCCCATCTCATTGTCGTTTAGGCTTTTGCTATCACGTTAGTACCATTAATGTTTAAGCTCACCATCTCATTGTCGTTCAGACATTTGCTATCAAATATTTTCCGTCAATTCCATCATTTTCATGCACATACAATATGTCATACTAATTTTATCTTTATACTATTGTAAGTCAATGCCGAAACATGCGTGCTCAAATATCAACTCGTGTAATAAAATAGTTATAAGAAAATAATATAATATCTTGTGATGTAGGGCCAACGCTAAAACTTGATAAAACTGTATTTTTACTTACTTGGATTCCGAGCGGTATGGTAATCGGGATTCGTTTACTATTCTAAATAATATCCTGCTCAAATAGAATTTTTGATATTAAATTTCTGCTTAATAAATTCAATTTCAAAGAAATTTGAACATAAATTCCTTACATTGTTCTCTTGGGTCGGATCGAGTTAGTTGGATCGGTTCAGATGACTTCCGGAATCTTTACTACCTAATTCGAATGTCTAAATTAAAATCCTACTTAATTAATTCCAACTTAAAAGAATTTGGACAGAAAATCCTTATCAGTTTAATCTTGGATCGCTTCGATCTGATTCGGGTCGAAATTTAGTTTGGGTTCGGTTTGGGTCAACTGGGTCGATTTGGGTCAACTGGGCCGGTCTAGGTCGACTGGGTCGATTCAAGTTAACTGGGCCGATCCGGGTCAACTAGGTCGGTCTGGGTCAACTGGGTCGGTCTGGGTCAACTGGGTCAATTCGGGTCAACTGGGCCGATCTTGGTCAACTGGGCCGATTCGGTTTTGTTTGAACAGCTAAACTCAGTTCTTTCATTAGATGCTATTCTTGACCTAAATTCGTTGCACCATGGGTCATCTTTTTGAGCTTCTCCAATTTTCTCAAAAATTGACGGATTCAAAGGTACGACTGATAATTCTACTGCCACATTTGAAACTAACTCCAAATTAAATCTCTGAAATTTCGCACTCAACTCTTTAGTCATCTCGGCATGCATTGCTGAAACTGAGGTCAAAATATGGTTTAATGCGTCGGCCACTACATTGGCTTTGCCGGGGTGGTATTTGATTTACAGGTCGTAGTCCTTCACGCACTCCAACCATCGCCTCTTCCTCATATTCAGCTTTTTCTGAGTGAAGATATATACTTCAAACTTTTGTGATCTAAATATATCTCACACTGCTATCCAAAAAGATAGTGCCTCCGGATCTTTAGCGCGAACACGACCGCCGCTAACTTCAAATCATGGGTTGGATAATTTCGCTCATAGGGTTTTAATTGCCTTGAAGCATAAACGATCACCTTTCCATTTTGCCTCAAGACACAACCCAATCTGATTCTAGAAGCATCACAGTAAATACTTAACTTCTCATCCATCACCGGAAGTGTCAATACTGGAGCTGTAGTCAATTTATGCTTCAGTATCTGGAAACTGTGCTCACAGTATTACGACCATACATACTTGACTTCCTTTCGTGTCAGACGAGTTAGGGGTGCTGCAATCTTTGAAAACCACTCAATAAACTTCTTGTAGTAGCCAAGTAACCCAAAAAAGCTTCGAATCTCGCTGACATTCTTTGGTTGAGGCCATTCATTGATCGACTGTATCTTAGCTGGATCCACCGATATCTCTCCCCCGGAAATCACATGTCCAAGGAAATGGACCTTATCCAGCCAGAACTCGCACTTGGAGAATTTTTCATGCAGCCGACGCTGCTTCAAAGTCTCTAGAACCATCTTCAAATGCTCTTTATGTTTTTCTTCATTACGAGAGTAAACCAAGATAACGTCGATAAATACAATGACGAATTTATCTAGATACTCTTGGAATACCCGATTCATCAGGTCCATGAAAATGACTGGGGCGTCTGTCAGCCCGAGCGACATCACTAAGAATTTGTAGTGCCCGTATCTAGTCTAAAAGGCAGTCTTCGAGATATCCTATGATCTGACCTTTAGCTGGTAATACCCCGATCTCAAGTCTATCTTCGAGAAAATCTGAGCTCCTTAGAGTTTATCAAATAAGTCGTCTACCCTCGGCACCGGATACTTATTTTTTATGGTTAGCTTATTCAGCTCCCTGTAGTCAATACACATTCGGAGCAATCCGTCTTTCTTCTTTACAAATAGGACTGGCACGCCCCATGGTAAAAATCTCGGGCGTATGAACTTCTTTTCCAACAGTTCTTCCAACTACTTTTTCAACTCTTTCAATTCTGGAGGAGCAATATTGGCTCTGCACCGGGATATGTGTCAATCACAAATTTGCCTTCTCGGTCTAGGGGTAAACCAGGCAAATCGTCTAAGAACACATCAAGAAACTTACGAACTACCACAATATCTTGTGGTTTTGTCTCCACGTGAAATAATTGTTGCAAGAAAACAAAAATGCTCACCCATTAATAATCTCCGAGCCTCGATGAGTGCCATTACGGATAACTTCTTCACATTTTTCATAGCTTGCAACGAATGTTTCGCACCACCTGGGGCTTGGAAATTAACGGTTCCAGCCCTACAATCAATCGTTGCGTAGTGCCAAAACAACCAATCCATGCCCAATATCATGTCATCGCTAGTTATCCCCATCACAATCAAATCAGTAGGCATACTCCTAGTCCCCACTGATATTACACTATCACACACCACTTGATCAGAGTGCATGCGCTCGTCAGATGGTAACCTTACTTTATATGTACACTCGGCTGGTTTAACCCATAAATTTACTTTCACCACAAAAGTCGTAGCAACAAAGGAGTGTGATGCTCCGAATCTATCAACGTAAATGCAGGCACAGTATTAACTAGCACCGTACCTGAAATAACAGCTGGCCAATCTTCACCCTCAGGCTCTATCATAGTAAAGATCCTGGGCATCATTTTGGCCGGACCCTTCTTTGCTGCGGGGGAGCCCCTAGATATGTGACTGGTCTCGTTATAGGTGAAGCACCGGTTGACTCTTGGCTTTATGTAGTTCCGAGAGATATGACCATCTTCATTTTAATTATAGCATCTGCCTGCAAACTGTCTGCATTCTCCCAGATGGCTCTTCAAGCACTTCGGACACTGCGGGTACCTATTCTAGATTTGTGGTTTCTTTCCTCCCCTCGAATCATCTACAATGCCACATGGCCTCTTGGTTCCAGAAGAAGATCCTCCCCTTCTCCTCTGTGGTGTGATCTCCTTAAAGAATCTTCTGGTGACTTCTCCTTGCCTCACACATTTGGCTGCCGCCCCTTCCACTGCCAATGTTTTGGCCACAACTCATGCATACGGTACTCCCTTGGTTCTAAAGATTGTCATGCCTCTATATATCTCTGGCTTCAACCCTTGCATAAACTGTAGTACCTTTTCTTCTTCGTTACTCACCAATTGGCTTGCAAACCTGGACAATGATTCAAATTGTGTGATGTATTCAGCTAGTGGCCTAGTCTGCTTTAACTGTAAGAATTCTAACCTCTTTGCAGTTTGGACCGTCTGGTTGTAATACTTGTCATAAAACATCTCTTTAAATCTCTTGCAGGTCGAGTCTCTAGCAGCTACGGTGGCCTCTACTGGCTCCCACCAACTCTGAGCGTCGTTCAAGAGGTGAAATGTCCAACATGTAACCATATTCCCCTCCTCCACATTGGCATACTTGAACATATTCTCAATGGTGCTGATCCATCTTTCCGCAGCAGTCAGATCCGTCATCTGGCCCTCAAACGTCGTAGGCTTCAATCTCCTAAAGCTTTCTCCACTAGAGCCCGCACCATGGTTCCCTTGTCTTTGATTCAATAGCATTCCCAATTGTTGGGACTGCCTGTCGACCAACTCGGTCAGCCGTCTGATCATAGCCAAGCTGTCATCATTCCCTGATCCATTGCCTCTCTTGGAACTATAGGTTGTCTCCGTCGTCTATCCATTTTGGCTAATCCTTGCACAAGGTTAGCATAATCTAGCCTTAGTAAGAATCTAACTAAAATAAACAACTACTTACAGTTGGCAGAGCACGTTGCATGGCGACCAGCAATGTTGGGTAATTTTTTGAACGACTTGATCATTTTGGCTCTAATACCAACTCCTGTGATGCACCGGAAACCAAACACGATTCTCGGTTCATTCTCTGCTCTGATGCCAACTCCTGTGATGCCCCAGAAACTTTACATGTTTCTCGATTCATTCACTGCTCTGATACCAACTCTGTGCGTCCCCGGTCCACCTTGAATCGGTTTGCTACTTACTCCCTATTCACTCCTATCGTCAAAATTTGCATAAAATTTAAAATTTTCGTTCTTCGAACTAAAATGACATTTTTGAAAATATTTTAAACGGCATTGCAGCAAAAAACACAACTAAAATTAGTTTGGATAAAACTTTATTTTATGAAACGTAACACAGAGACACCCGGTCAACACCTGTAAGCGTAGGTCGACACTTGGGTCGTCTCGGGTGTTTCATCAGTCGACAATGGTAATGCCGGTCGACACTACGTTTCTCTCAGATTTTTTTGTCGGTCGACACTTCTACGCTCATCTTAGAGAGTGGTCGACACCTGCTTTCACAGGTCGACACCTTGATCCTCTCTGTCCGCGTAGGTCGACCCTCGCGGTCGACACTGCTGCTATTTTTACACTAACCGGTCGACACCTATAACCATGGGTAGACACTTACTTTGGCTTTGCCCACGCAGGTCAAACCCCGCAGTCGACACTCACCTTTCATTTTACACTGACCGGTCGACAAATATCGACTTCGGTCAACACCTTGCAATAGTATATATAAAGATAACACCAGTTCAGAGAAAACACATGACGAACATTACCACGATTAAATCCACGAAGTAAAACCTATATTTTTAAAACATAATCTCTCCAAGTGATTAAGAAAAACATAATCCCTACTCCACTCCCGACTATAACCGTACCACACAACCTATATCCTCAAAAATCTATACATTGGTGTTTAACACAAAAACGCTTACTAAATTCAACAACCTATCCCACCATGGACATGTCGCCCCAACAAACTACCTGCGCCAGCATACGGCGTGCATCACCAACCATTATCCTAGGCATGACCATCACCTAACAACTCACCGAAAAGCTCGTCGTCACCTACACCACGGAACACAAAACGTAATCCTAATGCTTAGCAAGTATGGAATATAAATTAAAAATTAATGCACAACTCAATACCTAACACATGCAGTTTCTATGCTCGGTTTCATTTTCATTTCGTTTTCATTGTTATCATCTTCCACTATCACGTGTGAGTCAAGTAGGCCTCCATCCTATCACACTCAGGACGGCCAAAGCATGACCCACAGAGCGAGATTAGAGGCACACATCATGTTCACACAAGGGACGACCATACATAATCTATAATACCCAGAATTTTCGTTTAAACTAGTTTCGGATTTTGTAATTTGTAATCTGCCCTTGAGTAAAAGATTATTTTGAGGCTGATGGTGGAGAGAAAAATTTAAGAAGTCAATTGGAACCAGACGGAATCACAGATTTGTGAAACGGTTAAAGGTGGAGGGCAGTTTGGTAATTAGGAAAAATATAAAATAAAAAAGAAAGAGGGGGGGCGGGTAGAAAACTAAAACACCTTGTGGTGTTATTCTCCAGTGCAATCCCCTTAGCTTCTCCTCCTACTCCGCAGCGTCACCTCTCCCGCGTGAAGCCCTCAACGATCCTTCTCTGTTTTGCCACGAATCTTCAAATCTACGGTATGTTTTGCCTAGTTCTAAGTAGATAGTTAGTATGTTGGTTGTTTTAGCAACAAAAACGGAGTTAACTAGGATATAGGGCGAATTAGTTAAAACCTAGGAGAGTAATGCGAGAAATTGAGCATAGAGTTAAATTCTATCTGCGTATTGGTGCTTATGATAGAAATAGGAGTAGATTACGAGAATTGGTGAGGAAGATTGGATGGTTTATTGGCTGTGTATGTGAATTTTTGGAACGGTGTCTGTTCGGCCACGTTCGGTTAAGTTGTGGACATCCGGATGGGAAAGGGATGGGACTATAGGAAGCTAGAGGTTCTCAGGAACCCGTAATATTTTGTATCGTCCAATTCGGACGCGTATTGAACAAGTTGTGAATTTCTGAAGTTGGATGGAAATTTGTGTGGGATTTCGGGTTTAGAGAAGAGTTTTGGTTTTGATGTGGATTAGGACTTTCAAGTTAAGGAATTATGAATTTGATGGGTTAGAATTTGACGGATGTATAATTTTATAGGTATTCCAATTAGAGCGCCAAGTTACGAAGCACAAAAAGGTTTCGAGAATGTCAGGTAAGTGTTGGAACGTGTGTGAATTGCCTTCGGGCCTACACCTTAGAATGGTAGGATTGCTTGTTTGCTTGTTTGTTTGTTTTACTGTTTGAGTTGTGCATTCGTGATTGTCATGCATCATGGTTTTGAATTACGAAATACGAGTTTTGAGCATGTTTGAAATTGTGCATATGAAACATAATCAGATACGAAAAGATTTGCAACACATGGGTGAACGCCTTGTCGTTAACGTGCTAGTGAGAAAGCACTAGGGGGTTCCCATGGATGAAAGTACGTAATGTGACACGGTTTGCGAACGCCTCGTTGTTAACGTGCTAGTGAGAAAGAACTAGAGAGTTCTATGATCGCTGTTAGGAGCAGGTTACGTAGGGCCGTCCCGTGTGCGAACATGATGTGTGCCTCTAACCTCGCTTCATGGGTTATGGATTGGCCGTCCCGAGTGTGGAAGGGATGGATGTCAGCCAGACTCACATGTGAAAGTGGAAGACAAAAATAATGAAATGAAAAGAAAACAAGATTGAGTGCAGAAACTGCATGTGTTAAGGGTTGAGTTATGCATTGGTTTTCGAGTTCATATTCCATACTTGGTAACCATTAGGCTTACGTTTTGTGTACCTTGGTGTAGGTGACGACGAGCTTTCGGGTGAGTTGCTAGGTGATGGGCAGGTCTAGATCGAAGTTGGCGGGAGACGTCGTGTGCCGGTAAAGGAAAATGTTGGGGCGACAAGACCATGGCGGGTAAAGGGTGTGATTCTTGTAAGTGTTTTTAGTCGAACAACGTTATAAAGATTTTGAGAATTTTAGGTGGTGTAGTAAGAGTATTGTGGATAAATGTAAATAGAATGTTATTGTTTTGAAATTTATTTGGAGAAGTTATGTTTTCAATCTATAGGTTTTATTTCGTGAATTTGATTGAGGATATATTGCCGCGTATTTAAATAAACTGGTGTTGAGTTTTACTGATACTTTGAGGGGTGTCGACCACGAGGCTTGACCTGTGACGGGCAGAGTCGAAGCAGGTGTCGACCCCTGATTACAAGTGTCGACCGGTCCATGTAAAAACGGTAGTGGTGTCGACTGCGAGGGACGACCTGCGCGGACAGAGAGGATTGATATAATAACTTGAAAAATTTTGGATTTTAAATCTAATTTCCAAAATTTTTAATTTAATGTTGGTTGGAGTTTCGAGAGATATCTTAACGGGTAAATTAAGTTATAAAACCCGGAGGCTAATTTTGTGATGGTTTTCGAAATTTTAAAGTCGGAAGGGCGCGAGTTTAACAAAATTTCAAGCAATTAAAACATGTATGGGCATTTTGGTAATTTTATTATTTAAATAATAAAATAAATTATTTTGTAAAATTAAAGTTTTATAAAAATAAGTCAATGGCTTCGCGAAGAAGCCGTTCAGTGTTCGTTTTTTTTTTCTGCCAGAGCCGAGAGCGAACCCGCGAGAGAGGGCGATCGAGAGCTCAATTTTGGTCTTCGATCAATGGACAACGAGTGCGAGTTTGTGAGCGGAACGACAGCCGAGTATTACTTCTCCGACGAACCAAGGTTATTCAGTTTCAGCAGCTCGAACTCCCGAAGTGAGAGCCTGAGCGTGTTCTGCCGACAACCGCGAGGAAGGGCCCCCATTCAGTTCTGTTGCCGGCAGCCGTGCGCTCGGATTTTTGTCTTCTTCCATTCCCCAACCTCAGTGCAGAGCGATACCACCCTGTAAGTCCCTTTCTCCCTCTGCTGTCCTGTCCTATTTAGCCGAGATTAAAGTTTGGATTCCCTCCATTTTTGTGAATTTGGCTGCAATGTTTGAGTGGATTAGGAGGGTTAATGTGTGTGTTAGTCGATTGACAGTAGATATCAGGTGAGAGAGAGAGAACCCGAGGGGGAAAGGTTGAGCCAAAATTTGAATTTTTGTGCGTGAATTTCTGATTTCCGGTTGGATTATGCTTAATAAGTTGAAATGTGGTTGTTCGGTGAAGAAATTGGCGAAATTTGATCGAAGTTAAGATTTCAGATTTTTCTTCGTATAAAAACAGTTCTGTTTTTGGGTACTTTGACGTGGTACGGTTAACTGTTTTAAATTTTATTTTAGTGGGTTAAAATAGGTGGTTAGAGGAACGTATGGCCGCTGGAATTTTTCGATTCCAATTCCGACGTAAAAATTATGTTCGTCGAAAGTTTATGTCGGATTTTGGTCCGAGTCAAATTAGTGAGCGTTTTTCTTAGAATTGTAATGTGTGATTGTAGCATGGCTGTCTTTAATGCGTAAGACTAATTTTGAGTGAGTTTTGGTTGCAGAAAACAAAAAGTTGAAATTTAATAAAATAGGGCAGATCCGGTTTCGGGGATTTTCCACCTATCTGCGGTTTACCGTTTTAAAATCTGTCTTAATATGTTAAACTAGGTTCCTAGGGGGACGTTTAGCTACTTGAATTGTTCGATTCCGTTGACGGACGCAAAAGTTATGGGCGTCCGAACTTTACGCTGGTTTTCGGCCGCACTACATTGGTGACCCATTTTAACTGGAATTTCATGGATTTGGTTAAGGAATGTCATTTTAAATTATTTAGTGAGTTTTGAAGTAAAGATTGATGAGTGGTTGTTTGTGTTTTAGGTTGAAGCATTTTTGGCGAAGCTGTGCATCGAGCGAGCTTAGGACGCCAGGTAAATAGTGCATACATGTGTTTTGCCCAACTTGGCCTATACCGTAGAACATTAGGATTTATGTCAGTGTTTGTGGTGTGCGTGCGTATTGTTTGACATGCATCATATGTTTTTAAAAAGGGAACGAAAATGATTTTGAGCATATTTTGAGTAAGTGGTGAGAAGCGTGGCGGTGGTACCGCGGATCCTACTAGTGTGTGGGCCGGTACGTAACCAACTGCAAATTTTGCTCGAAGAGTGGGCCGGTTGGGCCGTCACGCGACGTGTATGTGTTAACGGTGAGAATGATGGGCAATGGTACTGCAGATCCTATTAGTGTGTGGGCCGGTGCAACACCAGTCGTGGATTCTACTCGAGGAGTGGGCTGGCTGGGCTGTCGCGAAACTTGTGTGTGGCAACTGTGGCCCCGTGCTGGGGAGGCTGGGACGGGGGCGACGTGTCAGGGTGTAGTGTGACATGAGGTACACCCTCACCCTGATGTGGTTGCTGTGTGGTGATCCTATTAGTGTAGCTTGTGTGGAGAGTCCGGGACGGTGACGACGTGTCAGGCTATAAGGTGGTGCTAGGTTTCTCCTTACACTGGTGCGGCTACACTACGCGTCACAGATGTGACAACATGAGTGTGAGTGTAGAGACTGCATGTGATAGGATTGCATTGACAGCTTTTACTTTTATATTGTACTACTTACTGAGCATTAGGCTTATGATGTGTTTTCTACGGTGTAGGTGCTGACGATTTTGTTGGTGAGCCTCGAGAGCCTAGTCCTGAGGCATAGGATGGTTGGCGGCATGCGACCGAGGCACCGGACTGCAGATTTTGTTAGGACGACCTGAGCCGTGATGGTAGTAGGTGATGGTGAGATGGGTTCGGTTGTTATTTTGTGTCGAGTATTTATGCGGATAGAGGAGTTCGTATAGACGTCGGTTGTACAGGATTGTATAGAGTGGTTGTAGTGTTTTGGAGATGCATACGTTTTTTTATATGTTAGAGTGTGATATTGCTCTATACTGTGGACTTTCTTCATTTGTATTTGATGGATTTTCGTTGTCTTTAAACTCTGATTATTTGTTATGGAGATTCTCTGGATGGTTGATAGATAAATATTGTTAGTTTTTGGTGAACTGTGTGCAAGGTTTAAATTTTGGGACATCTAGTTTTTAGGCATTACTCTGCCGAAATTTCGGGAGAGAGGTTGGGAGTCGAGAGGAGATGGAATCGGTTAGAATGTGTACAGTGAGTGTTAGAGAAGTGTAGAGTGGAGCGGAAGTGCGGCGTGGTTGCAAGTGCGAGGGGCACGTGGCCCTGCGAGTATTCACTGGTCGTCCGGCGTCGGGTGAGGGCGTGCGTGCGGACGTGTGGTACGGAGCTAGGATGCGTGGGGCAAGCGGCGTTGTGAACGTGCGCGTGACGGGGTGATGTTGAGTTGGCGCGCGCGAGTCGCGAAGGTGCACGCGGGGCGTCGAAGTGAGGACGTGAGTGCACAACACCGAATTTGTGTAGTTCAAGGGGTGGGTTGGACTCCATCCTAGGATTTCAAATCTTGTCGGTTTATTTTAAAATCTATTTTAAATTATTTTTTCTTTTCCGCTGCGTATTTTTATATTAAGGATTTAGTCTTCCCTCTTAGGGGCGCGAGTTGTTTTCGAATCGAGTCGAAAACTTTTCCTACTCATAGATGTTCTTTTGAAGATGATTTGAAAACGAAAGTGGTTTTAAATTGAGTGACTTGTGTCAAATTTTCAGTGTGTCATATTGTGTATAAGCAGACGTACTGTAGCGCCTCGGGAACGTGTGGTTCTCGAGGTGTTATAGATATGGTATCAGAGCCACGGGGTCGACGTCGTTCAGAGGATTACCTAACACTGCCAGCCGCTGCACGGGAGCACTCCACCAATTGTAAGTGTTTAGATTTAAATTTATTGTAGGACTAATGTGAGTTTTGTATATGTTAAAGGTAGGAAATGTCGGGAGAGGCGAGAGGCAGAAGTAGAGGCTGACCACGACAAGAGGCGCCTAGAGCTGTGAGCGATAAGGATGATACCGTTCGGCAGCTTACCGAGTTAGTCCACTGTCAGTCTCAGCAGTTGTATACATTTATGAGCAGGGACGACTAGGGTAAGTCTAGCACCCAGGGTTCGTCTGACAGAGGGGGTGATAGGCTGTATAGACTTAGACCCCGACTTTTGACTGGTCATCTCCAGATCCTCGCAGTGCTGAGGAGTGGATACGGAGCATGGAGAGGATGATGAGTTTTGCAAAGGTGGAGGAGCAAGACAAAGTTTCTAGTGCGGCATTCTATCTGGCCAAAGATGCAAGCCATTGGTGGGATACTGTAGTGGCCACGAGAGATGTGGAGACCACGACCTGGGAGGAGTTCATGTCGGTGTTTTTCGGTAAATACTTCAGCGATTCTGTCAGGACACAGAAGATGGTCGAGTTTGCGCAGTTAAGGCAGACTGGCACTGTGGCCGAGTATGTACGACAGTTTGAGGCCTTGTCGCGGTTTGCAGGGCATTTGGTGAGCCTCGATGAGAATAAGGTACATTAGTTTGTGCAGGGCCTGAAGCGGGATATCTATATGGGCATGCGGATTGCGGGGACCCGAGGCATGCCATACGGGAGGTGGTAGCGAAGGCCCTGGACATTGAAGAGGCTCAGGCGAAGCTTCCTAGTTATCGGGAGGTACCCAAGGAGCAGTCTCAGAGATCATTCAGAGGGTTGCTGCCATAGTCGAGCGAGGAAGCATCCATGCAGAAGGGCCTGAAGAAGCCTAGTGACAGTTCTAGTAGCCAGGGGAGCACCAAGAGGCCACAGGGTTCAGGATAGTTTCCAGTGTGCCCAAAGTGTCAGAGGAGCCACCTGGGCGAGTGTAGAGTGGGCCCAATACAGTGTTGTAACTGTGGCGAGGTGGGCCACATGTTCAGAGAGTGTTAGAAGTCGCGTCAGAATCGCTGCTTCAATTGCAATGAGGTGGGACACTTTGCCAACAGATGCCCAGCTGCGAGGAAGATGTCAGCCAGAGTTACACCGAGGGTCTTTGCCCCTCTTGAGCCAGATGATTCTGCCCAGCCATCAGTAATTGTAGGTAACATTTTTGTTTCTTGTATGGCAGCTTATACCTTGATTGATACGGGCGCTACGCACTCGTTTGTGTCGACGGATTTTGTTGTTAAGGCAAACTTGGAGTTCAGTCCCGCCGAGCGACATTATGATGTGACCTTGCCATCAGGGGAACATTTGTATTCAGAACAAGTGGTGTAGGGCAATGTGGTGACAGTGGGGAAGAAACAGTTATATGTCGAGCTAGTCATACTCCATATGAGCGATTATGAGGTGATATTGGGAATGGATTGGCTGTTCAGACATCATGCGAAGATTGACTGCAAGACCAGAGAGGTTCATTTTCGGCCCCCTAACGGGGAGAGCTACACATTTAAAGCAAGTAAAGGTCTTGCCAAGATTTCCTGGTGGGCAAGGGTTGCCAGGGGCTTTTTGGCAAGTGTCGGGGATGCGCAGTCACAGGGTGATACTCGGATACAGGATATTCTTGTTGTGCAGGAGTTCCCGGAGGTATTTCGTGATGATTTACCAGGATTGCCCCTTGATAGGTAGATCGAATTCGAGATAGATGTTTTCCCAGGTGCCAAGCCGGTGTGCACGAACCCGTAAAGGTTAGCACCTACCAAACTTAAGGAGCTGAAGGCTCAGTTGGAGGAATTGACGGATAAGGGCTTTATACACCTTAGTTTTTCACCTTGGGGCGCGCCAGTTCTGTTCGTCAAGAAGAAGGACGGATCCTTATGAATGTGTATTAACTATAGGGAGCTGAATAAGTTGACGGTGAAGAACAGGTATCCATTGCCGAGGATTGATGATTTGTTTGATCAGCTACAGGGTGCCCGAGTGTCTTCTAAGATCGACCTGAGGTCCAGCTATCATTAGTTGACAGTAAAGGGAGAGGATGTACCGAAGACGGCTTTCAGAACGAGGTACGGGCATTTTGAGTTCCTGGTTATGTACTTCAGGTTGACCAATGCCCCTGTAGCATTTATGGATCTGATGCACTGGGTGTTCAGGGGGTACCTGGACAAGTTTGTGATCGTGTTTATCGACGACATTCTGATTTATTTGCGGAGTGAGTAAGAGCACAGGGAGCACTTGAGGACCGCAATGACTATTCTGAGCCAGCATTATCTGTACGCTAGGTTCTCGAAGTGCAAGTTTTAGTTGGACAGGATTCACTTCTTGGGGCATGTTATTTCCTCTGAGGGAATTTAAGTCGATCCGGTGAAAGTTTGGGCTGTAAAGGAGTGGCCGCGGCCAACCAGTACTAGCAAGATACGCAGTTTTCTAGGGTTGGCTGGATATTATCAGAGATTATTGAGGGGTTCTCTAAGATCTCGGCTCCCTTGACCGGCTGACTAGAAATAATGCGAATTATGAGTGGACCGACAGGTGGGAGGACGGCTTTCAGACATTGAAGCGGAGATTAACTACGGCTCCTATACTGACGCTGGCCATGGAAGGAGAGAAATTCTGCATTTATTGTGATGCCTTCAGGATTGGTTTGTGGTGTGTTTTGATGTAGGGTGGGAGTGTCATTGCCTATGCCTTTAGGCAGTTAAAGACGTACGAGCAGAATTATCCCACTCACGATTTGGAGCTGCCAGCTGTTGTATTTGCACTCAAGATTTGGGGGCATTACCTTTATGGACAGCAGTGCGAGATTTACTCAGACCATCAGAGCTTGAGATACATTTTCACGCAGAAGGAGCTGAATTTGAGACAAAGGAGATGGCTCGAGCTGGTCAAGGATTACGATATGGAGATCAAGTACCACCCGGGAAAGGCGAACGTGATGGCAGATGCCTTGAGTCGGGTGACAGCTTCGACTTCTGCCATGACTTCGATAAGGCCTATGGAGTTGATGACAGAGATGCAGAGTTTTGGCCTGGAGGTGGTTTTTGATCTGGCCACCACTCTCTCGGCCTTGTCATTGAAGCCGACTATTCTAAACAGGATCAGACATGCCTAGAAGACTGACTCAGAGTGTAGCGAGTTGAAGGCGAGTATGGAGGCTAGGCCTGATTCTGAGTTCAGCTATTCAGAGGACGCGATTATGAAATTTCAGGATAGGTGGTGCGTCCCGAAGGATAAGGAGCTGAGGAAGGATATATTATCAAAGGCCCATTCATCTTCTTTCTCTGTGCATCCCGAAAGCACTAAGATGTATAGGGATTTGAAGCAGCACTATTGGTGGCCTAACATGAAACGAGCGGTGGCTGAGTATGTTAAGACCTGCGTTGTCTGCAACAGGTGAAGGCGAAACATTAGCGACCACCTTGGATGCTCCAACCATTGCCAATACCGGAGTAAAAATGGGAGCGGATCACTATGGATTTTGTGGTGGGACTACCAAGGACTGCCAAGGGCCATGATGCTATTTGGGTGATTGTGGAACGATTGACGAAGTCGTCTCACTTTTTACTGGTGAGGATGACTTATACCATGGATTAGTTTGCCCAGTTATATATTCAGGAGATAGTTAGACTTCATGGGATTCCCGTATCGATTGTTTCAGACCGAGACCTCAGGTTCACGTCCAAGTTTTGGAGGAGTTTGCATAAGGATATGGGCACCAGATTACATTTCAGTACGGCTTTTCATCCCCAGACCGATGGGTAGTCAGAGCAGACTATACAGATTCTGGAGGATATGCTCAGGGCCTGTGTGTTGGAGTTTCAGACGGCTTGGAGTAAGTTCTTGCCATTAGTGGGGTTCTCATATAATAACAGCTACTAGTCCACCATTGATATGACGCCATATGAGGCCCTCTACAGAAGGAAGTGCATGTCGCCGTTGTATTAGGATGAGGTTCGGGAGGCCCGATTGATAGGTGTTGAAATTTTACAGCAGACCGTGGACAAAATTTCTGTGATACGGAAGAGGATTGAAGCTCAGAGTCGACAGAAGAGTTATGCTGACAAGAAGCGTCAGGAGTTGGAGTTTAGTGAGGGCGACAAGCTATTTCTTAAGATCTCGCCGTTCAAGGGAGTGGTGAGGTTTAGAAAGCGGGGGAAGCTCAACCCTTGGTTTGTGGAACCATTCCCGATTGTCAAGTGGATTGGGAGAACTGCGTACCAGCTCCAGTGGCTTTCGTTGATGGATGTCATCTATGATGTTTTCCATGTCTCGATGCTGAGGAAGTGTATGCACGATCCCTCTCAGGTAGTGCCACAACAGATATAGAGATCCACCTGACGCTATCATACAAGGAAAAGCCAGTGAGGATCTTAGGATCAGCTGTGAAAGTGCTGCGTAACAAGAAGATTCCTTTAGTCAGAGTGTTGTGGCGCCATCATGGTGTGGAAGAGACTACTTGGGTGCGGTGTGAAGACATGGAGCGTCAGTATCCCAACCTATTCGGTACGTAAATTTTAGTGGCAAAATTCTTATAAGGTGAGGAAGATGTAATAACTGGGAAAATTTCAGATTTTAAAGCTAATTTCTGAAACTTTTAATTTAATCTCAGTTTGAGTTTCGAGAAATATCTTAACAGGTAAATTAAGTTATAAAACCCGGAGTCTAGTTTTCTGATGGTTTTTGAAATTTTAAAGTCAGAAGGGCGCGAGTTTAACAAAATTTCAAATGATTAAACACGTATAGGCATTTTGGTAATTTTATTATTTAAATAATAAAATAAATTATTTTATAAAATTAAAATTTTATAAAAACAACTGAACGGCTTCGTCACGAAAACGTTCAGTGTTCGATTTTTTTTTTTCTGCCAGAGCCGAAAACGAACACGCGAGAGAGGGCGATCGGGAGCTCGGTTTTGGTCTTCGATCGGTGGACGACGAGCGCGAGTTTGTGAGCAAAACAGTAGCCGAGTATTCCTTCTCCGACGAACCGAGGTCGTTCAGTTTCAGCATCTCAAACTCCCGAAGTGAGAGCCCGAGCGTGTTCTGCCGACGAGCGCGAGGAAGGGCCCCCATTCGGTTCTATTACCGGCAGCCAAGTGCTCGGATTTTTGTCTTCTCCCATTCCCCTACCTGAGTACAGAGTGACACCACCCTGTAAGTCCCTCTCTTCCTCTACTGTCCTGTCCTGTTTGCCCGAGATTAATGTTCGGCTTCCCTCCGTTTCTGTGAATTTGGCTACAATGTTTGAGTGGATTACGAGGGTGAATGTGTGTGTTAGTGGATGGACAGTACATGTCTAGTGAGAGGGAGAGAAACCGAGGGGGAACGGTTGAGCCAAAATTCAGATTTTTATGCGTGAATTTCTGATTTCCGGTTGGATTATGCTTAATAAGTTGAAATGTGGTTGTTCGGTGCAGAAATTGGCGAAATTGGATGGAAGTTGAGATTTAAGATTTTTTTTTGTATAAAAATAGTTCTGTTTTTGGGGACTTTTACGGGGGTACGGTTAATTGTTTTAAATTTTGTTTTAGTGGGTTAAAATAGGTGGTTAAAGGAACGTATGGCCGCTAGAATCGTTCGATTTCGATATCCGACGCAAAAGTTATGCGTGTCGAAAGTTTATGTTGGATTTTTATCCGAGTCAAATTGGTGAGTGTTTTTCGTGGAATTGTGACGTGTGATAGTAGCATGGCCGTCTTTGATGCGTAAGACTAATTTTAAGTAAGTTTTGGTTGCGGAAAACAAAAAGTTGAAATTTAATAAAAAATGGCAGATCCGGTTTCAGGGTTTTTCCACCTATCTGTGGTTTATTGTTTTAAAATACGTCTTAGTATGTTAAACTCGGTTCCTAAGGGGACGTTTAGCCACTTGAATCGTTCGATTCCATTGACGGACGCAAAAGTTATGCGTGTCCAAACTTTAGGCTGGTTTTCGGCAGAACCACATTGGTGACCTGTTTTAACTGAAATTTCATGGATTTGGTTAAAGAATGTCATTTTAAATTGTTGGATGAGTTTTGAAGTAAAGATTGATGAGTGGTTGTTTGTGTTTTAGGTTGAGTCATTTTTGGCGAATTTGTGCGTCGAGTGAGCTTAGGACGCCAGGTAAGTAGTGCATGCATGTGTTTTGTCCAAGTGTGCCTACACCGTAGAACGTTAGGATTTATGTCATTGTTTGTGGAGTGCGTGCATATTGTTTGACATGCATCATATTTTTTTAAAAAGGGAACGAAAATGATTTTGAGCATATTTTGAGTAAGTGGTGAGACGCGTGGCGGTGGTACCGCGGATCTTACTAGTGTGTGGGGTGGTAGGTAACAAACCGTGGATTTCGCTCGAGGAGTAGGCCTGCTGGGCCGTCATGCGGCGTGTATGTGTTAACGGTTAAAATGATGGGCAGTGGTACCGTGGATCCTACTAGTGTGTGGGCTGGTGTAACACCAGTCGCGAATTCCGCTCAAGGAGTGGGCCGGCTGGGCTGTCGGGAAATGTGTGTGTAGCAACTGTGACCCTGTGCTGGGGAGGCTGGGACGGGGCCGACGTGTCAGGGTGTAGCGTGGCGCGAGGTACACCCTCACCCTGATGTGGTTGCTGTGTGGTGATGCGGGTGTGTAGCTTGTGGGCCTTGTTGTTGGGGAGTCCGAGACGGTGGCGACGTGTTAGGGTGTAGGGTGGCGATAGGTTCCTCCTTACCCTGGTGCAGCTACGCTACGCCTCACAGATGTGACAACATGAGTGTGAGTGTAGAGACTGCATGTGATAGGATTACATTGATGGCTTTTGTTTTCATATTGTACTACTTATTGAGCGTTAGACTTATGATGTGTGTTCTATGGTGTAGGTGCTGACGATTTTGCTGGTGAGCCTCGAGAGCCAAGTCCTGAGGCATAGGACGGTTGGCGGCGTGCGACCGAGGCACTGGATGGCGGATTTTGTTAGGGCGACCCGACTTGTGGTGGTGATAGGTGATGGTGAGATGTGTGGGGTTGTTATTTTGTGTCGACTATTTATGCGAATAGAGGAGTTCGTACAGACGTCGGTCGTACAGGATTATATTTAGTGGTTGTAGTGTTTTGGGGATGCGTACGTATTATTATATGTTAGAGTATGATATTGCTCTATTCTATGGACTTTCTTCATTTGTATTTGATGGATTTTTGTTGTCTTTAAACTCTGATTATTTGTTATGGAGATTCTCTAGATGGTTGATAGATAAATATTGTTAGTTTTTGGTGAACTGTGTGTGCAGGGTTTAAATTTTGGGATAGCCAGTTTTTAGTCGTTACTTTGTCAAAATTTCAGAAGAGAGGTTGGGAGTCAAGAGGAGATGGAATAGGTCGGGATGTGTACAGTGAATGTTAGAGAAGTGTGGAGTGGAGCAGAAGTGCGGCGTGGTCGTAAGTACGCGAGGCACGCGGCCCTGTGGGTACTCACGGATCGTGCGGCATCGGGTGAGGGCATGCGTGCGGACGTGTGGTACGGAGACAAGGGTGCGTGGGGCACGCGGCGCTGTGAGCGTGTGCGTGATAGGATGATGTTGAGTTGGCGCGCGTGCCTCGAGGGGGCGTGCGGGGCGTCAAAGTGGGGACGTGAGTGCACGACACCGAATTTGTGTAGTTCGACGGGTAGGTTGGACTCCATCCTAGGATTTCGAGTCTTGTCGGTTAATTTTAAAAACTATTGTAAATTATTTTTCTTTTCCGCTGCGTATTTTTATATTAAGGATTTCGTGTTCCCTCTTCGGGACGCGAGTTTTTTTCGAATCGAGTCGAAAATTTTTTATACTCATTAATGTTCTTTTGAAGATGATTTGAAGACAAAAGTGGTATTAAATTGAGTCAGTTGTGTCAAGTTTTCAGTGTGTCATTGTGTGTATAAGTAGACGTACTGTAGCGCACCGAGAACGTGTGGTTCTCGGGATGTTACAGTTAAGGTATCGACCTGTGGAAACGGGTGTCGACCCCTCTCTGTGTTGAGTATAGAAGTGTCGACCAGTGTGTCCAGTGTCGACCAATGAAAAGACCCAAGAGTAGCAAAGTGTTGACCGGTGTTCTTGGTGTCGACCGATGAGAAATCCGAGACGACTCAAGTGTCGACCGCTGCTTATAGGTGTTGACCGGGAGTCCCTGTTTCATGTTTAACAAAATAAAATTTTATCCAAAGGGAATTTAATTGAATTTCCGCTGCAGAGCTGTTAAAAATATTTTCCCAAACTATCGTTTTAGGTCAAGGAATAAAAGTTTCAAATTTTACAAAATTTTATGATACGAGTGTAAGGAGTTGGTATCAGAATAGTAGCGAACCGGAAATAGGTAGGTTTTGTGGGCATTACAGAAGTTGGTATCAGAGCCATTATGGTCATGTCGTTCAAAGGATTACCCAACATTTGCCGGCCGTCATGCAACATGCTCCACCAACTGTAAGTAGTTGTTTATTTTAGTTAGATTATGACTAAAACTAGACTATGATAACCTCGTACAGGAATTATCTGAAATGGATAGACGACCGAGACAACCTAGAGTTTCGAAAGAGGCAGTAGAGTCGGAAAGTGATCACAACTTGGCTACGATATGACAGCTGACCGAGTTAGTTGACAGGTAGTCCCAACAATTGGCGATGCTGTTGAATCAAGGACAGGGGAGCCATGAAGCAAGCTCTAGCGGAGAGAGGTTCAAGAAATTGAAGCCTCTAACGTTTGAGGGCCAAATGACAGACCCAATGGCTGCGAAAAGGTGGATCCGCATCATCGAGAACATGTTCAAGTATGCTGCGGTGGAGGAAGGAAATATGGTTACGTGTGCGACATTTTAACTTTCAAATGACGCACAAAGTTGGTGGGAGACAGTAGAAGCCACCACAGCTGCCAGGGACTTAACATGGAAAAGATTTAAAGAGATGTTTTATGACAAATACTACAGTCAGACGGTCCAAGCTACAAAGACATTGGATTTTTTACAGTTAAAGTAGATTGGGCCAGTAGCTGAATATGTCTAACAGTTCAAATCATTGTCCAGATTTGCAAGCCAATTGGTGAGCAACGAAGAGGGAAAGGTGCTGCAGTTCGTGCAAGGGTTAAAGCCAGAAATATATAGAATGTAACGATTTCTGGAACTGAGGGAGTACCGTATGCACAAGTCGTGGCCAAAGCACTGACAGTAGAAGGAGCGGAAGCCAAGTGTGCGAAGCAAGGAGAGACCACCAGGAGATTCTTTAAGGAAATCCTACCTCAGTCAAGCAGGGAAGGATCTTCTTCGGGAACTAAGAGGTCAGGTGGCATGGTGCATGATTCCAGGGGAGGAAAGAAGCCCCAAATACTGAATAGGTACATGCAGTGTCCCAATTGCTAGAAGAGCCACCCGGGAGAGTGTGGACAATTTACAGGCAGATGTTACAATTGCAATGAAGCTGGTCATATTTCTTGAAATAGCACAAAGTCGAGGGTCAACCGGTGTTTTATCTGTAATGAGACCGACCACATATCCAGAGATTGCCCTGCGGCAAAGAAGGGTCGGGCCAAGATAACGCCCAGGATCTTCGTAATGATAAAGCCCGAGAGCGAGGATCGTCCAGCTGTTATCTCAAGTACGGTACTAGTTGATACGGTGCCCGCATTTACATTGATAGATTCAGGAGTGTCGCACTCCTTTGTTGCTACGACTTTTGTGGTAAAGGTGAACTTGTGGGCTAAACCCGCCAGGTGCACATATGAAGTGGGGTTGCCATCCGGTGAGCGCATACACTCCGATCAAGTAGTATGCGACAGCTTCATATCAGTGGGAACCAGGAGTATGCCTGCCGATTTGATAGTAGTGGGGATAACGGGCTATAACGTGATATTGGGTATGGATTGGCTATTTTGGCACTATGCGATGATCGATTTCATAGCTGGGACTGTTAATTTTCAACCCCAAGATGGTGCGAAGCATTCGCTGTAGGCTATGAAGAATAGGGGGAGGCTATTCGTAATGACACCCGTCGAGGCTCGGAAGTTAATAATGGGTGACCATTCTTGTTTTATTACAACAATTTTAGATACTCACTTTCATGTGGAGACGGAGCCACAGGATATTGAGGTAGTTCGTGAATTCCCTAATGTGTTCTTGGATGACTTGCCCGGATTACCCCTAGACCGAGAGGTTGAATTTGTGATCGACACATATCCCAATGTCAAGCCAATATCGAAGAACCCATATAGGTTGGCTCTTCCGAAATTAAAGTATTTGAAAAGGCAGCTAGAAGAGTTATTGGAAAAAGGATTCATACGCCCGAGTTTTTAATCGTGGGGCGTGCCAGTCCTATTTGTAAAGAAGAAAGATGGATCGCTCCGGAAGTGTATTGACTACCGAGAGCTGAACAAGCTAACTATAAGGAATAAGTATCCACTGCCGAGAATAGACAATTTATTTGATCAACTCTAAGGAGCTCGGATTTTCTCGAAGATAGACTTGAGATCAGGGTATTATCAGCTAAAGGTTAGAACGCAGGATATTCCGAAGACAGCTTTTCGGACTAGATATAGACACTATGAATTTTTGGTAATGTCATTTGGACTGACAAATGCCCCAGTTGTTTTTATGGACCTCATGAATCGGGTATTCCAAGAGTATCTGGATAAGTTCGTCATTATATTTATCGACGATATCTTGGTTTACTCTTGCAACAAAGAGGATCATAAGGAGCATTTGAAGATGGTTCTGGAGACCTTGAAGCAACATTGGTTGTATGCAAAGTTCTCCAAGTGCGAGTTTTGGCTGGATAAGGTCCATTTTCTTGGACATGTAATTTCTGGTAGAGGGATATCGGTGGATCTGGCTAAAATACAGTTGATCAATGAATGACCACAGCCAAGGAGCGTCAGAGAAATTCGAAGCTTTCTGGGGTTGGCGGGTTACTACAAGAAGTTTATTGAGGGATTTTCAAACATTGCAGCGCCCCTAACTCGTCTAACGCGAAAGGAAGTCAAATATTTATACACGGAGGACTGTGAGCACAGTTTCTAGATGCTGAAGCAGAAATTTACTACAGCTCC
Source organism: Begonia peltatifolia (assembly GCA_022433055.1). Taxonomy (NCBI): domain Eukaryota; kingdom Viridiplantae; phylum Streptophyta; class Magnoliopsida; order Cucurbitales; family Begoniaceae; genus Begonia; species Begonia peltatifolia. Next base: position 7,144,074 of record CM039519.1, on the reverse strand, counting down.
AGTATTGACACTTCCGGTGATGGACAAGAAATTTAATATTTATTGTGATGCTTCAGGAATTAGATTGGGTTGTGTATTGATGCAAAACGGATGGGTGATAGCATATGCTTCGAGGCAATTAAAGCCCTATGAACGAAATTATCCAACCCATGATTTGGAGTTAGCGGCGGTTGTTTTTGCGCTAAAGATCTGGAGGCACTATCTTTATGGACAGCAGTGTGAGGTATACTCGGATCACAAAAGTCTGAAGTATATCTTTACTCAAAATGAGCTGAATATGAGGTAGAGGCGGTGGTTGGAGTTTGTGAAGGACTATGACCTGGAGATCAAATACCACCCCGGCAAGGCCAATGTAGTTGCCGATGTAATGAGCTGAATTTCGACCTCAGTATTAGCGATGACCGCCGAGATGTCTAAGCAGTTTAGTGCCAAATTTTAGAGATTTACTTTGGAGTTAGCCTCAAAAGTGACAGCGCAATTGTCAGTCTTATCTCTGAAGTCGTCGATTCTAGAGGAAATTAAACAAGATGACCCAAGATGCAACAAATTAAGGACGAGCATGACATCTAACGACAGAGGCAAATTTAGCTGTTCAAATGATCGAATATTGAAGTTTCAAAATAGGTGGTACGTTCCGAACAACGGTCAACTTTGGGAAGACATTTTGTCTGAAGCCCACTCCTCAAGGTTCTCTATACATTCTGGAAGCACAAAGATGTACAGATACCTTAAGCAACATTATTGGTGTCCTGGCATGAAAAAGTCTGTAGCAAAGTATGTGGAGACATGCTTAATCTGCTAGCAAATTAAGGCTGAACATCAGAGACTAGCTGGAAAGTTGCAACCATTGTCGATTCCAGAATGGAAGTGGGACCAGGTATCCATGGATTTTGTGGTTGGATTGCCCCAGACGGCAAATGGATTCGATGCGGTGTTGGTGATTGTGGATTTTCTAACCAAATCTGCCCATTTCCTACTGGTAAAGATGACCTTCAACATGGACCAATTTGCTAACCTGTATATTCAGGAGATAGTAAGGTTGCATGGGGTTTCGATTTCAATTGTGTCGGATAGGGACCCGAGGTTCACTTTGAAATTTTGGAAGAGTCGGCACAAGGCAATGGGGACACGGTTGACTTTCCATACAACCTTTCATCCTCAAACTAATGGGTAATATGAGCAGACTATTCAGGTTTTATAGGATATGCTTCGAGCTTGTGTGTTGGAGTTCCAGGGTTCGTGGAGCAAGTATTTACCCTTGGTGGAATTATCTTACAACAATAGCTATCAGGCGACGATAAGTATGGCCCCTTACGAAGTGTTGTATGAAAGGAAGTGCAGATCGCCCCTTTATTGGGATGAAGTTGGCAAAGCAAGCTTGATTGGTCCCGAAATTGTGCAACAAAACACTGAGAAGATCAAAGTTATTCGGCAGCGGATATTGATAGCTCAAAGTCGACAAAAAAGTGACGCCGATGGAAGAATAAGGGAATTAGAATTTGAAGTAGGAGATGAAGTTTTTCTGACAATTTCACCATTTAAAGGTGTAATGGGATTCAGGAGGAAGCGTAAGTTGAGCCCAAGATGCATTGGATCATTCCCGATCACGAAAAAATTTGGAAGAGCTGCATACTAATTAGAACTGCTAGCTTCCATGGAATGAGTTCATAATGTCTTTCCCATGTCGATACTAAGGAAGTGTCTCAGAGATCCATCACACGTTGTGGTCCAGCAGAAGATTGAAGTACAACCAAACCTTAGCGTACGAGGAGAGGCTAGTGGAGATTTTAAATTATATGGTGAAGACACTACTCAACAAAGATATTCAACTGGTAAAAGTGATGTCGCGTAACCACGATGTGGAGGAGGCGACGTGGGAAAGACAACATGACATGATGGAACATTGTCCAGAACTGTTTAGGTAGCAAATTTTGGTGACAAAATTTTTGTAAGGAGGGAGGGATGTGATACCTAGAATTTTTGATTAAACTAGTTTCGAATTTTGTAATTTGTAATCGGTGGAGTTTTGGTCCGAATTAATAACGGAAAATTTTTGCCCTTGAGTAAAAGATTATTTTGAGGCTGATGGTGCAGAGAAAAATTTAAGAATCCAACTGGAACCAGACGGAATCACAGATTTGTGAAACAGTTAAAGGCGGAGGCAGTTTGGTAATTAGGAAAAATATAAAAAAAAAAAAAAAGAAAACTAAAACACGTTGCGGTGTTATTCTTCAGTGCAGTCCCCTTCAGCTTCTCCTCCTTCTCTATAGCGTCTCCTCTCCCACGTGAAGCCCTCAACGATCCTTCTCTGTTTTGCCACGAATCTTCAAATCTACGGTATGTTTTACCTAGTTTTTAGTATATAGTTAGTATGTTGGTTGTTTTAGCGATAAAAATGGAGTTAACTAGGATATAGAGCGAATTAGTGAAAACCTAGGAGGGTAATGCGAGAAATTGAGCGTAGAGTTGAATTGCATCCGCGTATTGGTGCTTATGATAGAAATAGGAGTAGATTACGAGAATTGGTGAGGAAGATTGGATGGTTTATTGGCTGTGTATGTGAATTTTTTGAATGGTATCCGTTCGGCCACGTTCGGTTAAGTTGTGGACATCTGAATGGGAAAGGGATGGGACCATAGGAAGCTAGACGTCCTTAGGAACCCGTAGTATTTTGTATCGTCCGATTCGGACGAGTATTGAACAAGTTGTGAATTCCCGAAGTTGGACAAATATTTGTACAAGATTTCGGGTTTAGCGGAGAGTTTTGATTTTGATGTGGATTAGGACTTTCAAGTTAAGGAATTATGAATTTGATGAGTTAGAATTTGACGGATGTATAATTTTATAGGTATTCCAGTTAGAACGCCAAGTTACGAAGCACGAAAAGATTTCGAGAACGCCATGTAAGTGTTGGAACGTGTGTGAATTGCCTTCGGGCCTACACCTTGGAATGGTAGGATTGCTTGTTTGCTTGCTTGTTTGTTTTGCTGTTTGAGTCGTGCATTCGTGATTGTCATGCATCATGGTTTTGAATTACGAAATACGAGTTTTGAGCATGTTTGAAATTGTGCATATGAAACGTAATTAGATAAGAAAAGATTTGCAACGCATAGGTGAACGCCTTATCGTTAACATGCTAGTGAGAAAGCACGATGGGGTCCCATGGATGAAAGTACTTAATGTGACACGGTTTGCGAACGCCTCGTCATTAACGTGATAGTGAGAAAGCACTAGAGGGTTCCATAATCGATGTTAGGAGTAGGTTACGTAGGGCCGTCCCTTGTGCGAATATTATGTGTGCCTCTAACCTCGCTCCGTGGGTTATGGATTGGCTGTCCTAAATGTGGAAGGGATGGGTGCCGGTCTGACTTACACGTGAAAGTGGAAGATGAAAATAATGAAACAAAAAGAAAACGAGATTGAGTGTAGAAACTGCATGTGTTAAGGGTTGAGTTATGCGTTGGTTTTTGAGTTCATATTCTATACTTGCTAAGCATTAGGCTTACGTTTTGTGTTCCTTGCTATAGGTGACGACGAGCTTTCGGGTGAGTTGCTAGGTGATGGGCAAGTCTAGATCGAAGTTGGCGGGAGACGTCGTGTGCCGATGTAAGAAAATGTTGGGGCGACACGACCATGCCGGGTAAAGGGTGTGATTCTTGTAAGTGTTTTGAGTCGAACAACGTTATATAGATTTTGAGAATTTTAAGGGGTGTAGTAAGAGTATTGTGGATAAATGTAAGTAGAATGTTGTTGTTTTGAAATTTATTTGGAGAAGTTATGTTTTCAATCCATTGGTTTTACTTCGTGAATTTGATTGAGGAGATATTACCGTGAGTATTTAAATGAACTGGTGTTGAGTTTTACTGATACTGGTGTGAGGTGTCGACCAAAATCGAGGGGTGTCGACCGGTCAATGTAAATGTAAGGTAAGTGTCGATCGCGAGGCTCAACCTGTGACAGGAAGAGCCGAAGCAGGTGTCGACCCCTGGTTACAGGTGTTGACCGGTGCATGTAAAAACGGTAGCAGTGTCGATCGCAGGGGACGACCTGCGCGGGCATAGAGGATTAAGGTTTCGAGCTATGGAAACGGGTGTTGACCTCTTTCTGTGGTGAGCATAGAAGTGTCGACCGGTGTTTACAGTGTCGACCAATGAAAAGACCCGAGAGTAGCAAAGTGTTGACCAGATTTTTCGGTGTTGACCGATGAGAAATCCGAGACGACTTAAGTGACGACCGCTGCTTATAGGTGTCGACCGCCAGTCCCTGTTTCATGTTTAACAAAATAAGATTTTATCAAAAGGGAATTTAATCGAATTTCCGCTGCAGAGCTGTCAAAAATATTTTCCAAAATTGTCGTTTTAGGTCAAGGAATAAAAATTTAAAATTTTACGATACGAGTGTAAGGAGTTGGTATCAGAATAGTAGCGAATCGGAAATAGGTAGGTTTTCAGAGCGTTACATAATCTCCTCCCAACATCAATCATAGAACTCTCTAGTGCTTTCTCACTAGCACGTTAACGACGAGGCATTCATAAACCGTGTCATCTTACGTACTTTCATCCATGGGAACCCCCCAGTGCTTTCTCACTAGCACGTTAACGACGAGGCGTTGCCCATGCATTACATCTTTTCTTATCTTATTACATTTCATATGCACAATTCAAATCATGCTCAAAACTCGTTCTTTCGTAGTTCAAAACCATGATGCATGACAACACATATGCATAACCAACTGACCAAACAACAAAAACAGCAATCAAAACAAACAAACAATCCTACCATTCCATGCTGTAGGCCCGAAGGCAAATCACAAACAGTCTATCACTTACCTGGCGTCCTTGAAATTACCGTACTTCGTAACTTCATACGCTAAGTGGGAATACTTATAAAATCACACATCCATCAATTCTAACTCATTCAATTCATAAATTCCTAGCTTGAAAGTCATAACTCGTACCAAAATCAAAACTCTCCACTAAACCCGAAATCCCACTCAATTTCCAACCAACTTCAGAAATTCACAACTTCTCTAATACTCGTCCGAATTGCATGTTCCAAAGTGCTACAGGTTCCTTAGGGCGTCTAGTTTCCTATGGTATCATCCATTTCCTAATTCAAGGCCTACAGCTTGGCCGAACATGGCCGAGCGAAAACCGCTCCACAATGTGAACATTCGGCTATCCAACCACTCAATCATTCTTATAAAATTTCGTAATCTACTCCCACTTCTAGCTTAAGCATCAACATGCGAATAAAAATCGACTCTACATTCAATTTTCCGTATCTCCCTCCTAGGTTTTCACCAAATCACCCGATACCCTCACTAACTTCGTTTTTGTCGGTAAAAACAACTAACACACTAACTATCTACTCAGAAATAACTAAAACTTACCGTAATTTGAAGAAACAGAGAAGAAATCGACTGAATGTCGCAGGAAGAGGGTTGCCGAACTTCGGGTAGGAGAGGAGAAGAACAGGGGGGCGGGGGTTTTCTTGTAAGGAGAACACCGATGGTGTTCTTCTTCTTCTTTTATTTATTTAGTTATTTTATTATTATTTTTAATAATAATAATACCTAATTACTAAACTACCCTCAACTTTTAACCGTTCAACAAATCTGTTATACAGTCCAACTCCGGTTGGATTCTTAAATTTTTCTCTCCTCCATTAGCCGTACAATAATCTTTTACTTAAGGACAAAAATTCTCCGTTATCAATTCTCACCAAAACTTCACCAATTAAAATTAAATTCAAAATTAATTCAAACAGAAAATTCTAGGTGTTACACTGATGACATTTTCTACTAAGCAGTCAACACTTGTGGTCATAAGTCAACACCTTAGTTCTCTCCGGATGTCTTGAAACATAAATTTACACTAACTGGTCGACACTTGCTCAGAAAAGTCAACACCTTAAAATAGAATGTCGTTCCTACCAGACTTTACTATCTTTTCTTTTCTCTAATTCACCCAAAATAACACTTAACACCTTATAAAACTCCCACAAATCTCTCTCAACCTTTCCTTACCTGTAAACATGTACATGCGCCTATGCCATTACCTAATGATATCCTCATCAATACCTTTCCAACCAACTTAGACACGTGACAGAAATTTAAAACGAAACACATGGGGAACTCTAAACTTAAGTTTCTCCATTCGTATAACACCAAAACCCAATTTTCTAGTAGCTTTTGAAACACATAAAATTTCCTATCTATACATCATATTCGGAGATTTTAAAACCTCACAAAAACCTTTAGAACATCACCCACGGGTCAAAATGGTCGCATGACTGCTGTGAACACACCCCACGAGCTCGTTCCTCCAACTGCACCTACTCATCAATCTGAGGCTCGAAATCCTCACCTGTTAGATCTTCACTTACATCATCAAAGTTTAAACTAATGAGGCTAAAGCTTAGTAAGAATATATAGTATGACATGAATGAGCATGCATTGATATTTCATAAAACATGTACTTTCTTTTCTTTACTTTTCACTTGACATGGGTTAAAGGGACTTAATGGGGGAAGTAGACCCTTAATAAAACGTGGACCACAAAGTGGACAATATATATAATTTGGACCATTGAGCAGACGATACATAATACATAACATGTAATGCTCAATGGACAATACATAGGTCGTACTTACCCCGTCACGCCACTTAACAATTTACGTACTTTACATAATCTTGTCTTTCTTACTTAAAACATGCACATAAAACGTTTTTCATGATTTTGTAAAAACATGTTGCATGGACATGCATAACATATAACATAACATTAAAAGCATACTTAAACGGATCCTCAACATAAAGCAATAAAACTAAACCTGTCTACCCGTGCATGTGCCCCAATAACATCTACCAACCTAGTACCATTGTGATGTAGGCCTTAAGGGCCAAACACATGCGATAGACTGACCTGGATTCCTTAGCAACTTAAGGTCACTTGCCCGTTTCTTCAATCCGAAACCTATAATACATGACTTTAAAGATCAATATTTAGCCTTAACATTCAAAAACTACAAAGCGTATTCATAACTCCAACAATAATAAGATCCTAAACAACTAATCCAACCCAGCAAGTCCAATCTATAACCACCAACTTATATTTTGATTTTAAATCAAACTAACAATCCTTTTTAATAATTCTATTCACTTACCCAAAATGACTAAATAGATTCCGTGGCTTAAATTGAACATCCAAAATATCGAAGAGTTAAATCCAACTAGTTTAGAATCACAACAATCCAACAACTTAACACATTTCACAAATCTCATATTTCACCTTACAATTTGACTTAACGTCAATTATCTATAACTGATTGTATACTCAACCAATTGCTATGGAATCCTTAAAGAGTCTTCTTTAACATGGTAAAGTCCACTTATCAACAACCAAACACAATACTTGATAGAAAATCAGAAACCATAGCTGCCTTGTAAATCCAAATCAAAATTTCTACTTTAACTTTCAGAATCCACAACTTTCTCTACAATTATCGAAACAACTTAATTCCAAAGGCAATAGTTTCCTTAGAGTGTTTAATTTAAATCCAATTTAACCAAAAAGAAGAAGAACATGCAATAATTTCGTGCAAGCCTTTAGGGTTTATCAAACCCTCATGAAAACACGTCAAAATACCCCCTTTTAAGCCATAAACCCTAAACCCACTTTAAGATAAACCAACTCTTACCTTTGAAGGTTCAAGACCACCTAAGGAGAAGGGCTTCCTGTTGCACCTACTTGGAAGAGAGAAAGAAAAGAAAGGAAGAGGTGGCTGCCAAATGAAGTAAGAGAAGAGAATAATGAAGGAGGAAGAAGGATTCCACCGTGAAGAGGAGAGAGGGGGAGGGGTAGGTGGGAGATTTGGGGTGTTTGGTTTTGACGTTAAGGGTGGGTTTTGCAAATAAATCCTCCACTTCCGCTTAATTCAATTTGCCACCACTTTTACCGTGCGCTTTAAATTTTGTGATTAAGTTATCCTGTTTTCCCGGCTTTTCAAGATTTTTGGCTTCTCCGCTCATTTTCCTTTTTATTTAGAAATCTCTAGAAATTTTCAGGGATTTTTATGCGCCTAAGTAAAATGCCTGGAAAAATCTCGGGTGTTACACCTAAACCCATGAAGACACCAAGAGACGACCGATCCATTTGAAAAAAAGAGAAGTGTGCAAACCATTCACTTAGTAAAAGACCAAGCATCAAGGCTTAATGGATCACAAGGGAAGATCAGCACACACTAAGGTAGAGGGGCGTGCGTGTTTAAGGATCTTACTTAATCGTGCATGCCAATTGAAGCCCAGTCCATCACATCCTTGAAACAACATTTGAAGACCGACCCATCCTTAAAAGAGAGAGAGCCTAACTTGAAGTTGAATCTGAATATGCAAGCTCATCCTCTCCCTACAAGGTTCAAAATAACTTACCAAGCAAAAAAGCTATCTTCATGGTCGAAGATGGAGGAGCACGCAAATGCTTTTGGTCAACCAAGCAAATTCTCTCCTTTTTTCGTGAACCAAAACCCTCACCACCTTAGGGACATATTTAAGCTTTTTTTAGAACATTGCATTCAGTTTTTGATTATGCAATAAATAAGTAGAGCCTTTCTCTCAAGTTAAGGAGCCTTGGCTTAAGGCAAGTCCTCAGTTAGACATCAATCGAGCAAAGTTGTGTCTCCAAATTGTTCTCCAAGCCAGTGGTTGCTTGAAGACTGTTATCATCACATTCTCTACTTCTTTAATAAGATCTTAGAAAAGAGAGAAAAGGTGATCAAACCAGATCTTGTGCCCTTGTAATCTTCTTCGGAAGATTTCATTCCCTGAAAGGTTCTCCAGTTTGCCTTTTGGACCTGTTATGAGGCTATTTGCATATTTTTCTGTATTTTGGTTTATTTTCATGTGTAATTTGCAGGGCTTATACATCACTTCATTGGTAAGATTTCCTCTAAATTTCATTGTATTTGGACACTAATTGATATATCTTTTGTTTGCTCTAGTCAGTGGTATTCTCGGATTTACCCAAAAAACCACAGCATGACCTTTTCTCTTGCATAACACTTGTTTTGCAAGTTCAAAGGTTATCAATTTGGGAACCTGATTTGGCAAAAGTTGTTTCTTACCCGATTTGGCCAAGCATACTTTTTGGTACTTGTCTTTTGGATCCAAAGCTCTTCTAGGGTTTTGGTAACCCCAATGGCAGCTTAAGGGACAGTATTTATACATTGTAAGAGCCATTGCTGAATCAAAATCATAGCTGAAGTTTTATTCAAGTGTGGAGTTCAATCTCCCCAAATTGCCAACCCTCCCCTTGGTGTGTAATATCTGAACGGTTGTGAGCTACTATTGAGTCCACTTTTTGTGAGTACAAGTGAATTATCTCTTAGACTATTTCCTGCATCTTCCTCTTGCCTTAGAGGTAGATATCTTTAGTAAAGGCATAACAAACTCTCATCCAAGATCATTGGAAGGTTCTCCTCAATGAAATTGAAAAGGCCAAGAAAGTGTAACCTTAACATTTTCTTGACCAACGTGCAACTCTTCGTCTTTATCTTTTCATCCTAATCGATTCATACTCTCATTTTTTAAAACAATCACCCTCACAACTCCAGATTTACCTTGCCACAAGAATCACATCTGTTGTTTCCACACGAGAGAGTTATGCCTCTCCAAAGTTGATACATTGTTCTCTGCCACAGCAAAAATCCAAGCTTCAGCGACCTCTTGTGTTTTATACATAACTATGCACCCTTATCGAATTATATTGTGTTATTTTGAGGGTACATTCCTAACAATCAAGGCTAGAAGCTATTAAACTTTTAGCAGCAAAAGCCATGTTCTACTTGAGTTATTGATCTTACAACTTGATGTTCCTTTCTTGGAAAACAGTACAAAGTTAGTCTTTTTATGTCAAATGGTGAATTAGAGAGAGCAGTATTGAAGGGATGACCCCTCGTTTTACTAATGTTCAGAGAAAGAGTCATGGTGTTCGGATATATCCCTACCCCAGTCATAAACCTACTCAAACAATCCCAGCACGTACTTCCCGAAGAGATACCACAGGGACTACCACCTTTATGTGGTATAGAAGATTACACCGACTTGTAGCTGGGGGAAATATTACCAAATGACACAATACATGGTGGGTATGGAAATGCAAACCAACATAATGGTGTTCGACGCTCTCGGGTTTAACAGAAAACACCATAAATAGTATATTTATAGTGTCAAAATAGAGATTAATGGAGTGAAAATGGATGGAGCTATCTGGCATATAGGTAAGAGGAAAAACTTCTTAACCTACCTCAGATTATGCCGAAGAGATGATGGAGATGAAAGGAGACCCACTGCTAGTTCATAAGGTAATTACAACACCTTCAGATGAAGCCACCTCCGTGAAGAAGCTCTAGCAAGTGATTAGGTTTACCACTTTCTTGCTATGGTTCCAACCCGAAGAGGAAGGAGATGAGAGGTGTCGAAGAGAGTCGACAAGCAACCAGAAGCTTGAAGACAATGAAGAACGCTTGGATGTTACGCATGGAGCACAAAGATGTGAGACAACTCACGGACCTTCGATTTTGAGAAAATAAATTCAACCATTTTATAAATTTGCCAAAAATCCTTTTACAATGGTTTAGAACAAAGCTTAAATAGAAGAGAAGCCATCGGATGCTAAAAAATCAGAAAAAGAACAGTTGGAGAAAATAGTGTCATTGGGCAATTAGAAGTACGGAGATATGTGTGTGCTTGCGTATCACTGCCCAACAACATGAGCCATCCTTGCTTCCCTTTGCGCGCACCTTGGTGCTCGATCAAGTGCATCGTATGTGCCAACCAGCACGGCCAGGTGCTCAGCCAGGCTTCTTCCTAGCGCGCACCAGTTGTCTCGACTGGGTTTCCTTCTGTGTGCATTATTATTGCTCGATAGGCCTTCTCGTGTGTACGGTGTTGCGTGGAAGCTCCTCCTCCTTTCTGCACATGCCATGAATGTCACGGTGCTCTCCTACGTGTGCCCTTCTTGCTGGTAAGTCGTGGCTCTCTCTCCGGCGCGCGACTTTAGCAATTCGTGCCAAACTGCTCTTCCCCGCGCGCATGGAACTACTTGGTGGCTCCTTTCCGTGCGCGCCCACCCTTGGTAACATCTTCCTGCGTGCGTGCTAAATCCGAACAAGCTGTGCACACCACTCTTTCAAGCTGTGCGCGCCCTTACTGCTACTAGTCTCTTCCCGTGCGTGAACTCTTTGGTCACCCAGTCAACCTAAGGATTATCCAAGCAAGACAAACCAAAATAGTACAAGGAAATTATCCACTACAAACTAAAATTAATAAGGCTAATGTTTACCGTAAGTTTAAAGGACATTAAATGTAACACCCCGAGAAAATCCCACGTTCCCGGTGCGCTACAGTGCAACTACACACTACACACCCTAACACTTGACATAACTCACTCAATTTAATACCCCTTTCGTTTTCCAAATCATTTTTAAAAGAACAATTGTGAGTATGAAAAATTTTCGACTCGATTCGAAAACAACTCGCGTCCCGAAGAGGGAACACGAAATCGTCAACATAAAAAAAAACTACGCAGTGGAAAGGAAAACCAATTAAGATAGTTTAAGATAAAACAGTAAGACTCCAAATCCTAGGAAAGAATCCAACGCACCCCTCGAACCACACAATCCGGTGCCGCGCACGCACGCCACCACTTTGACACCCTGTGCGCACCCTCGCAGGGCCGCAAGTGCATATTCAATGTCACTAGGTCTCGCGCACGCTCACAGCACCGCGTGCCCCACGTACCCTGCCGCTGTACCGCACGTCCGCGTGCTCGCTTTCACCCGGCGCCGCATGACCCGTGAGTACCAGAAGGGCCGCGTGCCCCGCACACCTACGATCACGCCGCAATCCCACGCTCATCTACACTTCTCTAGCATTCACTGTACACATCTCAGCCTATTCCATATCATTTCGACTTCCAACCCCTCTCCCGAAATTTCGGCAGATAACGCCTAAAAACTGGCTATCCCCAAAATTTAAACCCTACTCACAGTTCACTAAACACCAACAATATATATATCCATCAACCATCCAGAGGGTTTCCATAACACAATCAGAGTTTAAAGACAACGAAATTCATGAACTACAAATGAATTAAATTCACAGTATAGAGCAATTCCAAGCTCCTACATTAAAAATATATGCGTACGTCGCCAAAATCACATGCACCCAATATACATCTATACACTGATGCATATACAACTCATCTCATCCACTGTACATCAACACGGCAAAAGAGAAAATACCTGCCAACAAAACCAAGCCCCACCTACCATCCCCACGGGTCGGGTCACCCTAACAAAATCCACCGTCTGGTGCTCAGTCGCACGCCACCAACCATCCTACACCTCAGGACTAGGCTCTTGAGGCTCACCAGCAATATCGTCAGCACCTACACCACAGAACACACAATATAAGCCTAACGCTCAATAAGTAATGTGATATGAAAGTAAAAAGCCGTCAATGCAATGCTATCACATGCAGTCTCTACACTCACACTCATGTTGTCACATCTGTGACGCGTAGTGTAACCACACCAGGGTAAGGAGGGACCTAACGCCACCCTACACCCTAACACGTCGCCACCGTCCCGGACTCCACAACAACGAGGGCCACAAGTTACACACACGCATCACCACACGGCAACCACATAAGGGTAATGGTGTACCTCGCGCCACATTACACCCTGACACGTCACCCCCGTCCCAGCCACCCCAGCATAGGGCTACAGTTGCCACACACACACGTTTTGTGACAGCCCAGCCGGCCCACTCCTAGAGCGGAATCCGCGACTGGTGTTGCACCGGCCCACACACTAGTAGGATCCGCGGTACCACTGCCCATCACCCTCACCGTCAACACATTCACGCCGCATGACGGCCCAGTCGGCCCACTCCTCGAGCAGAATCCGCGACTGGTGAAGCACCGGCCCGCACACTAGCGGGATCCGCAGTACCACCGCCACACGACTCACCACATACTCAAAACATGCTCAAAACCATTTCCGTTTACGTTTTTAAGATATGATGCATGACAAACAATATGCACGCACACTACAATTAATCACAAAAACCCTAAAGTTCTACAGTGTAGGCCCACTTTGGGCAAAACGCATGCATGCAGTACTTACCTGGCGTCCTAAGCTCGCTCGACGCACAGCTTCGCCAAAAGAAAGCCTCAACCTAAAACACAACCAATCTCTCATTAGTATTTATCTCAAAATTCACCAAATAGCTAAAAATAACCTTCCTTAACTACACTTATGAAATTTCAACTGAAACGGGTCATCGGTTTGGTCAGGTCGAAAACCAGCCTAAAGTTTGGACGCGCATAACTTTTGCGTCCGTCAGCAGAATCGAACGATTCAAGTGGCTAAACGTCTCCTTGGAAATCTAGTTTAACATACTAAGATGGATTTTAAATGGTAAGCCACAGACAGGCGAAAAATGCTAAAACCCGAATCTGCCATTTTTATCCAATTTCATATTTTCACTTCTCTTCAACGAAAACTCATTCGCAACTAGTTTTACGCATAAAAAATGGCTATGCTACCCTCACACGTCGAATTTCTATGAAAAACGCTCGCTAACTTGACTTGGACCAAAATCTGACATAAACTTCTGACACGCATAACTTTCGCGTCGGATATCGAAATCGAACGATTCCAGTGGCTATACGTCCATCTAACAACCTAATTTATCCCACAAAAATAGAATCTAAAACGATCAACTGAATGTAGGCTGAAACTACCAAAAACAGAAGCTGCCCCAAAATAAAAAAACGTCTGATTCTTAATTGCAATTCGAATTTCACAACTCCTATACACAACTAGTCACATTCCACTTATACATTCCAGCCAAGCTTGCCAAAATTGAAAGGAGGCTGAGCACCAAGCTCGCCCAAAACAGAGAAACCGACAGGGCTCACCTTTGGTTTCCCCCTTCAATTGCCGGCACTCCCCCCCTCAACATTTCGGCCAAATTCAACGAAAATGGAGAGAGGCCGAATCTTACTCTCGGCTAAACCAGACAGGACAGCAGAGGGAAGGAGAGAGAGTCTTACCGAGCAATGTTCATTCTGCACACAACGGGAGAAGAAGGACTCCAGTAAGGCGCCCAAATCGTCAGTGGCAGAATTGGTTGGAAACTCGCCCTTCGCGGTCGTCAGCCGAGACACTCGGCTCTCACTTTGGGAACTTAAGCTGCTGAAACCGAACGACTTCGATTCGTCGGAATAGCAGCATTTGCTCGCAACCCACACCTCACACTCGCGCTCGTCGGCCGTTGATCGCAGCTCTGACTTCAGCACACGATCGCCTCAGCTCCCCAGTCGTCTTCTCTCAGCACTCGGGTGCGCTGCGGTAATAGCCGAATGGCTTCTTCCAGAAGCCATTCGGGTGTTTTCATTTTTTTTTTTATTTTAAACAAATAACAATTTACCTAAACACCCTCACATGTTTTTATCGTCCGTAATTTCGTTGAATTCTCGACCTCCCGACTTTAAATTCCAAAAACCATCGCAAAAGTAGGCTCCGAGTCTTATAATTTAAATTTTCCCGTTGAAATATTTCTCAAAACTCCGACCGAGATTAAATTAAAAATTTCACAAATTAAAATTAAAAATCCAAAATTTCCAGGTTATTACATTAAATATTCGATTACATGAATTTGTTTTCGGGAAAACAAATTCTCTCTTGAGTATCCATCCACTCCAAGCATTCTAAAAAGGCCTCCACCTATAAGGTTAACAAACTTATTAGTTAAAAAGGTTGGTTGGTGGACGTACCTTGGTTGGTGACCCAGTCACCGGTCTCTGAGGCATATCACCGAACTGTCCTGCCTATAGGTTAAACCCTGAGAAGATTAAAGAACTTCATAATCAAATGAATGAGCTATAGAAAATGGCTATATTAAAGAATCCATGAGCCTTTGTGCAGTGCCTACCTTACTAGTCTCTTAGAAGAACGACTCAATGAGAATATGCGTAGACAGCAGAGCCATTAACCAAATCACTATTAGGTACATGTTTCCGATTCTTCATCTCGAAGATATATTGAACAAACTCAGCAGGGCAACCATATTCTCAAAGGTGGATCTAAAAGTTGGATACCACCAGATTAGAATGAAGGAAGGTGACGAATGGAAGATAACCTTCAAAACAAAGTATGAGTTTTTTTGATAGATGGTTATGCCTTTTGGACTATCGAATGCTCGTAGCACTTTCATGCACTTAATGCACTATGTTTTGAAGGAGTTTTTAGAAAAAATTATTTGTCTACAGCTTAGACTTGCTGTCACACCTAGACCATCTAAATACTCTATTCCAAACCTTCAGGAACGCAAAAATATTCGGTAACCTTAAGAAGTATTCCTTCGCACAAGAAAATGGTGTATCTTTTAGGATTTATTATCACTAAAAATGGAATGGAAGCAGATGAAGCTAAAATCTAAGCAATCAAAGATTAACCCATCCCCACAAGAAGAACAAAGGTGCGAAGCTTCCATGGATTAGCCTCATTTTACAGGAGGTTCATTATTAACTTCAGTGTTATCATGGGATCAATCACAGACTGCACTAAGAAGATGATATGCTATGAGATCTAGTGGCCTAACCTCATACCAAGGTAAGTGCACCTATGAACATTCAGAAGGTCTTTTTATAGCTTTGGGTAGGAATAATGAATAGGGAATTTAACTTCCTGACAACAAAGCTTGTAACCAAGCATCTTATATAATTTTAGGTTTAGCAAACATTAGCTTACTTTTCATTATACTGTGGCAAACTTTTAGCCATTATTTTGTTTTACGCTTGTGCATAGCTAACCTTATAGGCAAGCACCGTGGATTCAAATGGGCACACACACAAGGGTGACGTGATGGGAAGATGGCTTGCCGAAGTGATCATTGTTTGGCGCTCGCAAGGGAATTGATCAAAGATAAGCGCAAGCAGGAGAAAGCCACAATTGAGTTGCATCGAAGATTGGCGCATGGCTGGTGAGTGGTGCACATGAGAAGAGAAGAGAATAGTAGCAGCAAGGGTGCGCACGACAAAAGATAACGAGGGCAACAGGCGCGCAGAAGTAAGAAGCCATGACCGATCAGCACGTGCATGGGAAGAGGACCAAGCCAAAGCAGCGAGAGCACGTGAGGAAGGATTTTGGCTAAGCACTTGGCCGCGCATCAGAGGGGCGCACCAGCGTGCACGAGAGGACGGAAGTTGGCCTATTACATGACCGTGAATCAGGAGCTCAACGAGGGCGAGATGTCATGCACATCATTGAGCTGAGTTGCAGCGCGCGCGTGGCTATTTGACGTACAGCAACGATTAGTTTTTTGCTTCAATGGCTATTTTTCTACTCTTCAGCTTTTCTCTTTTCTATTTTCTCCTAAAGCCACTCATGGCTATTTATATGTTTTCAAAACTAATTGTAAAGGATTTTGGAAAATTATATATTGAAGTTTATCTTCTTCAGAACTTGGAGTTTTCTGTTTGTTTTCTTGGTGCGTAACATCTGAGAGCCTTCGTGTGTAGTATCTGAATGTTCCTTCTCATTGTCTTCAAGCTCTTGGTTGCTTGTCGACTCTCATTAACAACTCTCCTCCTTCCTTTTGAGGTTGGAATCATTGGTAGGAAGGTGGTAACCTAGTCACTTGCTAGAGTCCTTAATTCTTGGAGGTGGTTTCATCCAAAGGTGCTCTAATCGCCCGACAGACAAGTAGTGGCATTCTTCCATTTCTGTCATCTCTTCGGCGTCGTCTGAAGTAGATTGATAGGTTTGTCAACTTACCCACTTCTCAGAGAATGTCATTGCATTTTCCACACCATACTCTGCATTTTTGTTACATTTGTTGTCTATTTTGTGGTGTTTTTGGTTAAAACGCGAGAGCAAAGAACATGCTATTTAATTTCCATCTTCCACATGCATTTTATGGTATGTTTTTCTATCATCTGGTATCAGAGCCAATGTAACGACCCATAATTCAGTCGTTTTAAAAAAAAAACTTAACTTTATTTTGGAAATCTTTAAACTTTGTAAAAATATTTAGAAAATATTGTACATCTTTAAATGGACCCAAAACGTATAAACTTTATGAAATTTTTTTGTAAAATTTCCTTAAAACCATTAGGGTCATAACTCTATGTGATAGTTCTCCCCTTCACCTGTGAATTTTCTTTCCCAAAATCAAACCTGTAATTTTCCAAACACTTAACCATTTATCTTCAAACCTTTTTACCATCCATCAAATTGACAATTTAACCATAAAACCATCCTTTAAAACTTACCTAATAATATCGTTTTAAAACAACTTATAAAAATAAATGCAACATTTTTATCATGACTAGCGAAAGGCTTAAAGAAAATAAGCCTACCTTTTAAAACGTAATTAAATCCAAACTAGATTTAAATAAATTATTTTTACTAATAAATCTTTTAAACAAAACAATTAAGACTAAACAAATTGTTTAAAACTATATATACATATTTTGTACCAAAATACGGGAGTAGCCCACAGGTCAAAATCGCTTCACAGCCACAAGCTCGCCCCATGGACATCCTCCATCAACTGCCTCTTTAACCTAATCGAGGCTTGAAGTCCTCACTTGTGAACTCTTCACCTACACTACAAAAATCAATTAATGAGCATAAAGCTCAGCAAGTGATGTAAGTAAAAATGTATGCTCATGGATATGCATATAGTTCATAAATCATGTCGTCTTTTGCTTTTCAATCTTTTCTTTCATAACGTTGAGTTATTGGGGTCATAACTCAAGAGGGAGAAAGCATAACTATTTGTCCACCTAGTGGGACTGCCAATTTGCTCTAGGACGAAATAGAATGACACATCTAGTGGTCCACCTAGCAAGACGGCCAAACTTAATCCCTTTATCCACGAATAACTATTTACGTATTTGGCTCCTTGCTTTATTCTTTTAATCTTTCTTATATGAAAACATATACATAAAATCATTTTCTATGCTTTTCATAAAACATGATGCATGAATCATGGTGAATTCATATCCATAATAAACTAAACAAATCCATCAATCAAAAATTTAAACAATTCTATCAATCATTACTATAATCTAACATCAACAACTAATTCTATAACCTAATCCACCCAATCACATAACCATAAACCACATATCCTAACAATCTATATACATCATCAATTTATACCATTATAGCCATCAATTTTCTAGCACTCTATGGTGTAGGTCAATCGGCCAAATACAGACAACATACAATTACCTTAGATCCTTAGGACAAGTTTAGGCAAATGGATCACTTTTCTTTTTGAATTGGAAACTTAAAATACATTCATTAAACCATTAATATCACATTCATTATGACAACCAAATTGGATCTAACCACCAATTCAAAGGCTTCATAACCTAATACACATGTATATATCAAAATCCAACTTGATTAACCACAACATAAAGCATTTAAACACAATGTAAACCAATTGTTTATCAATTGATTTCAAACCCGAAATTGACCTATAATTGTTTAATCTTAAAAATTCCATAACTTATGCTATATTTATCAAAATCCAATAATTTTGTAACGGCTCAACCCCTGCTGGTGGGTTGGAGTGCTTGTTGTTGCCCGGCTGCACATCACTCATGATCTTTTCCCCCTGTGGAAGGAATTCTTGTCCTCCCTAGCTCTTGAACCTAAGACCTGCCAGGTTGAAGTACCTGGTTCATGCAGAGGTGGTACCTATGATATGAAACCGCCTAACTCCGCCTCAAAAGCTAGCTACAGAGGGGAGGTTTGTGAACCCATATATATACCACCAATACCACCTCACTTAGCCGATGTGAGATTTACATCATTCTCACTACCTTAAGACTCGACTACCTCAATCGACGTTCTGACGATCCCATAGAATGGAGATGGCTCTGATACCATATAATTTGAACCCGCCTAACTCCACCTCAAAAGCTAGCTCAAGGGAGGAGGTTTAAGAACCCATATATATACCAGCTAAGAGCACCCCACCTACCGATGTGGGATTAACATCATTCTCACTCCCCTAAGACCCGACTGCCTCAGTCGGCATTTTGACGAACCCATGAACCAAGTACTTTAGTCTAGCAAGTCCTGGGTTTGAGAGCTTGGGAGGGCAAGAATTCTTTTGCCAGGGGGAAAAGATCATGAGTAACGTGTAGCCGAGCAACAACAGGCTCTCCAACCCATTAGTAAGGGTTGGGCCATTACAGAAAAGTAGCTCAAGTGGTACTAGCTCTCCATGAACCAAGTACTTTAGCCTGACAGGTCCTGGGTTTGAGAGTTGGGGAGGACAAGAATTCTTACGCCAGGTGGAAAAGGTTATGAGTAACGTGCAGTTGGGCATTAGCAAGCCCTCCAACCTAGCAGCAGGGGTTGGCTCATTACAAATTCCAAGGTCTATGGATCATTTTAAGAGTATTTAAAAATGCTCAATTCAATTATCAAAAACAAATCAACTTATTGAACCACAATTGACAGAATTCGAAATGCCCTAAAATCTTCCAATTTTGAACATTCATGCTCATAATGATGTCTTTCCTCCATTTCATCTTACAAACAGCCATTATAATCCAATGAAGTCAAAAAGTAGAGAAGAGAAACTCAAATTTGCACAGCCATCTTCAAAGCTCAATTAAACTCAATAAAACTTAAACTCTTTCAACATATAACTAGCATATTGTATAAACTTAACCTAAAATTAAGCATACCTTGAATTTTTTGTAAGAAGGAAGAAGCTTTTCATGGGAGGGAGTCTTCAGCAATGGAAAGAGAAATTTCGTGGGGGAGAAGCTTCAAAAAAAGGTTGTCTTCCTTCAATTAATTATTATTTTTAATTAAAAAGAAAAATTGCCTTTAAAGTGATGAGTTGTCTTTGTTTAATTGAAAGACAACTTTCTTAGCTTGCTTTTTAATCTACCTCATTACATCCTAACCATAAGTTAAGTTAACTCTAACAAAATGGTTAACCTCATCTAGTTTCATCCATTTTGTTTGTCTTCCAGGCTAAACACCTTACTTTTCCCCAAATTTTGACTTCTTATTTTAATAAATCTAATTTGTAAAATAATTAAATTTCCACAAATCATTACTAGTAATCCTTTATAATTTGCATGCCTATAATAAATTGTACGATAAATTTTTTGGGTGTTACATTCCACATTCCATAAATAAAATTGTCTTCAAAATTTGCTCACCGAAAAGTTCTAAATATCAGTTCATGTGACATCCCACTGAGGCCTATCACGAAATCACAAACTAAGGCCCTTAATTTACTTAAACTTTTTACTAATGAGTTTTTTTCCTCACAGGTATTTATCTCATTGGGGATTTCACATAGGAGCCAAACTTGGAAGATATGAATCAACCCTTGCACACTCTGAATTGGGATGCACGGATGGACTAATAACATTGCCCAATGGTAATTTGTAATCTCAACCCATAAACCATGTAACCATTTAAACTTTGTTTCTTTTTTCTTTGGCAAACTCTAACCTTTATGTATGAATTTATATATTGCATCATGCATTAGATTGTGTGGTTAAGACTAGATGTATGATGGTGGTTTGTGATGGGTTGAAGACTCGGCCACAAAAGAAGAAAAGAGAGTTGATTTTGAAGATATGTGCACATTCCATCTGTGGGACTCACTTGAAAGAATAGCACAAAAGAAGCTCCACTTGGTAAGGTTTTTATAGGTACATTTTAAAACTTCACAAGAATATATGACGAAGCAAAGGAGCACTCTTGATGGAAGAAGGCTTGACCATGCATGATGGTCGTTTGATTGCGCGTGTGGGGATGAGCTTCTTGGCTGTCGAGCTTCCCTTATCTAATGGCTCTCCTTCCTCCATTTCAAATGTCAAACTCTAATCATCCACCTTAGGTTTTCTATTTAAGGCATATCTATTGGATTTTGTAAGAACTTTTGCCAAATTTAATATACTTGCTTTATTTTTTCCTAAGTTAGAAGAGCTTTAAGGTTGTCCATGGTTTGTACAATCATGTGGACAAGCCTTCCATTTTTCCTTAAGCTCTAAGGTTTCTTGGTGAACTCTCATCATTCATTCTCCTCTCTCAATCAGAGTCTAAAAACATTGAGAAAGTGAAACCTAGCCGCAAAGGTAGTTGTTTTTCTTTGGAAAAACATGTATCTGTGAGCCTAACGTGAGATAACTCTTGGGTCCGCCAAGAATTTTCCATTTCCACACACTTTCTTCATCTTCCGTCTACGACATTTTGTTCATTATCTTTGCACATGTTTGCACCTTCATTTTCACCTCCATTTCTTCACCATTTCCTTGGTTTTGCAAACATTCACTAACACCCGAGCACATTGCACATTTTTGTGGGTAAAGATAGTTCTTTTTCTAGGGACTACAGTGTCAAGTGGTATTAGAGCTTAGGGTGCTTCCTCTGAGTGTTTTTGGTTCAACCATTGCACAAGGTTTAGCAAACCATATTGCCTACACAAAAATCAGGTCTGCTCACTTTTCTTTGTATTTTTGGTTGTTATTTTGACATTGATTAGCCTAAGATTTGCCGTAAGCTTTTTAGTATTTTTTGTAGCCTATCATCTTAAGAAAACATCCCTTGGAGGCTGATTCATTTGAAGCTGACATTGCATGAGAGTCGGCTAAGGGAGAGCTCTTGGTTTCCATCTTCCCTTCTCGGTACATCTTTTTTTTTTTTTTGGTGCTTTATGTGTTTTTTTTCTTTTGCAGCAAGTTAGTACCCTTTATTTCCTCTGTTCTAACTTTATTAAAACCTTAAATCGAACTTGGTAGTGTTCTAAACTTTATTGCATAATCGATTTATTTAAGTGCTTAAGTTTGTTTATTGTGAAATCCAAAAGTTGCATGCTTTAAATCCCCTTTAAATCTAGAAACTTTATTGTTAGATCTTGTTATAAGTGGTTCTTATACATTGTCCTAACATTATATTGCATGGATCTTCAATAAAAATATAAAACTGGGTGGATTTGAATGGTGTTTAAGGTGTTAAGTTTGCAATAGAAATCGATTTTTGCATTGACGTGAAAGTTTAAATCCCAAGTGCCACGACTTTCGGTTCCTGACGACGATGACCTTCGAAACATCAAGCTGACCATTCCTTCTTTCATTGGTGCTTGTGATGACCATACCTATCTGTTGCGGTCTGGACCTTCAATGGTCACTAGAACTCAAGACAAGATCGGTTAAGGCCTTGGTGCTCAGCTAAAATTGAGGAAACTTTAAGAAAATGTTGAAAATAAATAAGCAAATGTGATTCAAATGGACTGAGGTTTTAGGAGAATGTTATGCCGTGGGTGAGGTGCGTGCGAGTGGAAGGCCTGGTCCAAAATGATGGAAATGAAGCAAATGTGCAAACAACCCTTAAGTTGGCCGATAAGCAAAGATTATGGCTTTCGGCAAAACACTCTTCCCTTAGAAAGAGTCTCAACTTAGAGGAACCGGTTTGGCCACTCTCTACTTGTTTCCAACCCTTGAAAGGGAGGAGAGAAGAGTGGAACACAAGCTCGAATAACAACCTTGAGTTGTCAAGCGAGGAGGCTTCTCCTAATCGGCCAAGGCCGAGCTTAGCTTTGAGTGTGATTCACACTGCGGTTCTCCTTCCTCAAAGAAAATAGTCTGTTTCATTTCATCCAAAAAATAATCCCCTGTTACAAACACTAAAGCGATGAATTTATACCTACGGTGACTTAAGGTTTGAAATGCGAAAAAGGAAATAGCCGTTCTGCAAAAGTACCAAGAAGCTACCTTCGGCTATGCGTACGATGCTGAGGAGCGACGCTGTAGCCTTTCTGTTGAAGGGTGCTGGAGGTTTGTACGAGTTACGACAAGTTGGCGCCTTTCCAGGTAAGCAATCCTATTCGCTGGTACTGCTCGCCATCGGGGTCTAACTCATCTTTGCTACTCGGGTCTACGGCGTGAAGGCTAAACTCGAATGGGAAGCTGAAGACAAATGGGCTGGGAATCCTCTGAAACTTCGCTGAAGCTTCGGGCAAAGGCTGAAGGTGTTTAATTTAAGTGGGCTCCTTAGCAAAGCTTTCTGGGCCGAAATGTGGGCTTCTGCTAGGTGGCCAACTCTTCTTGGGCTGAAGGTTATTCTCATTTGTTTGTGGGCTTGAAAGGTTATACCTAATTTTGCAACCAAACCTTAAAGTCACCACTAATCTTAACCACATCATCTAATCTTAATGCCTAATTATGCATGATTTAATATAAAGGCTAAATGTTTGCCCAGATAACAAAAATGCCATTGTTTGCCAAAATAAACTGAAAATTACGTAATTAGCTTGGTTACAAAATTGATGAAGGGAAGACAAATTCTCTCTTCATTGATTCCATTACAACCCATAAGAAGCTTTTTACCTACAAAACTCACAAACCAATTAGTAGATAAAATAGTTAAAATACATACATGGGCTTGTGTTTGACGGATCGAGGTCGTAGGCACATCACTATCTAGATTGGGTAGACAAATTCAAACAAGTTTTCAACTGCCATGACTACTTTGAAAGAGTGAAAGTCCAACTAGCTTCCCTTGAATTGACGGGCTATGCAGCACTGTGGTGGTCCAACTTAAAGGTCCATAGAATCTGAATCGTAGGATACAACATTACCACGTGGAACTCCTCGAAGGTGGTCATGCACTAGAATTCTGCCCCGATACTATAAACACGAACTCTTCCAACAACTCCATAACCTATGACAAAACAGCCTCTCCGTCGACGAATACCTCACCGAATTTGAAACACTTAACATGTGTTGCGTTATGGAGGAACAAGAGGAATAGATTATCGCCAAGTTTATTATAGGACTAAACTGTAATATTGGAGACCTAGCTTAGATGCAACAATTGGAGACCATGGAAATGACTGTGTAGTTAGCCCTCACTGTAGAGAGGCAGCTCAAAAGAAAAGGTAAGGTCAACTACCCTAGTAAATTTTCACCTAAAACCCAAAATTACAATAAGACTACCCCAAGAACTGATGACAAGAGGCCTGTTAACTGTAACTGGGCCCAAAAAGAACAAGTAGTAGTAGCAAACTCCTAATAGTAAACAAAGCCCTAGGAAACAACTCCAACACGCAAAAGGCACGTGATGTTTAGTGCTACAAGTGCCTAGGAAAGGGTCACTATGCTAGTGAATGACCTAGCCAACATGTGATGTTGAACAAGAAGTCCACTGGAGAGTGGAAAAGCAAAGATGATCAAGGACAATATGATACAAAAGAAGAAGAAGAGATAGTAGAGGATAATGACCAAGAAGTCGATGACTGTACGGCTCAAAACGGACCTCTACTGATGGTTATAAAGAGAGCATTGATTTTCAAGAACGTTAAAGAAGACTGTCAAAGGGAGAATATCTTCC
Organism: Begonia peltatifolia; assembly: GCA_022433055.1. Classification (NCBI taxonomy): domain Eukaryota; kingdom Viridiplantae; phylum Streptophyta; class Magnoliopsida; order Cucurbitales; family Begoniaceae; genus Begonia; species Begonia peltatifolia. The sequence goes on along the minus strand of CM039519.1, from coordinate 7,119,625 downwards.
ATAGTCATTGTGCAGTCAAGGATAAAGTTTACTCAATAATTATTGGCGGCGAAAGCTGTGTTAACGTAGATTCTCAAGAAATTGTCAGTAAACTAGGGTTGGAGACCACTGCCCACCCTAGGCTATACAAGTTAAGGTGGTTAGAATATCGGGATGACATCAAGGTCATTAAGCAAGTAACCGTTGACTTCAGTATTGGTAAATACAAGGACATGATTCTTTGCGACGTGGTACCAATGAAAGCCAGTCATCTTCTATTAGGACGACCATGGCAACACGATCGCAAGTTGACCCACGATGGGTTCCGCAACAACTATACCTTGAAATTCGGAGAAAGATTAATCAATCTATTACCTATCACTCCAGAACAAGTCACCCAGGATGACGCTGTTGAAATCCGACAAGGAAAAGATTAAAACCATTAGAGAATGACCTACACCTAATAGAGTATTCGAAGTCCGTATTTTTTCATTGGCTAGCCTCTTCAACTGGAGGTTTAATTCGATAGTAGCTTCCTCACATACTATACTAAAAAGGGAGTAGATTTTTCTTGGAACCCAGCTTATCAAAGTAGCTTCGAATGGATTAAGAAAAAACTTTGTCAATTCCCTGTGCTAGTACTATCGGATTTCAACAAGGTGTTTGAAATCAAAAGTGACGCCTTTGGAGTTGCCATTAGAGTTGTACTGATGTAAGAGGGTAGACCACTTGCATACTTAAGTAAAAAGCGGAAAGGAGAAGCACTTAACTACTCTGTAACAGCCACAATTTTCGTTTAAATTAATTTTGGATTTTCATAATGATAATCGTTGGAGTTTTGGTCAGAATTGATAGCGGAGAATTTCTGCCCTCAAGTAAAAGATTATTTTGATGCTAATGGAGAAGAGAAAAATTTAAGAATCCAACCGGAATTGAACTGTATGACAGATTTATTAAACGATTAAGTGTTGAGGGCAGTTTAGTAATTAGTTATTATTATTATTATAATAAAAAAATAAAAAATAAAATAAAATGGAAAGGGAGGGGAGTAAGAAGAACACCGTCGGTGTTCTCCCTCTCAAAGTCCTCCCTGTTTCCTCTTCTCTCTCGCGAGAGGTTCAGCGTTTGTTCAACCGTTTCCTCAGTGTTGACCGGTAGTGTAAAAATGGCAGCGGTGTCAACTGCGAGTATCGACCAGCGCGGACAAAGAGGATCAAGGTGTCGACCTGTGGAAGCAGGTGTCGACCTATCTCTAAGTTGAGCTCAGAAGTCTCGACCGGTGTTTCCAGTGTCGACCGACAAAAAGACCCGAGAGAAATGTAGTGTCGACCGGTGTTTCCCAGTGTCGACAGATAAAAAACCCGAGACGACCCAAGTGTCGTCCGATGCTTATAGGTGTTGACCGGGTGTCTTTGTCTTACGTGTAATAAAATGAAGTTTTATCCAAACTGATTTTAAATGAGTTTTCCGTTGCAATGTCGTTTGAAATCTTTTCAAAAATGTCGTTTTAAGTTGAGGAATAAAAGTTTTAAAAATTTACGAAAATTTTCGATACGAGTGAAATAAGGAGTAAGAAAAAAACTGGTCAAGGGTGGACCGGGGATGTACGTAGTTGGTATCAGGGTAGTGAGTGGACTGGAAACAGTAGGTTTCCGCGACACCACAGGAGTTGTATCAGAGCAGTGAACAAACTGGAAACAGGTAGGTTTTCGGGGCGCCACAGGAGTTGGAATCAGAGCCATTATGGTCAAGTCGTTTAAAGAATTACCCAACATTGTCGGCCGCCATGCAACGTGCTCCACCAACTGTAAGTAGTTGTTTATTTTACTTAGATTGTGACTAAGGCTAGATTATGCTAACCTTGTATAGGGATTAACTAAAATGGATAAATGACCGAGACAACTTAGAGTTCCGAGAGAGGCAGTAGGATTTGAGGATGATGATAACTTGGTTACGATCAGACGACTGATCGAGTTGGTCGACAGGCAGTATCAATAATTGGGAATGCTATTGAATCAAGGACAGGGGAGTCATGGAGCGAGCTCTAGCGGAGAAAGGTTCAGGAGATTGAAGCCTCCGACGTTCGAGGGCCATATGATAGATCCGACGGGTGCGGAAAGATAGATCCGATGAGTATGCCAATGTGGAGGAGGAGAATATGGTTACATGTGCGACATTGCACCTCTCGAACGACACTCAGAGTTGGTGGGAGACAGTAGAGGCCACCATAGCTGCCAGGGAGTTAACCTGGAAAAGATTTAAAGAGATATTTTATGACAAGTATTACAACCGAACTGTCCAAGTTGCAAAGAGGTTGGAGTTCTTACAGTTAAAGTAGACTGGGCCAGTAGCTGAATATGTCAGACAGTTCGAGTCGTTGTCCAGGTTTGCAAGCCAATTGGGGAGTAACAAATAAGAAAAGGTGCTACAGTTTGTGCAAGCGTTGAAGCCGAGGATATATAGAGGTGTGACCATCTCTGGAACTGAGGGAATACCGTATGCACGAGTTGTGGCCAAAGCATTGGCAGTGGAGGGAGTGAAAGCCAAGTGTGTGAGGCAAGAAGAGGCCACCAAAAGGTTCTTTAAGAAGATCACACCATAGGCGAGCATGGGAGGATCTTCTTCTGAAACCAAGAGGCCAGGTAACGTTGTATATGATACAAGGGGAGGAAAGAAACCACAAATGCAAAATAGTTACCCGCAGTGTCTGAAGTGCTTGAAGAGCCATCCGGGAGAATGCGGACAGTTTGCAAGCAAATGTTACAATTGCAATGAAGCTGGTCATATTTCCCTGAACTACACAAAGCCGAGAGTTAACCGGTGCTTCGCCTGCAATGCGACCGGTCACATATCTAGGGATTGGCCCGCAGCAAACAAGACTCCGACCAAGATGATTCCCAGGATCTTTGCTATGATAGAGTCCGAGAATGAGAATCGACCAGCTGTTATTTCAGGTACGGTACTAGTTGATATGGTGCCTGCATTTACGTTGATAGATTCAGGAGTATCACACTCCTTTGTTGCTATGGCTTTTGTGGTGAAAGTAAATTTGTGGGCTAAACCCGTCGGGTGTAAATATGAAGTGAGGCTACCATCTGGTGAGCAAATGCACTTCAATCAAGTGGTGCGTGACAGTGTCATATCAGTGGGGACTAGGAGTATGCCTGCTGATTTGATTGTGATGGGGATAACTGGCTATGACGTGATATTGGGCATGAATTGGTTGTTTTGGCACTACACAATGATTTATTGCAGGGCTGGAACTGTTAATTTTCAACCCCTAGGTGGTGCGAAACATTCGTTGCATGCTATAAAGAATGTGGAGAAGCTATCCGTAATGGCACCCATCAAAGCTCGGAGATTATTAATAGGTGAGCATTTTTGTTTTCTCGCAACAATTTTAGATACTCAATTTCACATGGAGGAAAAACCACAGGATATTGTGGTAGTTCGTGAGTTTCTTGATGTGTTCTTAGACGATTTGCCTAGTTTACCTTCAGACCTAGAAGTCGTATTTGTGATTGACATATATCTAGGTGCAGAGCCAATATCAAAGAATCCTTATAGGTTGGCTCCTCTGGAATTAAAGGAGTTGAAAAAGCAGTTGGAAGAACTATTGGAGAAAGGATTCATACGCATGAGCTTTTCACCATGGGTTGCACCGGCCCTATTTGTAAAGAAGAAAGACGGATCGTTCCGAATGTGTATTGACTACAGGGGGCTAAATAAGCTAACCATAAAGAATAAGTATCTACTGCCGAGGATAGACGACTGATTTGATCAACTCCAAGGAGCTCGAATTTTCTCGAAGATAGACTTAAGATTGGGGTATTACCAGCTAAAGGTTAGATCACAGGATATCCAGAAGACAGCCTTTCGGACTAGATACGGACACTATGAATTCTCGGTAATGTCGTTCAGGCTGACAAATGCCCCAGCCATTTTTATGGACCTGATGAATAGAGTATCCCAAGAGTATCTAGATAAATTCGTCATTGTATTTATCGATGATATCTTGGTTTACTCCCGTAACGAAAAAGAACATAAGAAGCATTTGAAGATGGTTTTGGAGACTTTGAAGCATCATCGGTTGTATGCAAAATTCTCCAAGTACAAGTTCTGACTCAATAAGGTTCATTTCCTTGGGCATGTGATTTCTGGTGGAAGGATATCAGTGGATCCAGCTAAGATACAGTCAATCGATGAATGGCCTCAACCAAAGAGTGTCAGCGAGATGCAAAGCTTCCTGGGGTTGGCTGGCTACTACAAGAAGTTTATTAAGGGGTTTTCAAGGATTGCAGCACCCCTAACTCGTCTGACAGGAATGGAAATCAAATATGTATGGTCAAAAGACTGTGAGCACAGTTTCCAGATACTGAAGCAAAAATTGACTGCAGCTCCAGTATTAACACTTCCGATGATGGATGTGAAGTTTAGTATTTACTGTGATGCTTCCATAATCGGATTAGGTTGTGTCTTGGTGCAAAACAGAAAGGTGATCGCTTATGCTTGAAGACAATTGAAGCCCTATGAAAGAAATTATCCGACCCATGATTTGGTGTTAGCGGCGGTTGTATTCGTGCTAAAGATCTGGAGGCACTATCTCTATGGACACCAATGTGAGGTATACTCAAATCACAAAAGTCTGAAGTATATCTTCACTTAGAAGGAGCTGAATATAAGGCAGAGGTAGTGGTTGGAGCTCGTGAAGGACTACGACCTAGAGATCAAATACCACCTCGGCAAAGCTAATATAGTGGCCGATGCATTAGGCCAGATTTCGACCTAAGCTTTAGCAATGTATGCCGAGATGTCCAAAGCGTTGAGTGCAGAATTTCAGATATTTAATTTGGAGCTAATTTCAAATGTGGCAGTAGACTTATCAGCCTTATCTTTGAAATCGTCAATTCTTGAGAGAATTAGAAAAGCCCAACAGGATGACCATAGGTGCAACGAATTTATGTCAAGCATAGCATCTAATGACAGAACCGAGTTTAGCTGTTCAAGTGATGGAATCCTGAAGTTCTAGAATATGTGGTATGTTCCGAACAATGGTCAACTTCGTAAAGAGATTTTGTCTGAAGTGCATTCCTCAAGGTTTTCTGTTCATCCCGGAAGCACCAAGACGTACAGAGACCTTAGGCAACATTATTTGTGGCCTGGCATGAAGTAGTCTATAGCAAGGTACTTAGAGACATGCTTGATCTGCCAGTAAATCAAGGCGGAGCATCAGAGACCGGTTGGAAAGTTGCAACCATTGTCGGTTCCAGAATAGCAGTGGGACCAAATATCCATAGATTTTGTCGTTGGGTTACCTCGGACGGCAAATGGATTTGATACGGTGTGGGTGATTGTGGATTGTTTAACCAAATCTGCTCATTTTCTACCGGTGAAGATGACATTCAAAATGGACCAATTCGCGAACCTGTACATTCAAGAGATAGTAAGGTTGCACGGAGTACCAATTTCAATTGTGTCGGATAGGGACCCAAGGTTCGCATCAAAATTTTAGAAGAGTCTGCTCAAAGCAATAGGGACACGACTGAATTTCAATACAGCCTTTCACCCTCAGACCGACAGACAATCTGAACGAACTATTCAGATTTTAGAAAATATGCTTCAAGCCTGTGTACTAGAGTTCCAGGGTTTGTGGAGTAAGTATTTGCCCTTAGTGGAATTCTTGTACAACAACAACTATCAGGCTATGATAGGTATGGCCCCTTACGAAGCTTTATACGGAAGAAAGTGCAGATCGCCCCTCTATTGGGATGAAGTCTGTGAAGTCGGCTTGATTGGTCCAGAAATTGTACAGCAAACAACTGAGAAGATCAAGGTTATTCGGTAACGGATATTGACAGTTCAAAGTCGACAAAAGAGCTATGCCGATGGAAGAAGAAGAGAATTGGAATTCAAAGTAGGAGATGAAGGTTTCTTGAAAATTTCACCGTTCAAGGGTGTGATGAGGTTCAGAAGGAAGGGTAAGTTGGGCCCAAGATACATTGGACCATTCCTAATCACAAAGAAAATTGGAAGGACTGCGTACCAACTAGAACTACCAGCTTCCATGGAAGGAGTTCACAATGTCTTCCACATGTCAATGCTAAGAAAGTATCTCAAAGATCTGTCACACGTTGTGGTTCAACAAGAGAATAAGGTACAGCCAACCTTAGCGTACGAAGAAAAGCCAGTGGAGATTTTGGATTATGCAGCGAAGACACTACGCAACAAGGATATGCCATTGGTGAAGATATTGTTGTGTAACCACAATGCGGAGGAGGCAACGTGGGAAAGACAATAGGATATGATGGATCGTTAGCCTGAGTTGTTTAGGTAGCGAATTTTGAGGACAAAATTTTTGTAAGGAGGGTGGGATGTAACACCCAGAATTTCCATTTAAATTAATTTCAGATTTTTGTAATGATAATCGGTGGAGTTTTGGTCAGAATTGATAGCGGGGAATTTCTGTCCTGAAGCAAAAGATTATTTTGACGCTAATGGAGTAGAGAAAAATTTAAGAATCCAACCGAAATTGGACTGTATGACAGATTTATGAAACGGTTAAGTGTTGAGGGCAGTTTGATAATTAGTTATTATTATTATTATAATAAAAAAAAATAAAATGGAAAGGGAGAGGAGGAAGAAGAACACCGTCGGTGTTCTCTCTCCCAAAGCCCTCCCTTTTTCCTCTTCTCTCCAGCGAGATGTTCGGCGACGTTCAACCGTTTGTTTCTCCGTTTTCTCATATTACGGTAAGTTTTAGTTAGTTCTGAGTAGATAGTTAGTGTGTTGGTTGTTTTTAGCGACAAAAACGGAGTTAGTGAGGGTATCGGGTGATTTGGTGAACACCTAGGAGGGAGATTAAATGTAGAGTTGATTTTTATCCACATGTTGGTGCTTAAACTAGAAATAGGAGTAGATTACGAGAATTGGTGGTAGAGATTTGACGTTTGATTGGCCAAATATACGAATTTTTGAATGTTGTCTGTTCGGCCACGTTTGGCCAAGTTGTATATGTCCAATTATAAAATGGATGAGACAATCAAAAACTAGACATCCTATGGAGTTTGTAGCACGTTGGATCATCCAATTCAGACAAGTATTAGAGAAGTTGTGAACTTCCGAAGTTGGTCGAAAATTGGGTGGGATTTCGTGTTTAGTGGAGAGTTTTGGTTTTGGTACGAGTTATGGCTTTGAAGCTAGGAATTTAGGAATTGAACGAGTTATTATTGATGGATGTGTAATTTTATAGGTATTCCCGATTAGAGTACGGAGTTACGAAGTACGAGAAAATTTCAAGGATGCTAGGTAAGTGATGGATTGTTTGTGGTTTGCCTTCGGGTCTACACCATGTAATGATAGGATTGTTTGTTTGTTTTGATGGTTGTTTTGTTGTTTGGTCAGTAGGTTATGCATATGTGTTGTCGTGCATTATGGTTTTGAATTACGAAAGAACGAGATTTGAGCATGTTTGTAATTGTGCATATGAAATGTAATCTGATAAGAAAAGATGCCACGCATGGGCAACGCCTCGTCGTTAACGTGCTAGTGAGAAAGCACTAGAAGTTTCCATGGATGAAAGTACGTAAGATGACACCGTTTATGAACGCCTCGTCGTTAACGTGCTAGTGAGAAACCACTAGATGGTTCTATGATCGCTGTTGGGAGGAGATTATGTATGGCCGTCCTGTGTCTGAACATGATGTGTGCTGCTAATCTCGCTCCGTGGGTCATGGTTTGGCCGTCCTGAGTGTGATAGGATGGGTGCCTACTTGACTCACACGTGAAAGTTGAAGATGATAATAATGAAAACAAAATGAAAACGAAACCGAGTATAGAAACTGCATGTGTTAGGGGTTGAGTTGTGCATTGATTTTTAATTCATGCTCCATACTTGCTAAGTATTTGGCTTACGTTTTTTTTTCCGTGGTGTAGGTGACGACGAGCTTTTCAGTGAGTTGCTAGGTGACGGACATGCCTATGATGGTGTTAGTGGCATACGCCGCATGCCGGTACAGGCAGTTGTTGGGGCAACTAGACCATGCAGGATATAGGATGTATAGTAGGGATTGGAGTAGAGTTATGTTTTTTTGAATTCACTTGAAAAAATTATGTTTTTAAAATATAGATATGTACTTTGTGGATTTAATCGTGGGAATATCATCGTGTGTTTTCTCTGAACTAGTGTCCTTTTTACGTATACTGGTGCAAGGTGTCGACCGAAGTTGACATGTGTCAATCGGTTAGTGTAAAATGGAAGGTGAGTGTCGACCACGATGTTTGACCTGCGCGGGCAGAGCCAAAGTGAGTTTCGACTGCTGGTTATAGTTGTCGACCGGTAGTGTAAAAATGGTAGTGGTGTCAACCTGCGCAGACAGAGAGGATTAAGGTGTTAACCTGTGAAAGCGAGTGTCGACCAATCTCTAAGTTGAACGCAGAAGTGTTGATCGGTGTTGCCAGTGTCGACCGACGAAAAGACCCAAGAGAAATGTAGTGTCGCTCGGTGTTTCCAGTGTCGACCGATGAAAATCCCGACACGACCCAAATGTCGACCGACGCTTACAAATGTAGATCGGGTGTCTCTGTCTTACGTTCAATAAAATGAAGTTTTATCCAAACTGATTTTAATTGAGTTTTTCGCTACAATGCCGTTCAAAATATTTTCAAAAATGTCGTTTTAAGTCGAGGAATAAAAGTTTTAAAATTTTACGAAAATTTTTCGATATGAGTGAAATAGGGAGTAAGTAGCAAACCGGTCCAGGGTGGACCAGGGATGTACGGAGTTTGTATCAGGGTAGTGAGCAGAACGAAAACAGGTAGGTTTCCGTGGTGCCATAGGAGTTGGTATCAGAGCATTGAACGAACCGAAAACCGGTAGATTTTTAGGGCGCCACATACTCCATGTATGACAAGGAGTTTTATGTTGTCAAATGAGCTATCGGACATTGACAACAATCTCTCTTATCCAAAGAGTTTCTGTGGTGCTCGTTTCACCCGAAACTTGCTCAACCTACAACAAAACCGGTCTTTTCGTCAAAATTCATCCCACTAATCTACTTGTGCACTAAAATTACCATACTAGCACAACACTTCATGAACTCGCCAAAATCGCTCACTAACCTATCACGGCTCCAAATTCAACCTAATTTCTTGCGCGTATAACTTTTGCGTTAGTTATCAGAATCACCTGATTTCGATGGCCATACGCTCCAATTGTAACCTAGTTTACCATACCCAAAAGAGTTTCTAAAACAAAGGCTCATAGCTAGGCCAAAAATTCACAGCCAGTTCCGTATTAGTGCTTAAAATTCTACATTCTTGGTTCCTCGCTCAAATTCGCTCACTTCCTGACCCATCCGTCACATTTATCCTTAATAACCCACTATAATCGACAATAAACCCAATAAATACTCTAACCCTAAAACTCCAAATCTCTTATCCATCAAATTTCTCCTCAACGCCAACACTAAACCAACATTGAACAATAAACTATTTGAATTTACTTTGAATTGTTGAAATGGAGAGTAAAACGAAGGAATAGTGTCGATGCAGCAAGGGTCGCCGGAGGGAGGGCTTCGCACTTCTTTTCTCTTCGTGCGGCTTGGGGGGAGGGAGCTACAGTTCACCCTCCCTGTTACATAATTTATTTATAAATAATAATAATAACAATAATAACTAATTACTATTTTGCCCTCACACTTTAATCTTTTAATCCAACGGCTATTTAGTCTGTTTCGGTCAGATTCGTAAAATTTTCTCTTCACCATTAGTCTCGAAATAATCGTTTATCTAATAGTGTCAATTCTCCGCTCTCGATTCCGACCGGAACTCTGTCATTTATCGTCCCGACAACTCGAAAATTGGTACCGCGAAAATACAAGGTGTTAGACATGCATCATGGTTTTCTAAATCATAAAAAATGGTTTTATGCATACGTTTTCATGTAAACAAAACAAAAAAAATACAGTAAAGTAAAATACGTAAATAGTCATTGTGGGTAGGGAACTGAGTTTGAGGGTTCCGTTAGAGGGACCGTCAAATGTGCCATTTTACTTCCCCTAGAGCGAGTTAGTCATCTCGCCAGGTGGACAATCAGTCAGGTCATCTCCCCACTATAATCAGGACCTCAATGACTCATGTTATGCAAGAAAATAAAGAACAGATCAAGTGAATGTCTTACAAACAACATAACATATCCAGAGAATACATCTTTTATTTGACATCACTTGCTAAACATTAGGCTCATTAGTTTACTTTGTGATGTATGTGATATTATCATAGGTGAGGACGTCGATCCTCAGGACGATCGACAGTGCAGTTGAAGGGGGACGTCTATAGGGTGTGCTTGTAGTGGTTATGGCGATTTTGACGTGTGGACAAATTTGTAGGTATTTTGACAAATGTGTATAGGTAGATAGATTTAGAACTTTTGAAAAATACAAATTTGTGGTTTAAAAGGTTTGTTTAAACTTAGGTTTTGGTTTAAATATGTTAAGACAAATGAGTTTATATTTGCTCTAAAGACTTCCGCTTGCTTATTTAAAAAAAAAAAAATTCTAGAAGAACAATATGATTATGTAATGTAAAGTGGGAGAGTTATGTCAGTACAAGTTGAACAAGAAAAGGATACGTATAGAAAGACAGCGATGATCTCATCACCCCTTAGCGATTTAACCAACTTGGTCATTTCCTTGAAACTGCAAACCTATAGCACATAAATTTAACATTAACATCCATAACTACAAACTTCAATCATAACTATAACCTATAACAAATTAAACATATCCAATTTAAGGTAACTTAGTCTAACAACACAGAGTTGAGCCATTTTTAAAAATTATCCAAGGATGATGCATACATTCACATAACTCAAATTAAGGATCCAAATCAAAGTGGTTTTAAACACAACATAACCAATTCAATCCTTCCATTACCCAAATATTTTGATTATAGCTCAATGCATTATACCAACTTCAAAATTTCACAATTAATGCTATACACACGTAGTGTAACATCTAGAATTTTCCGCAACTAATTTATGGATTTACGTAATTATAATCGGTGGAGTTTTAGTCGGAATCGAGAACGGAGAATTTATGCTAGTAAGTAAAAGATTATTTTGAAATTGATGGAGAAGAGAAGATTTTAAGAATTCAATCGAAAACGAACCAAATAACTATTCAGTTAAAAGATTAAGGGTTGAGAGTGAAATAGAAATTAGGAATTAATTATATTAATAATATAATTTTATATATAAAATAAGGAGAAAGAGGCAGAAACCCCCCTCCTTCTCTCTGTTCTTTCCCTTTCCTACACGAGAGAAAACCTCCTTCTTCAACAAGTTCTTCCTCGCAGCGACAACGATCAATTGCTTCCTTCATCGATCTTCAATATACGGTAAGCCTTGGTTAGTTCTTAGTAGATAGATGGTCCTTTAGTTGTCTTCATCGATCTTCCCGAAGCCATTCGGGTGATTTCATATATATTTTTTATTATTTTTTAAAACAAATTACAAATTACAAAAATGCCCTCAAGTGTTTTAATCTTCCGTGATTTTGTTAATTTTGCGACCTCCTGACTTTAAATTCTGAAAACAATCGCAAAAGTAGGCTCCAAGTCTTATAATTCAAATTTTTCCGTTGAAATATTTCTCAAAACCCCGACCGAGATTAAATTAAAAATTTTAGAAATTGAAAATTAAAAATTCGAAATTTCTGGGTTATTACATCCCCCCACCTTATAAGAATTTTTGGCCCGAATAAGTCGGGATACTGCCGCTCCATGTCATCACGCCGCTCCCAAGTAGTCTCCTCTACACCATGGTTGCGCCACATCACCCTGACCAGCGGAATCTCCTTGTTACGCAGCACCTTCACAGCTGATCCTAAGATCCTCACTGGCTTCTCCTTATAGGACAACGTAGGCTGGATTTCTATATCCTATTGTGGCACTACCTGAGAGGGATCGCGCATACACTTCCTCAGCATCGAGACATGAAAAACATCATGGATGGTATCCATCGACGCAGGCAACTGAAGTTGATATGCAGTTCTTCCAATCCGCTTGACAATCGGGAACGGTCCCACAAACCGAGGGTTGAGCTTCCCCCGCTTTCCGAACCTTACCAATCCCTTGAACGGCGAGACCTTAAGAAAAACCTCGTCGCCCTCATTAAACTCCAACTCCCGGTGTCTCTGATCAGCATAACTCTTCTGTCAACTTTGAGCCGCTTCAATCCTCTTCCGTATCATAGAAATCTTGTCGAGAGTTTGCTGTAAAATCTCAGGACCTATCAATCGGGCCTCCCCAACCTCATCCCAATATAATGGCGACATGCACTTCCTTCCATAGAGGGCCTCGTATGGCACTATAGCAATGGTGGACTGAAAGTTGTTATTATACGAGAACTCCACCAGCGGTAAGAACTTGCTCCAAATCGCCTGAAACTCCAACACACAAGCCCTGAGCATATCCTCCAGAATCTGTGTAGTCCGCTCCGACTGCACATCAGTCTGAGGACGAAAGGCCGTACTAAAATCTAATCTGGTGCCCATAGCCTTATGCAGACTCCCCAAAAACTTGGACGTGAACCTAGGGTCTCGGTTTAAAACAATCGACACTGGAATCCCATGAAGTCTGACTATCTCCTTAATATACAACTGTGCAAACTGATCCATCGTATAAGTCATACTCACAGGCAAAAAGTGAGACGACTTCGTCAACCTGTCCACAATCACCCAGATCGCGTCATGGCTCTTGGCAGTCCTCGGTAGTCCCACCACAAAATCCATGGTGATTCGCTCTCACTTCCACTCCGGTATAGGCAATGGTTGGAGCATTCCAGACGATCCCTGATGCTCCTCCTTCACTTGTTGGCAGACTACGCAGGCCTCAACATACTCAGCCACTGCTCGTTTCATGTTAGGCCACCAATAGTGCTGCTTCAAATCTCTGTACATCTTACTGCTTCCCGGATGCACAGAGAAAGAAGATGAATGGGCCTCTGATAATATATCCCTCCTCAACTCCTCATCCTTTGGGACATACCACCTATCCCGAAATTTCAGAATACCGTCCTCTGAACAGCTGAACTCAGAATCAGGCCTGACGTCCATACTCGCCTTAAGCTCGCTACACTTTGAATCAGTCTCTTGAGTCTGCCTGATTCTGTCATGAATAGTCGGCCTCGATGACAAGGCAGAAAGAGTGGCTGCCAGATCAGAAACTACCTCCAGACCAAAACTCTGCATCTCTGTCACTAACTCAACAGGACGTATCGTAGTCATGGCAGAAGTCGAAGCTGTCGCCCTACTCAAGGCATCTGCCTCCACATTCGCCTTCCCCGGGTGGTATCTGATCTCCACATCGTAGTCCTTGACCAGCTCGAGCCATCTTCTCTGTCTCAAATTCAGCTTCTTCTGCGTGAAAATGTACCTCAAGCTCTGATGGTCTGAGTAAATCTCGCACTGCTGCCCATACAGATAATGCCTCCAAATCTTGAGTGCAAATACAACCACCGCCAGTTCCAAATCGTGAGTGGGATAATTCTGCTCAAAAGCCTTCAACTGCCTAGAAGCATAGGCAATGACTCTCCCACTCTGCATCAAAGCACACCCCAAACCGATCCTGGAGGCATCACAATAAATGCAGAACTTCTCCCCTTCCACGAGCTGTGTCAGTACAGGAGCCGTAGTCAACCTCTACTTCAATGTCTGGAAGCTATCCTCACACCTGTCGGTCCATTCTTACTTTGCATTTTTCCTGGTCAGCCGGGTCAAGGGGGCCGAGATCTTAGAGAACCCTTCAATGAATCTCCGATAATATCCAGCCAACCCCAGAAAACTGCGTATCGCGCTAGCACTGGTCGGCCGCGGCCATTTCTTTACCGCCTGAACTTTCCCCGGATCAACAGAAATACCCTCAGGGGAGATCACATGCCCCAAGAAGTGAATCCTGTCCAACCAAAACTCGCACTTCGAGAACTTAACATACAGTTGATGCTGGCTCAAAATACTCAATACAATCCTCAAGTGCTCCCTGTGCTCCTCCTCACTCTGCGAGTAGATCAGAATGTCGTCGATAATCACGATCACAAATTTGTCCAGGTAGTCCCTGAACACTTGGTGCATCAGATCCATGAATGCTGCAGGGGCACTGGTCAAGCCGAAAGACATAACCAGGAACTCGAAGTGCCCGTACCTCGTCTGGAAGGCCGTCTTCGGTAAATCCCTCTCCTTTACCTTTAACTTAATAGCCTGACCTCAGGTCGATCTTAGAAAACACTCGGGCACTCTGCAGCTGATCAAACAAATCGTCAATCCTTGGCAATGGATACCTGTTCTTCATCGTCAACTTATTGAACTCCCGGTAGTCAATACACATACGTAGGGATCCGTCCTTCTTCTTGACGAATAGAACTGGCGCTCCCCAGGGTGAAAAACTAAGGCCTATAAATCCCTTATCTGTCAGCTCCTCCAACTGAGCCTTCAGCTCCTTAAGTTCAGTAGGTGCTAATCTGTAGGGGTTCTTGGACACCGACTCGGCATCTAGGAAAACATCTATCTCGAATTAAATCTCCCTATCAGGGGGCAACTCCGGCAATTCATCATGGAACACCTCCGGGAACTCCTGCAGAATAAGAATATCCTATATCCGCGCATCGCCCGGTGACTACGCATCCTCAACACTTGCCAAAAATCCTTGGCAACCCATGCCTAACACCCGTGGAGCCTGACGAGAAAATATCGCAGAAATCCTGGCAAGACCATTACCTGCTTTAAATGTGTAGCTCTCCCCACCCGGGGGCCGGAAATGAACCTCTCTGGTCCGGCAGTCAATCTCCGCATGATGTCTGAACAGCCAGTCCATCCCCAATATCACCTCATAACCGCTCATACGGAGAATGACTAGCTCGGCATATAACTGCTTGCTCTCCACTGTCATAACATTGCCCCGCACCACCTATTATGAATACTAATGCTCTCCGGATTGCAAGGTGACATCATAATGTCGCTCGGCGGGACTGAACTCCAAGTTGGCCTTAACCACAAAACCCGTCGACACAAACGAGTGCGTAGCGCCCGTATCAATCAAAGTATAAACTGCCACACCAGAAACAAAAATGTTACCTGCTATCACTGATGGCTGGGCAGCATCGTCCGGCTCAAACAGGGCAAAGACCCGCGGTGTAACTCTTGCTGACGACCTGCTTGCCACTGGGCATCTGCTGGCAAAGTGTCCCACCTCATTGCAGTTGAAGCAGCGGTTTTGACGCGGCTTCTGGCACTCTCTGGACATGTGGCCCACCTGGCCACAGTTATAACACCTCACTGGGCCCGTCCTGCACCCGCCCAGGTGTCTCCTCTAACATTTCGGGCACACTGAAAACTGTCCCGACCCCTGCGGCCTCTTAGTGCTCCTATGGCTGCTAGAACTGTCACTAGGCTTCTTCAGGCCTTTCTGCACGGACACCTCCTCGCTGGCCTGTGGCAGTGACTCTCTGAATAATCTGCGAGGCTGCTCTCTGGGTACCTCCCGATAACTAGGAAGCTTCGTCCGAGCCTCCTCAATATCAAGGGCCTTCGCTACCACCTCCTCGTACGACATGCCTCGGGTCTCTGC